>JAJHZJ010000723.1:825395-1392895 GCA_023548195.1 Bettongia penicillata ogilbyi
CTTGCCTAGGGTCACACAGCTAGTTTGAATCCATCCTCCTGGCTCCATGCCTAGTACTTTGGCAATTATGTCACCTACTGACCCCAAGGCATAGAACCCTGAACCTAAACACAAAAGGTCAGGGTTTAAGTAAGTGAATCAGTCAAGAAACATTTACTAAGCACCTACTATGTTCCAGGAATGGTCCTAAATGCTGTGAATACAAAGAAAAGAGTGTTCTCACTCTCTAATGAGGTAGACTACATGGAAATAACAATGCATAGATTTCATATAGAATAAATAGGAGATAATCAACAGTGTCCCATTTACTAACTCTATATAACATTTTGCAAATCACCTCAACTCTCTGAGCTTCAATCTTTACACTTTCCTCTACAATAATTCTCTTAACCACCAATATCTTTCATAAGGATCAGAGGAATAATGCACATGCTTTGGAATCATGTGATCCCACGTTATTCTTGATAACTTAGTACTCTGAGAAAAAGTCTTTGCATCATTATGGATAGTCTGCCAACCAATCCAGATTCCTGCTCCTTTACAACCAGACAGGTAATGAGATTCCCAACGTTTATTGAAGTTGGTCTGTGTTGGAACCTGGACTTAGAGAACATTTACTCTGCCATCATATCCTTCAAGAAATGAGGACCATCTCATAATAAGCTGCTGGAGAATAAGAAATAAACCACGTTAGTGTTATACATAATTGTCAGATGAGTTTCCATTCATGAAACAGAATTGATGGTTGCGAAATATGTTGTATATGTTTTTTAGTAGGACCAGACTTGGGATTCCAGCGGTATAGAGCACAGCCATTTAGGATCTGCTTCTCTGAAGGAGGTTACACCTCCTTCACAGCTTAAATAGTCTTAGATATTTGCCTGTTGTTTCATTTGTATGGCTAAATCCTAGAAAAAGAAACTTTCTTGCTGTTCCTCGCATAAGGGATTCCACCTCCTTACTCCTCACAATTTTATCGTGACAAATGAAATTTTGAGGTAAAAGGAATTTTGGGGTAATTAATATTCAATGTATTCATTATAGTTAGCAAATAATTAATAGAGTGAGGTCAGTGACCTTCCTTCAAGTCAAGACACATCCTCCCACCCCACAAGACATTCAGTGCTTGAAAAGCCTTTGGAAAAGTTGGTATTCCAGAGGGTAGAAATCAACTCTGAGTGCTTAACAATTCATGAGGGAGTGGATGAATTAATGAGGAAGTGGGCAAAAAGTCTTTAGCCCCTCTTACTGAGAGCATGACTGGATCATGAGGCTCAGTCACTTCTAGCAATCTGGACAAAAGAATGCATCTCTACCCGGACCACTTTGGTTAGTTTTCCCCTTCATAAACTGGGTCACCCTAAATTCTAATGGAAGCTCCTAAGGACAGGGGCTTATTTCCCAAGGGCAAGAACTCCTTGGACTGGATCTGGTTGGATGATGTCTCACCCAGGATCAAAAGCATTTGGGCAATTTCATCTATCAGCAATGCCCTTCAGAGGCTGACTGAATAACCTGAAGAGATTGGCTTCTGAATGAGGAACTAGAAAAGGAAAACCTTACTCCTAATTTAATAACTGGCTATAAATATAACAGAAATAATCATTTCTTTTACTTGACCGTCTCCCCTGCTTGGAATTCTCTCCTCTTCTTATTTCTGCCTCACTCCCTGACTTCTTTCTAGTCCCAGATAAGACCCTTTTTTCACCCAGAAGTGTCTCCCAGTCCCCTTTATTCCTAGTTGTTTTCTTTTCTATTAATTTTTATGAATGTATTATATATGTATGTACATATGATGTGTGTATGTATGTCTGTGTGTGTGTATGTGCAAGTTGAATATAGTCACTTGCATATTATTTCTGCCATTAACTGTGAGCTCCCAGAGAGTAGGCACTATGTTTTGCCATTCTTTTCATCTCCACATATATAGCAGGTCCATGTAGATGTTTATTGACTGGCTGACTCTTTCCTGATACAAGTTGGCATTTCTCTTAGATTAGGAATTCTCAGCGAGTGATCCATGAACCCCAACAAGTCCTTGGATAATTTGAGTGTTTGTAAATTTGTGGGACTTTTCTAAATATATTTTGATAATTATATTTCAATGTGACTGTTTTCCTTTGTAATCCCATGTATTTTATTTTATTCATTTAAAAATATTATTCTGAGAAGAGGTACATAGAATTCACCCAAATAAAAACAGGTTCAGAATTCTAAGACTTAAAGGAGTTGCTTGGAACTGAGAAGCTAGATGACTTCCCAGAGTCACATGGGGGGACTTGTCTAACCAGAAGCTGTCATCCAGATGTTATTTAAATCCTTTTACTGAAGGAGCATCACTGCCTTTCAAGGTAATTCATCCCACTTTTAGATATTGCTAAAAGTAAAGAAGTAGTTTTTTTTTTCTTAAATCCAACCAAAATTGACCTCTTTTTCTACTTCTATCCCTTGCCATTAGTTCTACTTTTGGGACCAAGTAGAACATGTCATATCGTCTTCCACTTGACAGTCCTTCAGATAATTGATGGCAGTTACCATGCCCATGTGAGTCTTCTCTTTTTCTCAGCTCAGCCGTTCCCAGTTCCTTCATTTGATCTTTATATAGCATGATCCAAGGTTCATTATCATCATGCTTACGCCTCTCCGAGTATGTTCTAATTTGTGGTTGTTTATTCATTAGAAATCAGTTGGATTAAAATCAGTTCTTTTTTCTTTTAGTATCTTAGGATATCTTTATAAACCATTTTAGAAAGTTTTAAATATTCTATGTTCCCAATCAACATTGGCCATCCCTAAATTAGAGGATCAAATGTCCATTTCTTTCCATTATATTAACAACTGTTTCACTAGCAAGTGATTATTTATTGATTTGTTTTTTCATGTTATTCTCTGAGCAACAGGCTCTTAAGTTTCACCTATCCTAGCTTCCCATGGCCAACAAAGAACACCATGAGAGGAATGCCAATTTAAAAAAAAAATCTATATTAAATATGAATTATTCACAGTGTTCTAACTTGAGTGATTAGTTCAAGCGAACCTAGATATGCAGATTTTTTACACACGCGCGCGCACACACACACACAAACACACATTACATAGCATCACATCACACACTCCCTAATACATGATGGCCAATCCATTTGCTACTAGGCTGTCCAATAGGACAGTAGTTCACAAACTCCAGAATACTGAGTCTCTCTTCCTCATAATTATCACTGTCTTTCTAGGCTGGGGGAAAATGTTTATCCTGTTTTATACTGCTCTTCCTGTCTGCTCAGAGGACATCAGGGAAATTTCATGGTGCTTAACGCTAACAAGGCAGCTGGTAGGGATGTAAATCATTATTGGTAGGCTGTGATGAAAGTCAGTAACAACAGTATTGTCTTAAACTACAGTTCTCTAGGGCAGATTTATTAACAGAACAATCAGCCTGCTCATGAACTGAAGGCCACGTAGGGGAAAACATGAATGGGAAGTCCTCTGAAGGTTTATACAGAAGTGGCAGCTATTGATTTTCTTTCTTAATAGAAGGTGTTTCTCTAGTAAACTTTGGAGGATTAATTTTTCAATGCATATGGAATGGAAGGAATCATCTAATGATGTTCAAAAGTTCCTTTTCTCTTCATTTTGATGACAAACATTAATTTAGGAAGCTTACTTTTAAATTAAAAGCAGACAGGTTGTTCAGGAGATAGACTATTGGGACCTGGAGTCAGGAAAACATGCATTCAAATTTAGCCTCAGATATCGTGTGATCCTTAGCAAGTCACTCAACCACAGTCTGCTTAAGTTTCTTAATGGTAAAATATGGATGATGATGATATTTAATTCCCATGGTTATTGCAAGAATAACATAAGATAATATTTGTAAAGCACTTTAAATCTCATAGTACTATATAGATTGTTATTATTAATAAGAATTATTAATATATAAATAGCATTACTAATATAGCATAATATTATATGCTATGGATAGTAGTAAATAATATTGTAAAATACTATTTAATAAATATTGATATTTTATACCAAATATAAATGTAAAAGGTCAGGCATTTTAAATCTAATATCTCCCTAATACCTAATCCTAATTCAACATTCAATAAAATAGATAGAGGATCAGATACCCCTAATCTCAAACTGCACCATGATTTCATTATTATGTCCAAGCCAATATAGCAGAGGTCTGTTCATCTGTACCTCTCTCCCTTTGTGACTCTTTTCTCAGTCTTCCCAGATAAATATTATTCAACAAAATGAAGAGAAAATAATTTTAAATCATTAGTGAATTTCTTCTGTTTCATATCTATGCCACATGGTCTTCCTCACTTTATCCTGACATTTCAAAGAAATCTCATACATTTGAAGGTATATAATGAGGGATCTATCTTCTTTTAGTAAGTAATCTAAAATCTAAGACATATTTAAATCATATTCACTCAATCATCTAAAGATTACAGAACTACATCCTTAATTCACTGACTAGTATTCAATGACTCCACATAAACCCTACCCAGTGTCTCAGTATGGCTAAATGGTGAGGCTGGAAGTATGATATATGGAAGACTCTTCAAGAATAACGCTATCCTCAGCAACGTCCATCAAAGGAGAAATGTTCCAAATCTAGATCTACTGATAGGCTATGTCTACTTCCCGATGAAGAGCTAAGAGCTACTTCTCCATAAGATCATCATGAAAAAACTGGTCAATAATGATGCATTTTTATTACCATGGAAAGCCATGAAGCAAATACAAGTTTAAAATAACCCTTAGTCATATATGGCTTATTTTCAGTGCCACAGCCATGGTAGTTGAGAGGGAGAAAAAATAGGTGATTATAAGAATATTTTAGCTATTGGAGCATCCACATATATTAATTTAGCTTTCGGTACTTCTACAATCCTTGTCTAACAATCTATGAGTTGAGGTTGTACTGAGGAAAGTGAAACTGATCTGTACTGACATTCTCTTTACAGATGAAGCTAGAGGATGGAAGGAAGCTACAGCTAAGTGAAAGAGTGACTCGGGATCTTTGAAGATTCAAATATAAGAGTTACTGGAATGGGTTTTATCATGCATTCAAAGACAGCATGAAATAGCAAATCAATAAGTGTTTATTGGGCATTAACTTGTGTGCCTGGCACAGTGCTAAGTGCTGGGGATACAGTGAATGGTGAAAACATGGTCCCTAAGCTCGAAGAGTTCACATTCTTATAGAGTAAATGATAAGTGGATATCTAGGTCCATACAAGATTGTATGATCCTGAGTAAATGGAAGGTAATCTCACTGGGGATGATACTAGTCCCTGAGGTGACTAGAAAAGGCCTCTGTAGGAAGTGGTATTTGAGGGAGGAAGCCAGAAAATCTAAGAGGCAGAGGGAAAGAAAAAAAAAGTATTCTAGGCATGAGGATATTATATCCTAGGACATGTAAGCATCTTGTCTACATTGTAGAGTATGAAGGAGGGGAATTAGATGACGAACCTGATGAGTCTCAGAATAAGTTAATGTAAAACTTGATAATGATGTCAATGTAAAGGAAAGAACAAGGGAGGAAGCTAACATTTTGTTAGCAAATATAGTTTCAGGATCAAGAAATAGAAGAGGAAAGAGGCTTATAGATTATTCAAAATCCGAATCTCTATAGCATGAACATTCTTGAAATTACTTTTCTCTTAAGATTTATTTTTAAGATTATTTTTTTCTCTCTCCTACCATTCATCATTGGAAAAAAAAGAAAAATGTTGTAAAAATATGAAGTCAAGCAAAATAGATCAATTTACTGGCAATGGCCATAAAAATCTCTGTCTCGTTCTGTGCTGAGTTCATCACCTACCAGGAGTTCTGGTACTAAATATCATGCCGTCACCACTTGGCCCCTTCCTTCCTTCCCAACCTTCTTACACCTTATCCCTTTCTGATAGAGGCACATCTTGATTTATTGGATTTCACTTTATTGTGCTTCACAGTTTTTGTTTGTTTTTATAAACTGAAGGTTTGTGTTGAGCAACTCTCACATTTTGGTAATTCTCACAACATATCAAACTTTTTCATTATTATTTTATCTGCTATGGTGATCTATGATCAGTGATCTTTAATGTTCCTATTGTTATTGTCTTGGGGATGCCATGAACCATGCCCATATAAGATGGTGAACTTAATCAATAAGTGTTTGGTGTGTTTTGACTGCCCTACCCACCAGCTTTTCCCCTGTCTCTCTCCCCTGGAGCCTCCCTATTCCCTGATACACAACAATTTTTGAAATTGTGTCAATTAATAACCCTACAATGGCCTTTCAACGTTCAAGTGAAAGGAAGAATCAATTGATGTGACAAACTTCATTGTTGTCTCATTTTAAGAAATTGCCATAGATGCCCCAATCTTCTGGCACCACCCCCCTAATCAGTCAGTGGCCACCAACATCAAAGCAAGACTCTCTACCAACAAAAATATTACAACTCACTGAAGATTCAGATGATGGTTAGCATTTTTTAGAAATAAAATATTTTAAATTAAGGTACATACATTTGCTTAGACAAAATACTATTGCACCCTTAATAGATTATAGTGTAGTGTAAACATAACTTTTATATGCACTAAAAACCCCATTGCTATATTTACTTTATTGAGGAGATCTGGTACCAAACCCTCAATAACTCTGAGGTATGCCTATACTCTACTATCCAGCAAAACTGTCCTCTTTGCTGTTCCTTTAACACAACAATCAATCCACCTCCCTTTTTACTAAGTGACCTCCATCCTTGAATTGTCTCTTCATTACTTCTGCTGCTTGGTTTCTGTGAATTCCTTCAGAATTTAACTGAAAGCCTACATTCTGAAAATCTTTTCTAATATCTCAGCTTTCAAAATTACCAACATATAGTTTTGATGGATCAAAATATTAGCATTTTGGCTTTGCCTTTAAATGTGTAGTCCCAGAAAGCAAACATATCTTTAGTTCTTCCCTCCCTTTCTTTCCCCTCCTCTCCTCTCTTCTCTTTCCCTTTCCTTATATCCCACGCACTTAGTTTAGCACGGTATCTGATGCAAAATTGAAACTCAAATGTTTCTTGAATTAATGACATCATTATCTTCCATTTGCTGAACACTGTGGAGGATGATGTAAGATGATGAAAGGTATTGCAACACAAAATAACTAAAATTATGGATTTGGGCTACTCAGTCATGGAATTAATCAAACATAATTTTGTTTTGGTACATTGTAAAGAGATAAACAATTTGTTTTTATTGCAGATAGTTTATTTTCTTTTAAAAAAAGTTTTCTTTCATTTTTTGTAACACCTACACTGCCCAGTGTATCTTATCTCCCTTTCTCTCTTGCAGACACTATTCTCATAATAAATGATAACAAGAAGGGGAAAAACAATTCCGAAAAATTAAGGGACAGTTTTAAAAAAAGCTCACATTATAGGCAATTTTCTACATCTTTTGTCCCTTCACTTCTGTAAAAAAAATGAGAAAGTACTGCCTCATGGATCTTCTTTGGACCCAAGCTTATCCATTACAATTTCACAATATTCATGTTTTTTTTTTTATTAAATAGCTCTTTTCTGTTTCAGCTGCTGTCATTATGTATGTTGAATTCATGGTTATGATGAATTCACTTTGCCTCAGTTCATAAGTCTTCCCATGCTTTTCTGTATTCATTTTTTCCCCATGATAATAGATTCGGAACCTGGTCGAACCTTAGGGGTCATCTATCTCTTCACACACACACATCCTTATTTTTCAAATAAGGAAATTGAGGCACAACATCTGTCACACAACTAGTAAATATTTGCAGTGGGATTTGAACCCAAATCCTTCCAAATTGATTCACTGTTCTAACCATGATTCTATGCTGCTTCTCATATTCACTCCTACAACACAATATTTCATTGCCTTCATGTATCCTGACTTATGTAGGGGTCCTTCAATGGATGGGCACATCTTCTTTGTTTTTATGTTGTTGTACATTGTTGCTACAAAAATGCTGCTATCGATAGTTTAGTGGGTTTTGTTTTGTTTTTAGCATTCATTTCCCTCTCTTATATATGCCTCCAAGTGAATAGAGTATGGAGTATAAGTCATTTTCAAGTGGCAATTTTTAATGTGAGAATAACCAATGTTGCCGAATGTAATAGTACACACTGAGAATGAGAATTTATTTTTTTCCATAAAAAGGTTTAAGATATATTTTTTTTAAAGTTTAGAAAGCAACAATTTTTGACTAGCTGGCCACAAGCATATTCATACCCTATTTTATCATTAATACCATTGCTAGCAATAGGGAGGAGGGTAAATTTTTAGGTCAAGTCTTTTTTTTGTTTCATTATTAGATGATATTCTCCTTTGTGTCAATTCCATCTTGGCCAATATTTCACATTAATTACCATTTAGTTATGCTGATTTGTATTCATTCATATGAGGAAGGGCAAAATTTTTGGTATATACCTGTATTTTGCTAATTACCAGGGAAAGTATATATACACCCTTCCTCATCGGCTTCTGGATACAATGTTTCCTTTGTAGACTCATAGACTCATCTAGTCTTACATATACTTGAGATGTAAACTTCACAACATCTTTGATGACTAGTCCTCCTTTCCTTTCTTGAGGGCTTTCAGTAATGGAATATTCACCACACGGTGTATATTTGGCTATTGAACCACTCAAATTGTTGGGAAATTTTCAGTTTTATGGAAGACTGTCTCAGACTTCCAGATATGTATACTTCCATGCCATTTGTTCAAGGAAAATAACTTCAAATAAAAACAATGTAATTTTTCTTCCACTTAAGAGTCCCCAAGTCTTCCCTTCTCCAAACTCAACATCCCCTCTTCCTTTCACTTGATCCTTGCATGGCACTGTACATCAAGTCTGTCAGTCAGTTCATTCAAAATTTGTCGGGCTTTATGCTAAACTTTATGGATACAAATGATGGACAAAAACAGCCTCTGCCTATTGGGAGAGACAAAGAGTAAATAACCAGATTACTCATACAGACCATGTGAGAAATAGCCTTTGTAGAGGAAGGCTCTAGTGAAATTTTTCTAGCCACAAACCTCTTTGCTTCCACTTATCAATTTCCTAAAATGTGGATCTCAGAACTGAATATGATAGTCCATCTATTGTCTGACTAGGTATGATTTGAGGATAGAAGAAAATTTCTCATTCTAGAAAATCTGCTAATGCAGTGTAGGCTCACTTTAGCTTTGCAAGGCCCCTACGTTGTGCTGCTTACTTATACTGGGCTTCCAATCCATTTGTTGCTCTGAATGATAACTCCACATCCATATGCTGGTAGTTGCAAAAGGTATTTAATTGTGCGTGAGTCTAAAAAAATATTTTAGAGATCTGAACTGAAGCAATAATTTATTGTTTGTGCTGTAATTGTGGCCTGAGAGAATTAAATGTTTCATAAAATCAGTTCCTTACATATGCGGCTAGTAGAGTTTTTTCAATATTTATGAACAGGCATTTTTAAAATAAATTGTAAAATACACATTTATCATCAGAATAATTCATTACTTTCCTCATTCGAAAAGGAAACACTATTTATTTATTAAAATTTGAAAAAATAAACCTCCATATTATTCCTTTGACAAATTTGACCTAAAGAAAGTTCCTTTCTATAAATAGCATCATTTGTTTTTGATGATAAGCTTCATCACAGCACCAAAACAATAGTTTGGGTTTGTCCTAGATGCTTTAAAGGCCATAAAAAAATTCCCTGAAATACTTTTGACAGACAAGAAGAACTGCCATGAAATGACAGCGGTGAAATTGAGCTCAGCACACATTCTGATTCCATAGTAAACCCAGAAACCATTATATGTACCAATATAAATGACAAAAAGGTAATATTTCTCAGTTAAGGAAGGCAATCCCAAAGGAACTTTTAATTTATGAGAGGATTACTATGGAAGCAATATTTTAATTTCTCCCTCAATTCAATTCGACATTCATTAAGCATCTATTATGTGCCAAGCGTAGTCTTAGTAGCAGGGACACAATGATAGAAATGTAGTACTCCCTGTTTTTAAGGAGTTTACATTCTATTGCTTCACAGGGGCAATGATGGGGTTGAGTGAGGAGGTATTACTAGCCCTATTTCATGGAGGAGGAAATCAAGGACGAGAGAGTAAATGTTTTGCATGTAATCATACAATCTATTAAGCCCACCACCCATTTATTATCATTATTGTAATTACTTGTGAGAACCAAACAGAGTAAACAATGAGACCTCAGGCATTCTGTCTCTTGTATGTGTTAGTAGAATGTAAGATCAGGGAGGACAGGTATTGTTTCATTTTTATTCTTGTATTTCTATCTACAAATACAGTTGACAAACCTGGTTAATATTTATAACTGCTTGTTCGATAGAATCTCTGGCATTTAAAATAACTTTGTTTCTTCTACTGACCAAATTTTCCCAAACCCATTGAATTAGTTCTTAACCATTTCTTTCTTTTTGTTAGCTTAGCTGTCAGTAACACTCTTCTAAAGACAACTTCCCCCTCTTTTTTGGGGGGGGCTTATATATTTATGACCCAATCAGAGTTCCCCACTCTGCTACTCCATAAGACAGATGTTTGGAATCTACTCAAACTCTACTGGTTTCCTTGGCAACAAGGACCAGGTGAAAACACTCCAAATAACTTTTCTCACCCACTCAAGTTTCCTCATTTTATCAATGCACAGAACCACCATGTTTCATGACTAGGCACTATGGAATGTATAGTTGGACAGAGATGCTTTGGGCAGGTGAGTACCTAAGGCTTGCTCCAATCCAATCAGGGAAATACTCAGTAGGAAAGAGTCTTGATAATTTGCAAAGTCAAATTTGGAGATATTTGTTTTACAAGAAACATTCAGATCCTCTTGTTACTTGGCAGAAACCATAGACAGCATCCTTTTTGAAGCCTGTAACATTTATGTTTGTTTAAAGTCTGTTTTTTTCCATTGTTGATTCTTAATAAATGCTTATTAGTTGATGGGAGGTGGAATTTTGTTGAGTTCCTGCATTTAATGCCCTGAGCCAAACAAGACACATCTAAAATGAATCACCAATCATTGGTCTTGGAAAGATCACTCTTAATTGGGTGTTATTTGCCATGAGGAATAGTTGAAAATGGGTGAGAATTTCCAGTTTTCATCACTCTTAGGTCATCTAATTACATGCTGGCTTCCCAAGTTGAAACAGGTTATTAAGTTGGCTACATGGGTTGTGTTATTGTAGGATGCAAAATGTGAAAAGGGTAATTAACTTATCAGATTCATGGCTGTTTCCCCTTGCTCAACACAATTCCATGAGTTGAAAATGTTAAAGCTTTTACCAGTGGAGGCAAGTTTCTTATAACTGTGATTCTCTAAGTGTTTGAAGTTCTTTTGCTGAATGGGGTAGGGTGGGAACAAAAAGAAAAAAAAAAAGATATTGCTTTGTTTATGAGAATGGAATTTGAAATTAATTTGACTTGTCTGCCAGATAAGGTTCCTTTTTTATAAATTTTAAAGAAACACCCAGTGTTGAGTAGAAATAACAAAAACCTGTATGCCCGGAATCGGTTTCATACAGCTGCAGTTAATGGATTAGACCCCTTCAGCTCTAGTCAATTTTAGACGGTGGGGATGAAACATTAGTTACATTCTTTTGCACTGTTCCCTTAGCCCTACCCCAGTTCATCACACCTGATTCATAAGCAGTGAATGCCTTATCAGTTTAAAAGAACAATTGGTCCATTAAGGTAAATCTTTATTTCAAAAATAAAGTAGTGAGAAGCATCAAAATATGAATTCGGTAATAATGAAGACTCATCAAAGTCTTCCCCCATATCCATGGGATTTCATGTATTTTTTCCCAGTAAAAGGATTCATGAACATGTTTATGAAATACTTTTAGCTGTACCTAAGGGAAGCTGGTGAATTTGCTTAGGGTTACAGCTGTAAATTACTTATGACTACAATTTTAAATTTAGTTTGACAGTAATTTGTAGACCTAAAAGCCTGGATACTTCAAGTAAAAAAAAACATATTTGTGAAGACAATCATCTAATGTACTAGGTGAATAGGCAATGAAGCCTATTTTAAAAAATGAAACAGATATTAGTAGAAAAAGAGAAACATGACAGATGACCTGTACCTACTACAAGATTGCAGGAAAATGGGGTAAAAGGAGGAAGCTGTTTTTTTTTTAATATTTTGGCATTATTTTCAATATTTCTTAAAGCATAATATGTAGTAAGTTTGTTTTTAAAGATAGTTGAGTTTTTCTGAATACAATATCATGTTTCATCAGTTTCATTTCCTCCCCAGAATCTCCCAAAGAATACTCATGAATACCAACTTACACTAAGAGAGGTAATTCTTATATTTTGTGAGATTCTAATATTTAACTAATATAATTCATATGTGGTCTATACCTATATTATATGATGAGTTTATTATATATATAAAATTCTTACATTTTAACTAATAGATTGATGTTTTTTAAAATTAGCTCTAGCTCAAACTTTTTTTGTTGAAGGGTAACTTCTAGATATAACCTATTTTTAATTGATGTATTCCATCATAGTTCTAGAAGGAAAAAAAAAAGAGCTTTTCTATCCGCCTTCAATTGCTTGCTCTCTGATTTTTGTCTTCATGTGCTGTTGTTTTTCTCATGGATCAAGTTGTATGATATCATAAGCAACCACTACATTTTCTATTAATCAAACAAATTGGTGAATGACGTAAGAAATTCTGTTAGTATCTAGTAGTTCCAATTTTTTTTAAAGGTCCTCAAGGCATCACATATGTAGTCAAATCAAAACTATATTGTGATTGTGGAATATTGTGATAACCCTATAATGAGTGTCCTGTTGGCCCCACTTGATAGATAATAGTGATTCAGAAAGAAACTGCTGGCTTAAAAGACAAAGATAAATGAGTTAGTTCTGAAAGGATATACATAGTTAATCATGACTAGAGTTTGAGTTTCAATTTGCTTGAACTAGAATTATCTCCTCAAAATTACAGTTTAATATTCAAGATTTAAAAAATCAGATGGCACCATTGACCCATTAGCTCTGGTAACATTATAGAAGTTTCCCTTGTATTTCACAGCGATGTACAAGGCAGTGTAGGGCTAGTCCTTGCCTCTGCAGCTGCTCTTTGCTGAGTCTTATATTTTTGTTTGATATTTCAAGGTCAATGAGAGCAACCTTTTCTTATTCACAGACTTTCTCTTTTTAGCTGAAAACATTAAATTCATCTTTATTCTATCTTATAATCATGATGAAATTACTGCAGTTGTCTAATTAGATATTAGTTTTTCAGAACAAAGAGTCCTAAATGTGTTCTAATAGAGCAGAGGATGTGTTTGTTATTTTTTTCCTTTGAAATGTACGTAGACATATCTAGACACATAGATATGTGTGCATATTTCTGTATACATACATATATATGTATATATATATATCTACATATCTACACACATATTTTTTATGCAAGTGTTCCCAGTTTTCCTGGAAGTTCTTGACATGAAACCTTCCACATAAAACACAGGAAATAATCCTTGGGAAGATAGATCATGCCACATTCTACTTTGGCTCATCCTCCCCCAAAAGTAGAAGCTGTTTAAGTCAGGGAGGATGCTTTCTTCAAGTTGTTGCTTTTAGAAATTCAGAGCAGGGGCCATGCTTGAACTGAGACTTTCTTTTTTATGGCCACAGCTGGATTAGAGGTGACTGAAAGACTTAGTCTGTCTAATTCACTATGGCTTGTTCAGATGCTCCTGAAAGGAGTGAGATATTTCTTAATCTCTTCCTCTCCTGGAACTCTATAATGAGTCCTTCAGAATCTTTTTCACGTGCAATTCTACGAGAATCACTGAAGCATGACCTGTGACTTTCTTAACCAGGTTAACCAGAACACTGGGGCAACTATTTGGGTGATACAAGTAAATTATTTGTATAGGGTAGAACTGTATCTATATTTCTTCCCCATGAGGCAAAACTAGTGGAGGGAGCAAGGAGAAGCTGGCTATAGGACAGAGGACATTGACTAGGAGGGTAATTCAGTTTCATGGAAGGATTATTGAGTGCTAGTGGTGCTACGTGGTAGTGTGGGTTGTGGAGGATCAAGAAATGAGGCACAGGGGAGGAAGCCACTGTCGAGAACTCTCTCCCAAAGGGAGAAGTACTCTGCCCTCCTGTTGAAAGTCTGAAATAGAACTCTATTTGACCCTGATAGTATCATCACTGGTATGGAGGTACATAGTCTACTGATGTTACTACCCAGTACTTCTAGAGAAATGGCTCCTGATTTTCTGTAATCAGAACAGTGGGGTATGAATTCTAGTAGATTCTACTAAATTGGGAAATTGGTAAAAAAACAAATAAACCACCAAAAAAAAAGCATTTATTAAGTGCTTTCCATGCACCAGGCCTCATACTAAGTGCCGGGAAAAACAAAGATAATTGCATAGTATCTGCCCTCAAGGAGCTCCCATTCTTATGGGGAAGACAATAGACAAAGAACTATGTACATTTGGGATATATACACCTAAACAGATGTAGTCCTAGAGAGAAGAAGGGTGGGGAAGGGGTGTATGGGAAAGGCCTCTTGCAGAAGGTAGGAAAGTCTTTGTGATTGGGGACCCCACATAATGATTTTTGAAGTGAACAAGCATGCATATATATATAAATAGACTGCTAAGGTGTAAAGGAGAAGGCAGCCTACATCAGCTGAGATAGGGAGTGTTGTGACTGTGGAAATCATAACTCCTTATTATTGAAGTATCCAAGTAAAATATAGGTAGAACAGAAGTTCACATGATCTAGGTTGTTTGCCAATGTCGAGCAGATTCAATCTATCCTTAACTTAGCATTCTCTTTAATATTTTTCATATATTCTCTGCCATATTGATTCCCCCATTGAGAACACATTGATCTTTTTGAGTTCCACTGAACAACTTCTTTGGGGACAGAATTCAATTGTTATTCTCCGATTTAGTTTTTGATTTCACAGCTCAGGAAGATGAGAACTTATTAACTGGCATCATTTTGGAAATAGGTTTACTTGATCTATTCTACATGGTTTACTCTCCCTATATTTCCTCCTTGTTCACTTGTAAGTTGGAAGGCAATGTTATTGGGTGTAAATATCTAGCTAGATAAATTTTCCCAGAGCTTGATCCCTAAATCTACTAGAGATGAATCCAAACCTGATTTTTAGGATGATTTGAAAGAAAAAGTGTGGAGATTTGAAATTTTAAAAGATGGCAGGACACCTGAAATGTGATTACAGCAGCTGGAGGCCTAGGAAGGGACTTTCAGTCATGTCTGATTCTTTGTAACTCCAATTGGAGTTTTCTTGGTAGTGGTTTGTCATGGTATTGATAAGGATACTGAAGCAAACAGAATTAAATGACTTGCCCAAGGGCATACAGCTAGTTTGTGAGTCTGGATTTGAATTCAGATCTTCCTGACTCCTGGTCTGGCCCTCTATCCGCTGTACCTCCTAGCTGCCCTATGAAGATATTAATGTATATCTTATTGTATCTGTCATTTCATGTATAAATCCATGTTATGTCTTTCTTATTTGTGCTAATATAAATGGGTAAATTAGATTATGAACTAAGGAATTTCCCACATTGATTAAATTACCTATCAATATCCATCCTTATTCCTTCTTCCCAATCTTAGAATGTTAAAAAGTTCATGTTTCCCCACTGGGGTAAAGGAAAGAATGGAGGGTAGGGTGATTTAATTTTTAAAGATGAAAATGCAGCTGACAGGACACTGCTGCCTATCAAATAATTTAATTGAATATATACAGTTAGTTACCCTTAAAAAAACTTAGTTTAAAAAAACTAAAAAGAAAAACATTTAGCAACTAAGTTGTTTTGATTCTTATAAATACTCAAATTACCTACAAAGAACCTATGAAGGAAAGAGCTAATAAATAGCAGTATGTATAGTTTGGCTTTATACATATACATACATATTTGTGTCTAATGGTAGCCATCTCTAGGGTGGGGAGGAGGGAAGAAAAAAAGGAGGAAAAAAAGTTACATGACAACTTTATTATATATTTAAAAGCAATAGCAAAAATAGATTTGTAGTTTCCTGTGCAATTTTTTTCCACTATGCTATGGAAATGCTTGTTTTAGTTCTTAAATTCAGCATAAAATAAGTAAAATTAAAAATAAAAAGCTTGACTAGTAAGGCATGGTGATATATGCTTATAATCTCTACTACCAGAGAGAAGAAGGTTGATGAATTACTTGAGCTCGGGAATTCTGAGCTTTGGTAGGGCTAAGCATAATCAGGTGTCTGAATGAAACCTAGCAAAAATATGATGAGCTCCTAGGAGTGGGGAGCATAAGGCTGCTCAAGGAAGGGTAAACTGGCCCAAGAGTGGAAACAGAGAAGCTCAGAATATCTGTGATGGTCAGTGGAGGGATCAGGCCTGTGAGTGGCTACTCTACTTTCAGTCTTGGTGGAATAGGAACACCCAGTCTTAGAAAGAGAAAAAAAAGTAAATAATGACATTAAAGTACATGGATATCGCTTGGTGGGAGTGAAAAACAAATTTTGTGTATGGAATACAAATACTCTATATTGCATGATCATGCTAATACAACATTGTTTATTTAACTATATTATCACTTAACTTCTTGTTTTTTGGTTTATGGTATGTCTCAGTGTTATGTGTCCTTGAAAATGTGTAAATGATGCATGACTGTGCTATTTGTTTAAGTTGTTTCTAATAACTTCACTGTCCAGTGTTCTTTCAATAAGGGTACCTGGTACTTGTATTTTAAAACCACATGTTTTGGCCAGAATGATGCACCTTAAGTTAATAGATCACTTATTTTTAAATTAATAAAAACAGTTAACTAGATGAAGGATTGATTTCTGGATGTTTATCAGCACAGAGGTTACTTAAAAAACTCACTAAGTGAAACTGGGTCACTATTCTTAACAATATACCTACTAGTTTTCCCTATTTCTAGCTCAGTTTAATTCAGCATTAAACTATACTCTGTGCAAGACAATAGGGATGCTGATAAATGTTAGCTATTTGATGAATTTTTAGTAAAAAATGAGACCATGATGGTAGGGTAGGACACAGTGTTTTTTTTTTTTCACCATCAATAGGTTTTGTGGTTTGTTAAATCATCGTAACTCAATTATCAAGATGATTCCTATTCCAAACCTTGTATAAGGCTGGCTTTTCTCTTGTTCTTCAAGGAAGACAAAAATGGAGTGGAGAAAGAGGAAGTAATGGAGAGGAAAAGGATAAAACTTAAATTTTAAAACAGAATTGTATCTGCAACAAAAGGAGTGATACTGTTTACTTAATGGACATCATAGGCCCCCAGACTTGGGGAGGTATTTCTATACTAGACATTGTTTTGTAGGACATGAAGGTTGAAGAATTTTCAGATATTTCAGCATCTCAAAATCAGAAGGGACTCAAGCAGTCCTTAGAGCAGTCTATCACTCCAGCCCATACTCCCAGCCTCTGTGATCTTGATCTTAAACAATGGGAGAAAAGTAGGATGAAAAGAAGCATTTTTATTTTTAAAGGCCTTCCCAATGTATTTTTCTCAGGTGTGGATTAAAAAAAAAGGAAAAGGATTCATGTATTGTTGGAAAAGTCTAGAGAAGGGAAAAACTCCTTGCAGAAGCCTAGGTAAAGATGTTGCCATTATGGGTTTCATTTGTTAGTCAGAACGCATCAGGAGCCCTTGGCAATAGGTCAGTCTTTAAGGGTCATGATTAGAGAGAATGTCCTTAGCCTTGAATTTTACTGACTCCTTTCAGGAGGGAGCAGGATAAAATGATTCTTTCTTTTAAAGCCAGAAAGTTGAACAGCTTTCCCCAACATTAGAATGTAGGTGCCATATTTTCTCCTTAGCTCTCACACCTGACTATCTGTAGAGTACTCCCTTGGCTTGTTATCTATGAGATCCTACTCATAAACACTTCTGGCAACTCCTCTAATAGTAATACATTCAGTGATTGCTGTGGATACATTTTCTGAGCAAATGAACCAGATGGACAATTCATTAGTCTCCTTGTTTAAATCTTAGGGAGACAAGCAATATGGTGGAATGGAGGCAACATTCCAATGTACCGATGTGATATTCTTCATGCCACGAAGGAAAAAAAAAAGTTCAGTGCTGTGTTAGGATGGGAATGCTTTTAGGTTTCATCCAATTCAATCATTTCTGCCCTGGGGTTTTTAAGAACCCAAGCCTATTCATTTCTAGACATCATTCTAGAGAGTGCTAGTCACTTGATCCTTGTCAGGAAGAGCATGGATGGTACCCGTTATTGAAAGGTCATCTGTATTTGTAGTAATACAGAGAATGCCAGTTTAGAAATGAGCCTGATTGCATGGTTCATTTTGTTCTCCTTTGTAGAGCCAGGCTGCGGCCCACTACAAAGGCACTAAACATGCCAAGAAGCTCAAAGCACTGGAAGCCATGAAAAATAAACAGAAATCTGTACCTGCCAAGGACAGCGCAAAGACTACCTTCACCTCCATCACTACCAATGCCATCAATACCAGCTCTGACAAAACAGGTTATGAGATAATCTTTGTTCTTGTCATTGTTACCGTTCTGGGGGTTTTGTTTTCACATCGCCCTCCTCTGTTGGGTTATGTGCTTGCTATACCAGCGTCCCTCTGGAGCCATTTTTCTGTCCAGTGGTGAATTCCCCACCCCTCTCCTTTTCTTTTTACTGCCCATGAGAGGTTCAGACAATTTCCAGGTACATGGTGAATTTTCTATATTTGAAAAGGATCTTGACTTTTGAGTAATTCAGTGCTTGTAAATGATTTGAATCCAGGTCTCCTGTGATATTGATGAAAAGTTAAGCATTCTGTGAGACCTAGAATTTGCTTTGCAGTCTGAGGGCAGCACCTAATGCTTTATAGTGACTGATATACAATTCGATTTCATGATAAACTTTCTCCCACATTTTCCATCCACATCTTATAAAGGAACCATCAACCAGGTCCTCATTAGTATCAACCTTTGTCATATAAATTCCACTCACTTCATTGTTTAAAGTAATTATGCTGTGATTCTTAACTTATTATGGCTGCATAGCCTGTATTCCACACATACAGGTAAGTGTTATTGATGCCAATTACTCTTCTTAACAGTCTTTGAGCTGAAGGAATGGACTTTAAATGGCCACTTGGGACAATTCTTGGAAATCAAAGCCTTATGAGCATCAGGTCAACCCAGTAGGATTTCCCTAAACAGATATTTTAAACATCATGACAACATCTGAGAGTTTAGGGGGGAAAGCAAATCTTATGATGTAGGAATTATATTATCCTGATATAGATCTCTGGTGTGTATCCGAAGGTAACACCCAGTTGTATTGTAAAAGTATGTGCCAACGGAGAATAAATATTAAGGAAGCTTTCCATTTTTACTTGAGACAATTCCTTACCCAGGACAAATGGCCCTTTTATTCAAGAGAAGACTTGCACCAAATAAATATGTTTATTAAGAGAGAAAAAATAAATGTGGAGAGATCATTGGAGTAGAAGCTTGAGGGCCAACTTGGGAGTTAGGAATAGGCCAAGATCAGTTTCTGACACAAACTAGCTGGAGCACCATGGACAAGTCACTCAAATAGCCCAGGTAACTCTCTGAGACTGTAAGTTACAAAGGAGTTGCCAGTCAGTATTGGTTCCTCACACTGATAAATTACAGCCTATATGAAGAAGAAAATGACCAGGAGCAGTAAGTAATTTTAATTATTTTACTGATTATAGAAGTCGTTAGGCTCTTTGTGTAAAGTATTGACTTAGAGTTTTCTATTCACAGTGAGGAAGGTGCTAGCTTTGAGTCTCCCTATTCATAATGAGCCAGGGATCTCCCTTAGACTCCAGGGTTTTTCAGCTACTCCAACTTTATCCCAGTCCGTAATACTGAGGCATACTTAAGTTTCAGTTTTTAAGGCTTGATATCAAAGGAATGAAATATTTTACCCTTTTGTAGATAGAGTAACAACTTTCTGTGGTAAGATAAGGTGGCCATGACATTTAGGATCCACAGAATTTTTGCTGGAATACAAGTCAGTGCCATTACTACCTACATGCATGTATATACTCACATACATACAATATCCTGTCCTTGAATCTATCCTTTAGGCAACACATAACACACAGACTACAAGGAGGTCAGGGGATTTCTTTGGACCTTAATATTATCATCTGAGGGATAATGGATAGGATTAGATGAGATCGAAGGTTTATCCTTTTAAAATCTAAGATTAAAGTTTTGTTCTCCCTGCTGGACCAAAGAGGGCAGGGGAAAGGATCCCTCTACAGCTTGAAAAAAACATAAAAGTAAACAACCTTATGTTCTCCGCCATTTAGGAAATAACTAGGCCCAGTGAGCAAGGCCAATGTTGATTTTTCTACTTTTTAAAGTTGGAAGCAGATTATTGTTATGAGAACAGAAAACTAAATATATGTGGAGAGATTTTAATTCATCTTGGTAATTCTTTGGTAGCTCAGGTACCCAAATCTTAGCTTCTAAGGTATAACGCGTCTGATTTTGTTATGCTTACTCTCAAGAGACCCCACTGGTGCTGGAGATCAGAGATGCCCTGGTCTACCTTGGGTTCTGACTAAAGACTAAAATGTGCTTTGGACAAGAACCTGAGAAAGGCAGGCTCTGGGGCTATGGATATCTAGTGAATCATGGCCTTAAACTCTGTTATCTAAAGGAATGGAGTAGGAGCTACCCACTCTAGAACTGAATGGAGTTACAAGAGCTGAAACAAACTTAAAATTTCATAGGATTTGGTTAGGGATTTTACAAATGAGGAAACCGAAGCTTTGGTTGTCATTTGTTCAAGGGTACCACATACAAAAGATAGCTGAATCTGTATTCAAATTTTGGTTCACTTGATCCAAAGGTAATGTTCTCCCTACTTTTACTGTGTCCCTCATTTGGGAAAGTAGGGTGCAAATAACCAACTTGAAGTTTTTCTCAAGATTCCTAGATAATTTGAACAGTCAGATGCTGGGACACAACTCAGTGTCTTGGGAGTTTGTTCTCCCAGTTTGCAGATATGAAAAGATTTGGGATTTGAAACAGCGTGAACATTGGGTTCTAAGATTAGTGGTTGTATGGCAGGGCAGACTGTTTGCAATGAATTTCAGAAACAAGTACAAGACAGAACAGTGACTGGTCCTCTCTTCCAACAAAGTAACAAGCATGGATGAAATATAGAATTTGAAGAGTAACAGGGAGGCTCACCTACCCTAAAGAAATATCTTTATCCTTGGCCCCCTCACATAGTCATATCCACATTCACCTTGTCACCTGAAATTCCTGCGGGTTGATAGGCATCCTCTTCGGAAATATAAATTCCTCTGAATGAGTCAAGCAGGGGCCATCTGTCATTCCTATCTAGATGCAATTTATTTTAATCTGATTTCTTTCCTCCTAACTGTAACGATCAGCTGGATTAAGGCTGTGAATATTTTGAGGGGAGAGGATAAGAAGAATGAATTTTGGACCATGAAGTATTTTAGGGTAGAGGTTTCAAACAAAGCAAAACTCCTAAATGATGCCAGGAACCACATTAAAATATAATTGGGACATGTTTAACAAAATTAAAAAAAAATACAATGCAACATGGCTAATGTCAATGTATTGTTTTCTAGGTTGCTATGAAATCAAACAAGGTGTTTCTATTTGAATCTTTTAGGGGGTTAAGGAAGGACAGACACTCAAGGTATTTACTTCATAGATCAAGAACTGCAAGGGACTTCAAAGGTCATCTGGCCCAATGTCCCCTTTTTCTTGATGAAGAAGCTGCTTATTGCTTGGCATAGTTTTCTTTTCAGATTTTGGGAGATAGTGAAGAACAGAAGGGCCTGCTGTTCTGGGGTCCATCAGGTCACAAAGATTCCAATGCAACTGAAGGATTGAATGACAACATTTAACTTTTATTCAATCGTGTATCCTTTTTTGTAAGGGTATCCTAAACTTGTGATTTTATTGTTACAGGAAACATCCTCCTTCAGTAAAGAAGGACCTCTGCTTTGCTATTTATAGTCTCAGAGGTTGGCCTGGGGCACTGTTAAATGAATGGCCTGTGATCACAAAGCTAGCATGTGCCAGAAGTTTTTATTTGAATGCAGGTCTTCGTGAGGCAGAGGCTCACTCTTTATCCACCATTTTGCCTTGCAGGGATATTGTGTAGAATTCTGGTCTTTTCTATCTTGGACTGAGCTTGTTCATGGCAAGGTCTAGACCTAATTAACTCCCTGGCACAATGACCCTCAAAGAGTTGAAAGAATGTCGAAACTAAGTAAGGCCTTAAAAGAATATCCAGTTCAATGCCTTAATTTTACTTGGGAATAAGTGAAAGTAAAGTGACATATTCAGGCCCATATAACAAGGAAAGTAGGCAAGTTCCATTAGTCTCAATTCAGTTTTCCCACTTCTAAGTACTCACTACCTCTCTCAAGACAAAACTGATTGAGAAAAAGGAGCAAATGAATGTTAATACAGAAGAAAAACTCATTCTTTTAGTATGAAATAAGAAAATAAGATGTATAGGATGAGAGATTCTTTTTAATAAAGAAGCAGGAACCTTGGAACAATATATTATTTTAAGGAAGGAGATGAAATACATCTATCATAGTTTGAAACTGAAAAAAATTATAATAGTAAGAGAATTAAGTAACTTTTGAAAAATTGACTCATTTTTGAAATAAGGACCTGTAATGAATGGGTCTGACTAGAAGGGTAATGTAAACAATAGAAGGTACCTGTAGCAAATGAGATAAATGAGGTATAACAAACATTTGCAAACTTTAAAGTGCCACAGAAATGTTTGCAGTTTATTACATCATCATCATCATCATCATTATCATTATCTTTGAAGGATAAAAAATTATGGGTCTTCTGGAGATGAGAAAGTAGAATCATACCAATGGTTAAGTTCACCCACTTTGAAATTTTGACTAGGTCTAGTGACCCTCCCCTGACCTTTCTTCCCATGCTTAGATAGAAAAAATTACTGTATTCTCTAAACCCAGTTTAACTTCCCTATTCTGTGCTTCTGTGATCAGCTCTTCTTGTATGTTTTTAAACAGTGTTATAAATTCTTGTCACATTGCTTAAGGGTCACCCTCATGTTCCCCTCTTGACCAAATGCCATCTCATCCTGAAATGGTAAATATGGAGAAAGTAGTTGAACCTTCTTCTTTAAATCTGGAAAATGGGTGATTTCAACCCCTCTCCCAGAAAAAAAAAAGATCCCTTCCCTCTCCCTTTCACCTGTTAACTTATCCCAATTGATAATTTACTGGAAATATTGAAGAATAAAAGAAAACATGCAAGAGGATGTTATTGATCTCTTAAAATTCAGGCATTTTTTTGGCTCAATTTTAGGATAACTCTAATATACATACACAAATATAAACACAATATATATGTACATATATTATGTATATGTATTATATATATACACACACTTGTATGTATATTTTATATATATATATATGTATGTATATATACACACACACCCACGTGTGTGTGTATGTGCGTGTATAATAGTGATCATGACCTGAGTGGTTGATAGGTGGGGCTAGACATTCTACCCATGGGAATGCGGACCAGCAAGGATAAAATGATGATTTTGTAACTGGTAAAAATTAGTGTGGCAGTAATTGTGCCAAGGCTGTGTATGCATGGGGCACTTTTCTTGGCACACACTCTTTCTTGAATCACAGAATTGGAAGGCTAGGCATCATCTAGTACAATTTATATACCTCTTTTGACTACTTTGGCTTTTGTAGGATGTTAGGTAACCTGAAGTCATTTTTGATATAATAGCACTGAGTTTGAATTTATATATTCATTCCTCTTTATAAACACCTCAATATTCTTCCAAATTATAACCTAGTTGTTGAAAAGTCCCATGTATCCAAAGGCGTACTGCCTTTTTCTTATGAAAATTATTTAATACTGCTGTTATCCTAGCCGGCACCATGGATAGAGTGTCAGGCTTGGAGTCAGAGAGACCTGAGCTCTAATCCAGCCTCAGACGTAACTAGTAGTGTGACCCTAGGCACATCACTTAACCCTGTTTGCCTCAGCTTCCTCATATTTAAAACAAGCTGGAGAAGGAATTGGCAAATCACTCCAGTATCATTTTCATGTAAACCCCAAATGGGGTCATGAAGAGGTGGGCATGACTTAAACCACTGAACAACAACATCTGTTATCCTAGAGATGCAAGCATCTGAATAATTCAATCTCCAAATCCAAATGTTCTCAACATCATATGGTGGAGAGTGAAATAGGAATGGATTTGGGGTCAGAACACTCAAGTCATGCCTCAGTTACTTGCTATTGTGAGCAGTTGTGGCATATATTTCCTCATCTGTAAAACCAGACAGTTGAACCTTGAAAATATTTTCCGATGCTAATAATGTTAAAATCTAACAACATCTAATCAGTGACTAAGTTTTTTCTTTGTTTTTCTCAGGTTCTCTAGAAATCTCATTTCTCAGCTGCTCCAATAGTTGACTGTGCAATGATAAGTACAGGCACTCATGAGATACTTTAAGAACAGAGAAGCCAGCAGCAGGTGTACAAAGAGAATATTCATTTAATCTTAGAGGAACCCTGTTTTCAATGTAGAAGTGAAAAAATAACCCATGCTGGAGTAGAGGACTCAAAGAGAATCTTAGGAGGATTTTACTCGACTCCTAGGCAGTATCTGATAAAGGGTTTAATTCACTGTCAGAGGACAATAAGATATCAAATGAGTTTTTGATTAAACCTTCAAAAGTCTTACTTAGCAATTTGGGATCTAGAAAGACTCCAAGTCATTGTGAATGTTAGTCAGAGAGGGGGAAGGGGAGAGGCAAAATGTCTGATCATTCCCATGTGAAAATATTAAACAATGCTGAAATCACAATTGCTTTGTGTATTTCTAAAAAGAATGGACACATATTCTCCTATTTCTTATATATTTCTTAATCATTCTTGGGTATCTCTGCAAATCATGAAGATGGCAGAAAACCTGGTGTTGTCTGAGATTTTTTTTTTTTGTGATAAGCTTCTCGAATCAAAGAAGACAGGGAAAATACTTTTTTATTTTTACTTTTGGCAGGTTTCCCCCCAAAATATGTAAAGACAATTTTTAGCATTGAATTTTTACAAAATTTTGAGTTTCAAATTTTTCTCTCTTACTCCCTTCCCTCCCCTCTTCTTAAAACATGAAGCAATTTGATAGTGGTTATAGATGTGCAATCTTGTACAACATATTTCCATATTTGTCATAGTTGCTAAAGAAGACAGACTAAAAGGGAAAAAAAAATTAAAATAGAGAAAGTGAAAACGGTGTGTTTCAATCTTCATTAAGATTCCATGAATTCTTTCTCTAGATGTGGATACCATTTTCCATCACAAGTCCGTTGTAATTGTCTTGGACCATTATATTGCTTAGTAGAGCTAAATCATTCATAGTTGATCATTACACAATGTTGCTGTTATTGTATACAGTGTTCTCCTGGTTTTGTACTTTTCACTTTGCATCAGTTCATATAAACCTTTCCAGGTTTTTCTGAAATCAGTTTGCTCATCATTTCTTATTGCACATTAATATTCCATTACATGAACATACTACAGCTTGTTCAACCATTCTCCAGTTGGTGGGCATCCCTTCAATTTCCAATTTCTTGCTACCACAAAAAGAGCTACTATACATATTTTTTGTTCATGTAGGTGCTTTCCCCATTTTTTATGGTCTCTCTGCAGACACAGACCTAGTAGTGCTATTGCTGGATCAAGCGGTGTAAAGAGTTTGCTTGTCCTTTGGGCATAGTTCCAAATTGCTCTCCAGAATGGTTGGATCAGTTCACAATTCCACCAACAGTATTAGTAAGACCATGCTTTTGATACTTGTTCTTACCCTGTTTCCAAAAGCATGTAATTCACAAAGGAGCTATTATAATTATTATTGCCAGATTTTCTTCAGAAGAAAAGGGATGATTCTCTCTACAAGGTTAAGAAACTGCTAAGTAGTTTAATGCATGATCTGAAGTCAGTTGAAAGGAGTTCAGATTCCCTTCACCACTGATAAATGACATACTTTAGTATTTAAATGGTGGATTACATGCCATTCCTAGCATCCTGGGAAAGAGTGTCCCATCTCAACTTCCTCTTTCCTATTCTTCCAAACCAAATGTCATCTGGATAATAAATGTGCAGAAAAAAGGTCATGTCCCTAGTGTAGAAATTGGAAGCACCTTTGTGAATTTTTATTCCCAAATAGTTTTTTTCTTTTATCAAAACTGGCTTCTGAAATGTATTTGTAGAATGGCTAATGGAGGCAATCATGTGCAATGCTCACTTTTAAGTCATTATGAAAAACCAAAGTATAAGCATAGTAGTTGTTAACAGAGCCCATGAAGCTAAATGCTGCTTATTTGAAGGAGAGCAAGAGAAAAGGAGAGAAAGTTCCTTGAAGATAGTAAGTTCTGTAGATAATAAGTTTGTAGAGTAGGTTGTAACTGGACTTTATCTGAAGATTGGGTGTCCCAGCATTCTTGTTGGTAATGGATATGAACTACTAGACCAGTATTATTGGGTCAGAGAATCACAGAAACAAAGTTCTTACTAAATAAGTAAATTATTTGGAATCGTATTACTATTTTTATGTTATTGGCTCAATTTACCTATGATCAATTAATATTTTTTCCAATTATTTAGTTCTGTCTTTATTAGTGTAAAGCCTATCTCATAGGTTTTTCTTTCATATCTTTCCTCTATGAATTTTGATAGTAGACCCCGTGTATTTTATATATAATATAGTTACTTTAAGTGGAATTTCTCTCCAGGAGCTGGGAGTTGGGCTAGAGACTGCTTTGTGCAGTAGAGAGTCTGCATCTCCATGCCAGTGCAGCCTTGTGAATCACTGGTGCTCCCATCCCCTCACCCACGTGTTCCACAAGGAACCTTCAGCTCCCAAGCTCTGAGCCTTATCCCAGTGAGGTATCCTCTATTCAAAGAATAACAAAAGAAAGGGGAAAAGGAAGTTCCCAAACCAACCAAAAGGTCAACTGAGCCTGACAGAATATGCTGTATTCCATACCCATAGTTCCCAACCTCTGTAAAGAGAGAGGGAGGAACATTTCACTCCATTCTTCTCCATGACAGAACTTCTTTGGCTTTATAGTTAAACATCATTCAGTTATATTGTTTTATTGTCCAAAAAAATACATAAAGAGAATATGGCAAGAGACCTAAGTAAAGTCATAAGAAAAGAATTTAAGGAGAAACTGGAAGACTGATAGAAGAAAAATGGAAAAGATCTGCAAAAGTTTTTGTAACGAACTCTTCACTATCAAGGACAGTACAGTCAGTCACCACTTATAGGTCCTAATATTAGATTGCTGTGTAAGGAACTGGAAGTAGTATGGAAGAAAACACAAATGGGAAGGGCATGCTTAGTATACACAGGGGAGTTCCGTGTGGAAAGTGATATTATTTTGAAGGCATTTAAGAAGTGATTCTCAAATATCTGAATTGGATGCGTGGTAAAAAGTGCATCGAATAAAATTTCAGACTTGGTTACCAAAAAGGAAAAAAAAAATGTTACCAAGAAAACAGCAATAGCTATCTATATACCCACTTTCCCAAGAGTATAACACTTTCATGCAAGTAATCTATATTCCATCCATGCCATCCTTCATAAAGTTATGAGAATGAATCGTACATAATTCCGTAGCAGCCTATATCTTTACAGTTACAAGTTCCTGAAAGATACAGGGAACAGAATTCTACATTTATTTTTGTTGACTATTATTGTTTCTTTTTTTCTCATCCTGTAGACCAAAACACTTTCTCAAAGGTTCTCCTCTAAAAATGTCTCTCTTGTATATGTCAAAGTAATATAAGAGTCTTTGAGAAATGTATCAATAAAGAACTTTGTTCAACCCTCTGTAGACCAAAACACTTTCCCAAAGGTCCTCCTCTAAAAATGTCTCTCTTCTATATGTCAAAGTCATATGAGTCTTTGAGAAATGTATCAATAAAGAACTTTGTTCAACCCTCTGTTAATTAAAATTAAAGAAGAAATAAAAGATACTTTTAATATCCCTGTTTTACAGCTGAGAAAACCCAGGCAGGTGAAGGTTAAGTGACTTGCCTACAGCCACATAGTTAATATGTGAGGCCAAATTTGAACTTGAGTTTTCCTGACTTTGGACCGAGTGCTGTATCAAAGGTGTCATCCAATTGGGCATGACTGCATGGCCTGAGCAATGAGCAACTGAGCAACAAACAAACATGGAAGGGAAAGTTAGAAAGTGAATTTCCATTTGTATTTATGTAGGTGAAAAGAAGGGAGGACAGGAGGGAGTCAAAGAGCCGCCTTTTACTTCCTGCCTTTTGTTTCCAATTCGTAAAAGCATTTTCTAAATGTCTGCTTAGGGCAGAGTAATGGTCTTTCCAGAATGGTGTGCCTACCTGCCAATGGCACCAAGTAATGCATGGAAAGGCACTATTGTGCTCCTTGAAATCAATTCAGACCTGAATGATAAACTCAGAACATACCCATCTTCTCATAGTAACTTGTTGCAAATCTTGCAGCCATGGTTCCAAGCCCCATGAAATTATTGGTATTTCCCATCTGAGCCACCTCATGGGCTAATAAGTTCTATAAATCTAATGTGTTCTGTATAAACATTTTTTCCTATAATTATCCTCTTTCAAGTTTTCAGAGGTGCTCACTGATGAAGTATTCTGGGATTTTGTGAATGCCTCTTTTCCCCTGTCTACCAGATTTTGTGATTTTATAAACTTGGATCACATACTTTCTCACCCATCATGTTTCCAGGATGAAAAGTATTACTTTTTTCTTCTCTCATATTCCACTTCCTGTTCTTTCTAAAAAATGACCCATCTTATAGCAGCTGTGCTCCCAGCTGTAGGCAGCTGGAAGGAATATTCTAAATGAGTAAACCCTTCCGGGTCCTGCCTGACTCACCAGGAATCAGGTCAGAAGGAAGATGCCTCATACCTGAATCAGGTTTTATGACAAGAAATTTGCAGTTGGCCAGGACCATAGAGGTCATCTTGTCTAACCCCCTCATTTTACAGAAGGGGAAACTGAAGCCTCGAGAGGGGACAGTACAATGCAAGTTGTCTCCTTACTCACTTGAATCCTATCCCAGCATTATTTCAAGTCCCAGGTTTTCTGGCTAGTTAAAGAGGTTCATCCTGTGGGGAGAAGAAGGTAATTTAGGGCAATAGTACATAATGAATTGTTGATAACTGGTCATTTTTCCCCTTGCATCATCTCCCCATACCCAAAAATTGCCTAGGCCATCTTAATTTCTGAGAAGAGCAATTGACAGGGAAATTTGGGGAGAATACCTCAAAGGCCTAAAGGGTGAGATGGAATCCCACAGGAAGGGTAGGAAAGGTCCAGTCTATGAAATGCTTTACAAGGTAATCAGAAGATTTTGTATTAGATCCTGGAGGTAAAGAGAGTCTCTAGAGCCTGGCTAACTGATGGTTCATAGGTTGTGTTATAGAGTAATTCTTTGGAGGCAATGGTTGGGCTAGGTGGTTGTTGAGGCCCCTTCCCCTCTGCATTTCTGTGACTCCTATTTGAACCATTCTAGGATATGCATCTGATTTTTTGCCCATATAATTTAGTGGAAAACCAAGTGAGGGAAGATTCATAGGCACAAAAAATAATCATTGTTGTTGCTATGTTTCAGTGATAAATGTCTGTGTTCTTACTCGTCTTATTTTATTTCTATCACTTTAGTGATCCAAATCAGTCTTCTCTCTGGGCCAATATTTAGCCTGACAGGGCATCTACCAAAGGCCATCGTTGTACATGCAGTCACTATTTTCAAGTAGTAAAATTTCCAGGTTTATAATAATGGGTAACTCAACCACCTGACTTGACAAGCAAATTTTCCAGGGACCCAGCTGTCTAGGGGATCACCTTAATAACCATTCTGTACCAGTATTGATGGGGTTCATCAATCTTCTTCAGTCTGACAGCAGCTGATTCACTAGAGTGTGCCAGGCAGAGTTTCCTATGAGATTCAGGGTGGCAGTGTCACTTGGCCTGCTGAGATAGAATATCATCAGTTTATTTCTTTTCAGTTACCCTGTGTAGCTCCTTAGCCTTCTGTATCCAGAAATAACAATATGTTATATGGAATAAGAGAGTTATAGGGAGTACTGAAAAATCTTGACTCTTCTGGTTAAAGGTGCCCTCTGAAGACTTCATGCAGGCTGACTAGGACAGCTAGACTTTCAAAGTAGAAGGTCATATTATGACATGTACAGTATGAGTTCATAGTATCTCATATGTATCTATTTTTTAGCTATAAATCTCCTCTTCCTCTCTTTTTCCTTTCTCTCCTCCCTCCCTCTCTCTCTCTCTCTCTCTCTCTCTCTCTCTCTCTCTCTCTCTCTGTCTCTCTGTCTCTCTCTATCTTTCTGTCTTTCTCTGTCTCTCTGTCTCTCTGTCTCTCTCTGTCTCTCTCTCTGTCTCTCTCTCTCTCTCTCTCACACACACACACACACACATATACATATCTGGGAGGTACCAATTTGATTTTATCACATGCCCGGACTCTTACAAAACTCTCCAAGGCAATAGACCTGAATCCACACATATAGGATACATTGTCTGCATTTCGCACACCATTATTGGCCTAAACAAATGCGCAACATAAATCATATAAATAATGAGCTGTCATTTATAAAGCCATGTATATATTTAATCATTTGTTCCTTCTGATGACAGTCAGTGATACACTCTAGAGTAATTACTATCACAATTTATGAGGAAATTGAGACCCCAGAAAGTGAGAAGACTGGCCCAAGCGTTTGAGCTAAAGACCAGATTGGAACCTAGGTCTCTGCTGACTCAGAGTCCAGTATATTTTCCTCTACCCCGTGATGTCTCAACCTCACTGTGCTGTATCTGTCAAATTTGGAGAAGGAGGCCAACTACATGATAGGGGCTAGGGTCTATCAAGAGGTATTTCTGACCAGCCTCTGGGACTTCTTTTTAATATGAATCAACTCTAAATCCTGTCATCCACTTTCCTTTCCCTTGCCACCAAATGGATTGGCAGTTATTTTTTTTTGCTGTTTGTCTGAGCTACCAAAAGTGCTGGTGTCTTGTCATGAAATCCTTTGAATATAAAGTTGCATAATTTTCAAACAGCAAGGTAGAGGAGTCAAATGGCTTGATCTAAGTAACTTGTCCCTACCTGACTCCATGCCCCCTTTAGGAAGTGGTAAATTGAGTGTCTTCAGGTAAGATACAGAGTAAGCTATCAGGGAGTATCAGCTCCTTACTACGTTTCCATCCAGCTCAGTTCATGAACTGTAATATCAGTCAGTCATTTAAACAAGAAATCACTGCAAGCTTGCCAATTAAACCAAAAGAAGTTCTCTGCTCTCATGAAATATTCCGTTGGTTTCGGTAGGAAATCAAATGAAAGAAGAGAAACTAAGCAATGCTTATGATCAGAATAAACCGACATAAAAGAAAGAAATCTACCTCTCTATGACGAAATACAAACGTAGAGAAAATCCATGTTCTTATTCATGTCTAAAATATGTCTAGATGATAAAAATTAGTTCCTACCCCAACTTCCCCATTTACTTTGTGTATGTGCATATAGTTAAATGTTAATCTCTTAACAAGATTAAAAAGTAAAATTCTCAGGTTATTGTCTAAATGTTTCTAAACATCAAGATGTCTTGGTGATATGATTTAGGTAGAGCTAGAAATAAGATGAGAGTATCAGAGACAGTGATAAATGTAGATAGAAAGGGTAGATGTCTGAAGGTTTATAATTCTCAGAGAATAATAATAAGCATGTATAGAACCTGAAGATTTATAAAGCACTTTGCTCACCCCAGCCTTGTGATAGAAGATGATGACTTGGATTAGTAGTAGGAGTTTTCAGACCTCTCTATTCTAATGAAATTAAAGCACTCATCTCTAGCCTGTCTCTCTCTTCTCTCATTCCCTCTCCCTCTTCCCCGTAACTCTGGTATCGTTATCATTCAATCATGTCTGACTCTTTGATGAAACTTGGAACCATAGCACACCAGGTTCTTTTATCCTCCATTATGTCTTGAAGTCTGTTCACTCGTGTTCATTGCATCCATGACACTATCTATCCATCTCATCCTCTACTGTCCCCTTCTCCTTCTGCCTTCAATCTTTTCCAACATCAGACTCTTTTCTAATGAGTTCCATCTTCTTACTATGTGGCCAAATTATTTAAGTTTCAGCTTCAATATTTGTCCTTCCAATGAGTAGTCTGAATCAGTTTCTCTAAGTATTGACTGATTTTATCTTCTTGCTGTCCAAGAGACTCTCAAAAATCTTTTCTGGCACTACCATTTGAAAATGATGATTTCACAGTGCTCCACTTTCCTTGTTGTCCAACTTCCACAACCATACACTGTGACTGGAAAAACCATAGCTTTGTCTATACAGGACTTTGTCAACAAGGTAATGTCTCCTCCTTTTAGTATGCTGTCCAGATTTTCCATACCTTTCTATCCAAGGAGCAAGTGTTTTTTAGTTCCACAGCTCCAGTCACCATGTGCAGTAATCTGTGAGCCCAAGAACATTAAATCTGATACTACTTCCATTTTTTCCTCCCTCTGTCTGCTAGAAAATGATGGCAGCAGTTGCCATGACCTTAGTGTTTTGGTGTTTATTTTTTAAGGTTAAACTTCAAGCCAGGTTTTATCCTTTCCGCTTTCACCGTCAACAAGAGGTTTCTTAATTCTTCATTGCTTTCTACCAGTAGAGTGGTATCATCTGGAATTGTTCATAGTTCTCCTGACCACCTTCATTTCAGCTCTTCTTTCATTCAGCCTGGCATTTCACATGATGTGCTCTGTATATAAGTTAAACCAATAATGTAACAGCATATAGTCTTGTCCCAATCTTAAATCAATCAGTTGTTCCATGTTCATTGCTAACATTTGCTTCTTGAACCTCATACAGGTTCCTCAGGAGGCAAGTAAGATGCTCTAGTACTCGCATCTCTTTGAGGACTTGTCACATTTTGTTATGACCCATACAATCAAAGGTTTTAGGATAGTGAATGAAGGAAGAGTAGATATTTGTCCCCTATGGTACAGGTATTAGCAATTCTTTCATATTTGCATCTCTTTTTCCTGAGTCTAATCCCTTCACTCTTCCTTTCCCATTGTTTTCTTGAATGTCAAGTTTCTGCAATCAACTTATCAGACCAAATCCAAGATACATGAAAGGTAGAGAGGAAAAATTGGTACCATGTATCCTTTCTGATGGAGAACTCCAACTATTTGTGCAAAAATATACATAAGAACACACAGTTCAGGGCAAAACAATCGGTCAGGAATCAAGGTAGGCAGGGAAGTGGATACAAGGCACGAGTCAATGATGAGGTAAACTTGATACTAAGAAAAGATTCCTGCATGAGCTGCTTTTGCTTTCGGATGAGAAAGGAGCAAACTGCTGGTTTTGACAAGCCTAAGGTCTTCAGGTGAGAGGGCATTTTGTAGGGGAGAAACAAAGCCTGGGCTCCAATAATGGCTTTCCTGCTTATTACCTGGATGACTTTTTTCAAAGGCCTCAGTTTTATTATTGGCTAAATGAAGAGCTCCATCTAGATAATGCCTATTGCTCCTTTTCAGTTTTAAATCCTCCAGTCTAATTAAATATATCTGACCAAAAACAAAAAAAAAATGGAGTGTGGGAGTAATAGTTGGAGGCACATCCTGACATGTGTAACAAAGAAAATTTGACAGATAACTCAATGCGATACGAGGCCTTAGAGCTTAAAGGGTCTTCAAGTCATTTAGGCTGTTCAGAGAGGCTCAAAGAGGGGAGAAGTCTGAATCTAGATGATAAAGACATTAAGCATAGATCAGAATTGGAATTCTAGTCCTTCAGACTGAGAAAATCCAGAGCTTTTTGGTCTCTACCATATTGTAAATCACAGAACAAATTCCCATTTCATGCATAGGTGAATAAAGAGATCTTTGGAAGGTACCTCATGGATTTACACATGCTAAATGAATCTAGAGAAATAGAATGACCAGTTTTGGACAGGAAGTCCCACTACTCAAACCCTAAATCCAAAACTCTTTTCACTGCACTATGATATTATAGATAAAAAGATTTGAGACTGGGAGAGACCTTACAGAACATAATGTACTACCTCCTTATTTTACAGATGAGAAAATTGAGGTATAGAGAGATCAAATGGTTCTTGGGGGCTACCTGGCTTACAGAGTAAACAATTGCATTTCTTTTTTTTTTAATATAAATTAATTTATTTAACTTTTTACATTCATTTTCACAAAATTTTGGGTTCCAAATTTTCTCCCCATTTGTCCCCTCCCCCCACCTCAATACACTGAGCATTCTAATTTTCCCCATCACCAATCTGCCTTCTCTTCTGTAATCCCTCCCTTCTCTTGTCCCCATCTTCTCTTTTGTCCTGTAGGGCCAGATGACTTTCTATTCCCCATTAACTGTATTTCTTATTTCCTAGTAGCAAGAACAATACTCAACAGTTGTTCCTAAAACTTTGAGTTCCAAATTCTCCCCATCCCTCCCTCCCCACCCATTCCCTTTGGGAAGGGAGACAATTCAATATAGGCCATATCTGTGTAGTTTTGCAGATGACTTCGATAATAGTCATGTTGTGTAAGACTAACTCTATTTCCCTCCATGCTATCCTCCCTCACATTGTTTCTATTCTGTCTTTTGATCCTGTCCCTCCCTGAGTGTTGACTTCAAATTGCTCCCTCCTCCCATTGCCCTCCCTTCCATCATCCCCCCCACCCAGCTTATCTCCTTCTCCCCCACTTTACTGTACTGTAAGATAGGTTTTCATACCAAAATGAGTGTGCATTTTATTCCTTCCTTTAGTCGAATGTGATAAGGATAAGCTTCATGTTTTTTCTCAGCTCTCCTCTTTTTCCCTCCACTAAAAAGTCTCCTGCTTGCCTCTTGAATGAGAGATAATTTACTGCATTCCATTTCATCCTCTCTCCTCCCACTACATTTCTCTCTCACCATTTACCTTAATTTCTTTTAAGATATGGTCCCATCCTATTCAATTCACTCTGTGCTCTCTGTCTCTGTATGTATGTGCATGTGTGTATGTGTGTGCACGCATGCATGTACATGTGTGTGTGCGTGTGTGTGTATATGTGTGTGTATGGTCCCACCAACTACCCAGATACTGAAAAGTTTTAAGAGTTACAAATATTGTCTTTCCATGTAGGAATGTAAACGGTTCACCTTTGGTAAGTCCCTTATGACTTCCCTTTGCTGTTTTCTATTTCATGCTTCTTCTCATTCTTGTGTTTGAAAGTCAGATTTTCTTTTCAGTTCTGGTCTTTTCATCAAGAATGCTTGAAAGTCCTCGATTTCATTGAAAAACCATTTTTTCCCCTGAAGCATTATACTCAGTTTTGCTGGGTAGGTGATTCTTGGTTTGAGTCCTAGTTCCTTTGACTTCTGGAATATCCTATTCCACGCCCTTCGATCCCTTAATGTAGAAGCTGCTAGATCTTGTGTTATCCTGATTGTATTTCCACAATACTGGAATTGTTTCTTTCTAGCTGCTTGCAATATTTTCTCCTTGACCTGGGAATTCTGGAATTTGGTCACAATGTTCCTAGGAGTTTCTCTTTTTGAATCTCTTTCAGGCAGTGATCAATGGATTCCTTCAATACTTATTTTGCTCTCTGGTTCTAGAATCTCACGGCAGTTTTCCTTGATAATCTCATGCAAGATGATGTCTAGGCTCTTTTTTTGATCATGGCTTTCAGGTAGTCCCATAATTTTTAAATTGTCTCTCCTGGATCTATTTTCCAGGTCAGTTGTTTTTCCCGTGAGATATTTCACATTCTCTTCCATTTTTTCATTCTTTTGGTTTTGTTCTGTGATTTCTTGGTTTCTCAGAAAGTCATTAGCCTCCATCTGTTCCATTCTGATTTTGAGAGAACTGTTTTGTTCAGTGAGCTTGTGAACCTGTTTTTCCATTTGGCCGATTCTGCTTTTGAAAGCATTCTTCTCTTCATTGGCTCTTTGAACCTCTTTTGCCAATTGAGTGAGCCTATTTTTCAAGGTGTTATTTTCTTCAGCATTTTTTTGCGTCTCCTTTAGCAAGGTATTGACCTGTTTTTCATGCTTTTCTTGCATCTCTCTCATTTCTCTTCCCAGTTTTTCCTCCATCTGTCTAACTTGATTTTCAAAATCCTTTTTGAGTTCTTCCATGGCCTGAGCCCACCAGACATCCACCTCGGATGTCTGGGATACAGAGGCCCCGACCTCCACATCTTTCCCTGATGGTAAGAATTGTTGCTCGTCATCAGAAATGAAAGGTGGGAACATCTGTCCCCCAAGAAAGTAGCTTTCTATGGTCTTATTTTTCTTCCCTTTTCTGGGCATTTTCTCAGCCAGTTACTTGACTTCTGAGATTCCTCTCCACCCTTGCCTAGATCCACCCAGCTAGTGCTTGGTGTCTGTGATTCAAATGCTTCTCCCCAGCCTCAGGTCTTTCAGTGGCAGGCGCGGCTGCTATTCAATGTGAGCTTAAGTTGTAGTGCTCAGGTAGGGGCAGGGCTGCCTCCCAGGCTCAGTTCCCTCAGGAGGTTTATGTGGAGACCTTCAACAATGGAGCTCCTGTCTGCTTGGGGAGTCCCAGGCTGCCACTGCCTCTGCCGCTGCCTCTGCTGCTGCCTCCCAAGGGGGCCCGAGTCACGGAGACACACCGCTCCCCTCTCGGCCAGCCCAGGAGTCTCTCTCACTGACCTGTAGTGCCTGTGGGTGGAGGGACCTTTGCGGCTGCCAGAGATTCCATCCCTGAAGCCTGCTCAGATCTGCTCCTCTGGGGCCACGTGGCCAGGGGTGGGCTCTGCTGTCTGGTGCACGACGGACCCCTGGGAGCGGCTTTCCAGGGCTCTCTGGAACAGAAATCTTTTCCACTGTGTTTCTGCGTGGCTTGCAGTGCTCCAGAATTTGTGGGGAGTTCTTTTTACAGGAAATTTATGAGATGTGGGTTTGGAGCTAGCATACATGAGTCTTTCTACTCCACCATCTTCAACAATTGCATTTCAATATCCAGTTTTGTCCCTCCTCTACTCAATAACTGACAATAGATCCCTTTTTCCTCCAAGGGGTAACTGAGTCAATGGATATCTTTTGAACTTTGTGCAATGCATAGTATGGGATTTGAACCCAGGTCTTCTCCTATGCAAATACAGTGTGGTTTGAATCAAATAGTTGAGTTTGGTACCATATTGACATAGCTTCTATCAGGTTTCACAAATAGACCCTAAACAGCACATTGGGGACACAACAAAGAGCACAGAAAGTCTTTAAAACTCTATTTTCACACTTCTTTCATTTTTGTGCACAATAAGCCATTCTCTTTCTTCAAGAGCCCCCAAAAGAGCACTTGGGCACATCTACCTTGTAAAGAGAGTCCTGAGACATCTGGTGTGCCATTTGAATCTCTTCCTTCACTACACCCAGCTTTCATTATTTGTGGACAAAATGTGTCTATTTTTTGCTCCACTGGTTTAATAGCCCTAAGCAAACTTGGCAGTGGATCTGCAGAAGTTCCACCAGTGAATTCTTGCTGCAGATGACCATCCTTTCCCCCATTGCCAGGGTCCCTGAAGCCTTCTTGGCTTCCAGCTGGCCCTGAACTCTTCTGTTCTAACTCCTCCCTTTTTCTCCTCCTTAGATGAAAATCCTCCTTTTCGTTACAGCATCTCTGACAGTCTTCTTGTTCCCAAGTTGGTTTTTTTCCTCTCCTCCTCATCTAGGTTGATGCCATTCTCATTGCTGTTAATATTTAGTGGCATTTTAGGAAGCTTTAGTTCACTTAAAGCAGGAGAATAAAATAAATGGATTTCTGTAGCTTTTAACCATAGTGTTTATTCCCATCAGCTTATTAATAGACTCTGAAGGCAAATGGCCTTGTTACCCACTAGGACTTAAGACTATCTCTCAAAGCCGCAGAGGTATCCTCTGGGACTCAAAATCCAATTCTAAGTTCTTCCTTGAGCTAACACTGTTCAGCTGCTTTAAAGAGATTAAACAAATAAATGCAGAAAAAAAAAAATCCCTTTCCCAAGAGCCGATGCCAACTGGAGATTGTCATGCACTAAAAACCCTCCAATAAGAAGGTGAATCAAATGGATAGAGTCAACAGGACATGTGGTACAGTCTGGTTCTTAATGTTACCTCAGCATCATTTCTTGTACATTTTTAATGGAACATCCATTGTCATATTTGGTGCAGACTTAACTTGGGTCGGCTTCTCCCTCTTTGTGTTTGTGTGAAATGAGCCTTTTTCTTGTAACTGCCCAGCATAGAGGATATCCGTTTCAGAATGGCTGTTATTATAAAACTGGGAGAAATATTGCAGGCATTTTCAGCCTTACATATTTGGGAGTGCATTTATCATCTTTTGATAACATGTCATCATACTCAGAGGAATGGACAGCATGTTCTTTGTAATCCGGATGACAGGTTGTGACATGATTGATAGAGGCCCTTTTAATCCCTGTTATCATCTTGTGAGATGAGTCTCTAAATTGTGTGTATCCATTGTCAGAACTATGCCTGTATTTACATATATGGTTTATTTGTCTTTGTAGAAACTTAGAAATGATTGCATGCACCATCCAATGCCTTTTGATGTAACCATACATGTGTTTGTCTGTATGGGTAACACCTGCTCTGTACAAGGGGCTATCATAGGTGCTTCAGAAAAGGACAATAAACGTGGTTCCTGAACTCAAAGTGGTTGCACCCTACTCAGGACAAATTCGGAAAAGTAGCAAGGAGAGATCCCATGTGCACACTCATCACATGACTGTCAAGGAAACTGACTGAAGGTAGGTTAGGAAACAACCCTCATTCTTGCTACTGTATCACCTCAAGCTCTTTTTTCCTCCCGAAGTAATTTAGTCTCTTCTCCCAGGTTCCTCAGCTCCGATAGGTCAGCTTTAGCCTTCTCTTGTTGGAATCCAGACCTCACCATACTATTTCATCCTTACCCCCTCCTCTCCTATAACTAGTAGCAATTGTTTCTCTTTTACCCAGGAACCCTGAGGGTCTTCACCTCCCAGTTTGATTTTTATTTTTATTAAAGGAGAAATTTCTTGAGTAACTTAAAGAAGCCTCTGTTCATTGAATGGGCATATGTCAATCAAAGTAAGATTATGCTAAGACCTAAGCCTGAAAGGGCCAGGGTCTCACATTGCATCCTGGGCCATCTCCAGTCACCCTGATCAATATCACGGCACTGGACCCAGATGACTCAGGAGGAGAAGGTGAGGTTGGTGACCTTGCACAGCCCTCCCTCACTCAAATCAAAGTCAACTGCAAGTCATGTCATCATTTTGATGTCATGGTCCTCTTCAAGAACAAAGGACAAACACACATGCATTTTATATGTGGTCTTCCTTGTTAGAATGTCAGCTTCTTAACGTGAAAGACTAATATGCTTGTGTGTGTGTGTGTGTGTGTGTTTGTAAAAGGACGGAGAGACAGAGGCAGATAGGGAGGAGAGAGGGAGAAGGAGGGAAAGGAGACAGACAGTCACTACTCCACATCTCTAAATAAACAAAACCCCTTTATTGTTTTTTTCCCTGATGCTCTGCTGGATTCTGTGGTTCCTTATCTTCTCAAGATTCCTTTTCATGGCACTTAGTTGTGGCAGTGGATCCCATGATGTACTTAGTCTAGAAGACCTGAATTCAAATTCTGTTTTACACATACTAGCTATTCAACCTTGGGCAAGTAATTTAATCTCTGTATGTCTTGGTTTCTTTATCTATAAAATGGGGATAATAATAGTATCCAAGCCATATTGAATGGGTTAAATTAGAAAATACATAGATAGTGCTTTGCAAATCATAAATCACCAAGTAAACGTGAAATATTAGTTATCTTGCACAAGATCACATGGCCAAATATGACCTTGAACAGCCAAGCCCTTTGCGTAGATCAGTAGAGATTCTTTTCCGCTCCTTTCTTCTCTCAGTACCAGACACAAGGCAGGAACTTAATAAATGCTAGTTGACTTGACTTGAATTGACCCTACTGTCTATAGAGAGAACTCAGTAGGGATGTTGGACAGGTCAGAGCTGACTCAGAAGCTAGCTACCTCCCAGAGAAAAAGGCCTCAGGCTGGCTTCCCTTTGTGGAAATAAATTAGGCTCAATGGAGTCCTTGACTGAGAGGGCAAGAAAAAGCCAGATAACAGGAAGGGTCTGGCTGTGGCAGAGCTGATAAAGCCTGACAGTTTGAAAAGGAATTTCTCTTGGGGCAAGGTTCATAGGATTTAGAGTGGTAAGGGACTTTGACAATTATCTAGTCCAGGCCCTGCATTTTACAAATGAAGGAACTGAAATTCTGAGAAGTTTTTTTCCTTGTGAAAAGAAGTGAAGAATCTAGGTTGAATATTGGTCTTGGGATTCCAATTTCAGTGTTCTTTCCACTTGTGATTTATGGCTTGAGGAGGTGTTGCCCAATTCCTTGGAGAAGCTTAGCAAAGTGTCTCATTGTTGATAGGAAGAACCAGAAGAAAAAAAGGATGCTGCAAAATGCCATGGTAGAATCCTGAATAAGAGAAGAGTTGGTGGTCAGGGATAGGGCGTGAGAGCTGAAGTTAGATATTTTAAGGGTTGCCTTATAAATGAGGGATTATTGGGCACCAGGGAGAGTTTGAAGTCATAGATCAAATTTGCAAAGAGATGGTTTTAGGCTTGATGTAAAGAAACACTTCTATTAATTGGAGTTGGCCAAAAGTAGAATGGGTTCCCTCTGGAGTAGCAAACCCCACCACGTATCCCCTTGAAGGCCTTCAAACTAGTTGACCATAGGTTGGGTTTGTAAGGAAAATTCTTGTTCAGGTACAGGTTGAACTTGCAACATGGAGATTCTGTGATTCCTACTCCTTAGATTGAAGAGCCTAAAGAAGGAAATAGGCATGCAATAAAGTTAACTCCTCTGTTGTTCAGCATGTGTGCTCAGACTACAAATCAGTCAAAGAATTTGGGGGTGAAATTGGCAATTAAGGAGTCATTTTATGTAATAAAAAAATTGAAAGGTGTCTACTTAGAACACCCTTGAGTAATTTATGCAATTGGTGAAATTAGAGTTCATAGTTTTATAAGGGGAAAAAATTACCTTTTTCAAGTGCTGTCATCATGTTTGAAATGTCAAGGATTCCAAAATCAACTATATTCTTCAATCATTCTAGACTGTCTATTGCTTTGGGATTTCTTTGTTTCTCTTAATTAATATGAATGATTGAGGCCTAAATAAATTACATTTTTAGAGAAAGATACTGAGAACCAAAGTGGTTTAAGTAACCTGGCTAAGGTCACTTATCTCTCAACTCTGTGTTTTCTGACTATTCCCCATTGTTGGAATTCCCTCCCTTCTCATCTCCACCTATTGGCTTTCTCCAAGTCTCCCCTAAATTCCCACTTTGGGCAAGAAGCTTTACTTGGTCCCCCTTAATGCTAGTGACTTTCCTTTGTTGATTATCTTCAATTTATACTCTTGTGGTTGAAAAAAATATTTACTAACATTTTCCTGATGTTGCTTCCTTAACCTGAAGAGGCCCGGCCCTTCTTTTTCCCTAATCCTTGGGGTATTAGCTTTCCATAAAAAGAAAGGAAAAGAAAGGCATAAAAATTCCTGCCACATAGAGTCCAGGCCTCTCAGATTTGCTGGCTTCCTGAGAACACTCTTTAACCTTGGTCTACCTTGCTGATCTGACATTTCAATGTAGCTGCGGAGTAGGACACCAAAGTTCCTAATGACCAAAGTATTCTGGATACGTATTCTTATTCTTTTAAGGAAAAACAAAACTCCTTTTGTTAACTATTCAATTATTTCTAAGTGCTTCATTTTATCCTAACATAGAAACCAAACTAAGAAAGTACTAGCATCTCCAATACCTGTCTTTTTATTAATTATACAAAGTTGTTTTTGAAGTCAGCTAGGTGGTGAAGTGGAAAGAGTGCCCGGGCTAGAGTCGGGAAGACTCATCTTCATGAGTTCAAATATCCTCAGACACTAAATAGCTGTGTGACTCTGGACAAGTCACTTAATTCTGCCTCAGTTTTCTCATCTGGAAAATGAACTGGAAAGGGAAATGGAGGACCACTTCAGTATCTTTGCCAAGAAAACCCCAAATTAGGTCATGAAGATTTGGATAGCAAAGTTGTTTTCATGTTTTCTCCCCCATTAGACCAGAATCTCTTTGAGATCAGCAAGTGTTTTTTGCCTTTATATCTCCTATACTTAGTACAGTGCAGTATATTTGGGACTTGACTGGATACAGTTAAAAGTAGCAGAAACAGCTGTGACCAGATTATATATAAGATACACGGACAATGTGACAAAAAATATATATGCATCTGGCTTCTAGCAACATTTCTTATGTGGGAACTGAATATGAAAATTAAAATGATTTTTCAGGAAGACATTACTTTATCCAGGAACTGGCAATGCCTTTGGATATAGTTGGTGAGGGAAGGAAGGAAGTTGTTAGAGAAATCATTTCACCAGCAGAGATCACGGTGACTTTCCAAAGAGAATGGAAGGCTATAGGAAAGTTTTCTCCAGAGTCCCGGACAACCAAAACTTCATAGTCCTCCAAACAGGAGAACTTGTAACCAGACTAGAACTGATATGGAAGAACAGGCTGATGAGTTAGTAACTCCTTATCTCACTGAATGCTATTTAATATTATGCTTTAGAAAGGTCAACTGGACATTTTCCTATACATCTCCTACTTTTCCTAACACCAAGTCCCCTTAATCTTATCCTAAGCATGTTAGTGTCTCTTGCATGCCTTCACAAGGTATTCCATAAACATATACACATCCTGGGATATACCACAAAACTTATTGCCACTTTCAACTCATTAATATCCTGCTTGGGTTCATTCCAGAGAATTAATGTGGGAATCTGAGATGCTGTCAGACTTAGGAGGTTCCTTATTGTCATACAAATCAGCCATTTTTTTTTTTTGAATTGATAATTTAACTTGACCAAAATTTCTGCCCGCTGCTATGTAAGTATTGGTTTTGGAGCAACAGTGTAACTCAGATGAAAAACTGTGATATAACGAATAGAGCCTTAGCTTTGTACTCAGAGGACATAGATTTCAATGCCATCTCTTCTGCTAAAATATGCAAGGTCTTGAGCCATTTGTAGAACTCTTGGTTCTTTGTTCCTTCATTGAGAAAATGAGACAGTTGGCCTATTTAGGCCTCTGAATTCCCTTCTAGATCTGTGATCCCAAGGAACCAGAATAGAGAACTTCCAAAGACAAGTACAGATCTTACTTTTTTTTGAAACATTTGGAGCCATTGCCCATTTGTTGCGAACTTTTTACTGTTTCTTAAAATAATACATTTGAAAAATTCAGAAAGGAATAATCTGTGCATTCAAATAGCAATAATTGCCATAGGTTGTGCCTGCATTAATACTGTCTGAGTACATTATAAAGCATTTGTCATAGCTAATGCATTCCTGTCAAATCAAGCAATATTAGAAGGGGACTTTTGTAATGAATATTAATGTAAGAGACAGCCATAAGTGAAGTAAATTATAGAGGCATGTAAATGTAGTATTAGCTGCTATAGCAAAGTAGTCTTTCAATGTAAATTAATTTCTTCCTATGATGTTAATAAAAAATTAGAGTATTTGGTAGTCATCAGAAGCCTGCTGAACACTGATAGGAGTTTTTTAAGTAGTTTCCTTATGTTCCTAATGCTAATTCAGAATGAGTTGTCATAAAAAAAAAAGAACACTCATGTCTAATTTTTTTTAATCCTGTAAAGAAACCTTAAGTTTAAGTTGTTAAGCTCTCTCTTCAGAGAAGCTTAGCCATATCAAGGCAAAGCACAGATTCTGGAATGTCACATTAGAAATGAAATATTAACTAAATCAAGGAATTTTAATTCCAGGGCTAGAGAGATCATAAAATCAATGATTATCATCACTATATGTATATATATATATATATATATATATATATATATATATATATATGTGATAAGTATGTACTCAAGAGAATCAGATAAAATATTCAAATTTTGTCATAAAAACTGGGTAACATAATAGCACAGTAGGCCAACTTCTGGGTACGTTCATAGATTCCTACATTAATGCTACACTAGAATTATACAACAGTAGAAGAGTAAGTGAAACGCTCTTCCAATGGTTCATGAATACTTTCAGACAAGCTGCTAATATAACTTTAGTAGCTTTAAAAATTTAGTACCTTTCTTGAACTCAACATCTATATCATCTTTTCCAAAATCTATTTTTCCATGTCTGATTTCCATGTCTGTTACCTCCTCCTGTGCATCATTTGTTTGTTAAAAAAGAAAAAAATGTGACCACAACACAAAGCTCAAGGATGAGACAAGGTGTGCATTTTCTTCTCTGCTTTTCACCCATTTTTTCTTTCATGGCGTCATTGGAAATTCTGATATGTGGGAGCCTTACTATGTAATAGGAGTTAAAAGTCTTCCTTGCCCATTAATAGGCCTCAGGTGGGACTGTTAAGGGAAGCTTGATTAGGGGAGGATTGTTTTGTATGAAGTCCCACACCTTTTGTTAATTGCTGATGAGGCACTGGGTCACAGGGGTTATGCCCTCCACCTGTGAAAAGTGTACACATACTCTGAGGTGAGGTTTTGCTTTGGCTCAAATCATTGGAAGAGTGTTTGCGTGATTAGGCCAGATGACACCTCCCTGCTTCGAAAACCCAGATGTTGGTGCTTCTGTCTCTCGTAATGATGTATGGATTGTCTATGGTCAAACAGAAAATCCTGTCTTTTGGTCTTTCATTTTGTAATTTCTGCTTGTATTTTCTCAGCGTACTGACTTTTTCTCCTGAACTAAGTGAATGATATATGTGCTTGATTAAAATCAGACTGTTTACCCTTTTTAAGGTTGCTTTCCTTCCAGAAGCAGATCTAAGAACCTGTGCAGCAGGCCCTCCTGTGTATGCCGGGTTGCACACTGTTCAATCAAGTCAATCAGCATTCAAGAGAGAATCAGAGAATTTGGAGGTGGAAGGAATTTAGAAAACACTTAAATCTAGGTTCTTTCGATTTACATGTGGTGAAACTGAGAGACAAAATGACTTAGTTTTCACACAAAGCATGTTAGTGGTAGAATTGGGAGCAGATCCCTGGTCTTCTGACTTCCAGCACAGAAATCTTTCCATAATGAAATATTCCTACTAAAGTACCCAGTGCTTTGTTGTGTGATGCAACCATGTGCAATGGATCAAGAGAAAAGTTTAGAATATTAGAGCAGGAAAGAACTGGAGGAACTATCTAGCAATAGAGGTAATGTATGGACCTTACCAGTCTTAAGTCTCTACATGAAGACCTCCAGTGAGAGAGATCCAGGTCTTTCCAACAAAGCCAAGGAGCTGTAGCACCTACCTAGATGTTACAGTGAGTAGAGTACTGGACTTGGAGGCAGGAAGACCTGAGTTCCAATGTGACCTCAGGCATTTGCTAGATGTGTGACCCTGAACAAGTTACTTAACTTCTATTTCCTCATTTGTAAAATGGTGATAAGCATAAGAACACCTATCTCTAAGGATTGTTGTGAGGAATGAGATAATTGTAAGACATTTAGCACAGAGCCTGGCACATAGTAGATACTATATGAAAGTTACCTTTTTATTCATTTGGTTCAGCTTTTGCTCTTTGGAGTCAATCTCACCTACTGTAATTGTCTTTCCATAAAAGAACTTTCAAATATTTGAAAACAACTGTCATGTCATAACTATTCTCTTCTCCACTTCAGTAATTCCTTTAACTTAGCTTCACATGAGATGCCTTCTAGTACCTCAAGGTAGTCCAATCTTCTTCACACATTTTACTTTTCCAAATTCTTCCTAAATTATGACACCCCAAATACACAGCTTTTGTGGTGTGACCAAAAATGGGTCCACTAGGACCCTAATCTCCTTTGTTCTAGAAACCATGTTTTTACTAATATAGCTTAGGATAGAATTTGTATGCTGGTTACCATCTCACCTCATGGTTCGTTGAATTTCAGTCTGCTAAGCCCCATCATCATCATTTGATTTTTCTTCCTTCTTGTAACCTGGTCAATCTGTGCTAAGTTGTTTTAAAAACCTCCATTGCATTGAGATCATGGTAGATCAAAATAATTAGAAACTGCTAACTGGGGAGGGGGTGCTATTATTATCCTTATTTTACATAGGAATAATCTGAGGAGGAAGGAGGCTAAGGAACTTGGCCTTGGTCACCCAGATAAGTACTAGAATTGATTCTTTAACCCATCATGAGAGAAGAATGAAATGCTATTTCCATGTTTTTTAGAGTATGATAAAAGCTACAACAGAATAAATTGCATTGAAAGTAATGGAGTGAGACTGACCACACCATTACCCCCCTCCACCATTACTTTCAGCTCAGGCTTGTTGCCAGGAACATCCACCAGTCATTGAGTTCAATGGTTCAGATGTTTTATTTTTGTAAGTTGATAGAATAGACTCCATAGTAAGTACTCTGTGAGGTTCATGTTTATCTCAGTCTAGCAAGAAAACAATTTTGGGGCTATCTTTGTCAAATAACTTTCTTTCCCCTCCCCAATACGACTAACTCAATTTATGTTCCCTCACTTAAACTGATGACGGCAATTGCCTCTTCATCTCCAAATTATTCTTCTTCTCACCTCAGTTATGTAACTTTTATTTTTTCAGACAATGTAAGCTTTGTAGAACTGCTGCTAAATCTTAAAGAGCTTTCTAAATATCGGTGATTAACAGTCGTCTCATATACTATAATTACCCAGAATAACTCACGTTACTTGCCTTCAAAAAGCTTATATTCTCTTGAGGGAAGATGACAGGTACACAGCTAAGTCAATATAAAAAGTATGCAATGTATACCCTTGGGAATCTCATCTTCCACTTCCTACTCTTCAAAATGAGGATGTGGTAATATGACGTTTTCCATTCTTTCATCCTGTGAAGTAATTTCAAGAGACACAGAGCACTTAGCAGTTGGGCAAGAATGAGAAAAAACCAACAACCGAAAAACTTTATGAAGGAGATAGCACTTGAATTATACTTGAGATGGGGGGAAGGGAGGGAGGGGGGAGAGAGAGAGAGACAGAGACAGAGAGAGAGACAGAGAGGATGATGATGATGATGATGGGATGGGAGAAATCAGTTCCAAGTGCGCTGAAGCAGCAGATGAGATGGTGTATATATGGGGTACATATGACAGTCACTTGGGTTGGAAAGGAACACAGGGTAATCTCCCTGTGGGCAGGTACTATTTTGTCTTCATCTTGGTATCTCCTATATGCTTAGCACAGGGCTTTAATGTAGGCAGTGCTTAATCCGTATTTGTGGGACTTAGTTGTGGAAAATCTTAAAGAAAAGAGGTGCACACATTCAGTTGTGGTATCATGGCACTGCATTTTGTTGATAGTTTGATTATAATGGAATGTTTTTAATATTGTATTGATGTAGTCATCTGGCTACATACATCAAGGTAATGGTGTTATGAAAACTAGATTTTTTAAAGCATCCAGTTGCTCTTGCCTCATTATGGAGAGACAGCTGCAGGGAGAGATAATGAAAGAGCAGGGGCCAGAACTACGGACTGCTCACAGATAAGTGTGCCATGAGTTATTTCTGGTATAGCAACAGACTCAGACGTGGTTTTAGGGTCAGATCTCCTGTGGGGAAGATGGAGCAGAGGTACATGAAAGGCAATCTAAGGGAAAGCAGTTATCCCATGTGACTGGCCTATCTTGCATTTCAAGGTATTAAAGGTAACCCCAATGTGATTACTGAGCACTTTTCCTGTGGGAAAACCCTTTCAGCAGGGTACAGGTGAGCTCTTTGGCCCACATACAGATATTTTTTTTTTCTTTTGACCAGAACCACTGAGGGTGGCACTATCTGAGAGTCAAGGTTAAGTGGCCCGAGAGGGGCTGAGTAAAGAGAGAAGATGCTGCTAATGCAGAATGAAAGGACTCCTCCCTAGTTAGTGCAACTTACCCCTGCCCCCAATGTAGGTACACCTCACTCCATAATGGGACCTTTAATTACTCTTTAGACTCCACCATTCTCATTTGTGCTTGGCATGGCATATTTGACCAAGCATATCTACATCAATTTTCTCAATGGGATCTTGTAAATGCTGTAAGTTGGGGAGGACAGGTAGTAGACTTTTATACCTTCAGTGACAATTAGGCCATCTAATATGATGCCATCGTTTCACAGGTGAAGAAACTCGAACCCAGATAAATTATGTGATGTATATCCATATTCATGTGATTAACATGCGGAAAGTCTGAGATTAGAATGTAGAACTTCTAATTTTTGAGCTCAGTGCTTATGCTTTTCAACATGCTAAGGCATACTGGTGGTTCTCTGTGCTGGAAGGGAAGAATTGAACTCAACATACTTATTGCTTCGCTTAAAATTTTTGACATTGGTGAATTAGGAATGTTGGATAAATAATACGCTTGGCCACTGTCCTTTGGAAGCTCTTTGCTTTTGTGAAATGCTTTGCCCAAATGATGTTCTGAACTATCCCTTAGGGACCTAGCTGAGGATTAGATTAAGGAATGGTCTTTTATAGGCAGAAATACTCCTTAAATTGACACTTATGTCATTATGGGAATGGGAATGGGTGAGATGTTCTATATTAAATCTCTAGACATTACAAATAACAAATATAACAGGACTGCAGCCCACTTCATCATAGTTGGCAGTTTCTTCGTCCAAGTCATCCTCAACTAGAACAATTTAATGTTATATATCAAGTCAAGGATGTATTTATCAACTAAGGAGGAATATCCAGATGATATCTCTTTATTGTCCTCCTGACCAGCATCCATCAAGAAATGTGTGCGTCTGTGTGTGTATGTGTGTGTGTGTGTGAGGACAGTTTACAGAATGTATGAAATGCATAGAGGCAGTGAGAAATAATGGATATTATACAGTGTTTTAAGGTTTTTAAAGTGCTTTATAATTATTATTTAAATACTTATAAAAATTATGTGAAGTTTTTGCTCTAAACTATTGTCCTTGTCTTATAGAAGAGGAAACTGAGGCAGATAGAGGTTAAGTGACTTGCCCAGGGTCACACAGCTAGTAAGTGTCTGAGGCTGGTTTAAGATTCAGGTCTTCCTAACCTCCGGCCCACTGTTCTATGCACTGCCCTATCTTTGGGTCTAGAAGAGAGAGAAAGAGCCTTCCTTTGAATCACGAAAAGCTAGGTTTGAGTCCTTGTTAATACATACCCACCATGTGACCCTGGGAAAGTTGCATCATTCTTTAGTGCCCCTCAGCAACCAACCATCCAAGATTATCAGTTGCTTGGCAGAGTAGGTGGTGACCTTCATTAGTAGAGGAAGAAACCTTGCTGAGATTTGTGAACTATGCCAGTGAAATAGTGATGGTCCAGAATTAAATACAGAGTTAAAAGTGCAAAAGGTCTTTATAGGGGGTGAGGGATCCAGGCTTTTTATTTTCATTCTTGAAGGGATCTCCCACTATGGAAACTATTTCCACCAATGAGAATTTGTAAATCTAGAGTAAAGACCCAGAGAGGTTAAGTAATGTATTACACAGCTGTTAAGTGCTAGTGGCAGACTTTAACCTAGAATCTAGGTCCTAGATCTTCCTAATTCCAAAGACAGTTTTCTATCCACTATGCCTGACTCATGCTGTCCGCAAAGTGGGGGAGGAAATCATCTTCTGAAAAAGTCACACATTGTAAATGGTTTTATATAAACCTGTAAAGACTGAGAGATAAGGAAATATTTTTTTTTTCCTTGAATGTTCCAATGGATTCTATGTTAAATTTAGGGGCTTGTAAAATTTAGTCTTCATCTCTGCCTTATATTTGCTCTCCTCAGAAGCATTAACAAATTAAATGTTGCCCTGGAGGCCTGGACAAATGCTCAGAACTATTTTTAGAAAGTAGTGACTTTGACATAGAAGGGAAACCCTTTTAATTTCAAAGGAAAATTAATGACTTTAACAATGCCTGTTACCAAAGGACATAAATCTCATAGCATCATAAAGTCCTAGTGATGGAAGGAAACATTTCTTTTAGGTTTTTTTGTTTTTTGTTTTTTTTTTTAGTGTTAGAAACAGCAACTGGGCAGGCCAGACGTATTTTGAGATTTTCAAACCCACCTGGAATTCTCTTTTAAAATACTCTCTACGTTTTGTTTCTAGCATCTGTGAAAGTTCTTTTCTAGGAGTATGGGCTTGTGAAGCTTTATCTGTGAATGACCCCCAAGGCAAAGCTAGAATGTTAGAGCTGATTGAATTTGGCATTTCAAAAGGAGACTCTTTGATGATCTGCTACTGTAGACCCTTTGAATCATCCATTTCAAATCAAGAGGGGAGAATATCCTGTAATGCTTCTATTGTGATAATAGATATGTTCGGGCTGATGGTGCCATTGATTGTGAACACCCAAACCCTATCTCTTCTCAGCGGAGAAGTACAAGATTATAACTCAATACCTTGACCGGGCTATCATAGTCTGCCTTTCAGAACTTGGTAGAAAGTTAACCACGGAACAGCTCTCCTTCCCCTCTTTTATTTATATGTGTGTGTTTATGTATATGTGTGTACATATACACATATACATATGCATATGTATATATATATATGTATATGCAGGCATATACATGTATAGCTATATATTTATATACTCTATAAGTTGTTTTTCCCATTAGAATGTAAGCTCTCGGGGAGTTAGGATTATTTCATTCTTTGTCTTCGTTTCCCAAGTATCTGACACAGGGTAAACACTTAGTAGTCAGATTATTAGCATTTATTAGGCAGGTTCCAGGCACTGTACTAAGCATTGGGGTTACAAAAAGAGACAGAAGGCAGTTCCTGCCCATAATCTAATGAGAATGCCAATAAGGAAACGAATATGTGCAAAGGATGTACGTACTGGATAAATAGAATATAATTAAAAGAGAGACAGAAGTAAAATTAAGATGGCTTGGGAAGGTTTCCTGTACAAAAGGGTTTTAGTTGGCACTTGAAAAAAGCAGGGAAAGCCAAGAGGTCTTGGGAGGGAGAGTGTCCCAGGAATGGAGAACAACCAGAGGAAAAACAATTACTAGAGCTTAGAGATGGAGTTCCTTGTTTGTAAAAGAGCCAGGAGGTCAGTGACACTAATGTTCATTGACTGAGTGATCATTTCCCCATTTTTTCCCCTGGTTTTGCTTACTTCATTTTGCATCAATTCACAAGTCTTCTCATACTTCTCTGTACTCATCATAGGACTTCCATCACTAGGACTTTATGATGCTATGAGATATATGTCCTATGGTAACAGGCGTTCTTAAAGTCATTAATTTTCCTTTGAAATTAAAAAGGTTTCCCCTTTATGCCAAAGTCACTACTTTCTAAAAAAAAGTTCTGAGCATTTGTCCACAGCTAATAGCTAACATTTATGTGACACTTCCCATAGGTTATCTCATTTTGTCCTCATGATAAGCCTGAGAGGTAGGTGGTCTCATTATCCCCCATTTTACAGATGTAGAAACTGAGGCTGAAAAAGTTTAAGTAACTTGCCCAAGATCACACAGCTAGTAAATGTCTGATTTTAATTCAGGTCATCCTGCCTCCTTGTCCAACCCTCTGTCCACTACAATCCTTGGGCATTATTCCATATAATACAGTTAGATTTCCCAACATTCATGTACCACAACTTGGTTAGCCATTCCCAAATGATGGACATCTACTTTGCTGCTGGTTGTCTTTTCAGACCCCTTTTCTCCTCCTCATTAATAGAGGCCACCCTTTCTCAGCTTTGATTTTCTTTTTTTTTTTAATGTAAATTTATTTATTTAACTTTTTACATTCATTTTCACAAAATTTTGGGTTCCAAATTTTCTCCCCATTTATCCCCTCCCCCATCCCAATACACCAAGCATTCTAATTTTCCCTATCTCCAATCTGCCCTCTCTTCTATCATCCCTCCCTTCTCTTGTCCCCATCTTCTCTTTTGTCCTGTAGGGCCAGATGACTTTCTATTCCCCATTACCTGTATTTCTTATTTCCTAGTAGCAACAACAATACTCAACAGTTGTTCCTAAAACTTTGAGTTCCAAATTCTCCCCATCCTGAGGGGGCCCGTGCCACGGAGACACCCTGCTCCCCTCTTGGCCTGCCCAGAAGTCTCTCTCTCTGACCTGTAGTGCCTGTGGGTGGAGGGACCTTCCCGGCCGCCGGAGATTCCATCCCTGAAGCCTGCTTGGATCTGCTCCTCTGGGGCCACGCAGCCAGGGCAGCGCCGGAGTGGGCTCCACTGTCCAGTGCGCGATGGACCCCTGGGGATGGCTTTCCAGGGCTCTCTGGAGTGGAAATCTCTTCCACTGTGTTTCTGCGTGGGTTCGACTGCTCCAGAATTTGTGGGGAGTTCTTTTTACAGGAAATTTATGGGCTGTGGATTCGGAGCTAGCATACGTGAGTCTTTCTGCTCCTCCATCTTCGCTCCTCCCCCACCCCTCAGCTTTGATTTTCATAAGATTTTAGTATAGAGTTTTAAGGGACATTAAAGGCCCATTTCACAGAGGAGTCACCTGAGGCTCAGGGGTAACAATCAGTTTACACACAGGAGAAAAGTAACATTTGGAATAAAGCACCAAACACAAAGTATGAACTAGTTGAAATGCTCAGTTGAATCTACCACTTAGGATGACAATAAGAATAACCAGCCCCCATATTAACACAGAATATCATTACAAATTCCGCAAAGCAATTCAGCAAATGTAGTGTTTTCCCCCTAGAACCTGGGTATTTAATGAAATTGAGAAGAATAATTATTCTAATTTAAATTTCTTGCCAAAGGGAAGAAACAGCAAATAATAATTGATTTTTTTGTTGATCTTTCTCAGAATTTCATGCTCAAAATTTCCCTGACAGATCTTTAAAATCATTGCCAGAAATAAGTTATTTTTCTAATTGTTTCAGGACTAAAGAGTCTAAGGGGGAATATTACTGCACCGTCTCAAAGCCCTATCAAATAAGAAGCAACCAGTTTTAATTAAAATATTGGATGTTTTAACTTGCAGGGTAGGGGAATGATTTGCTTCACTCTGTCCTCTGGGGAGCTATTTGATCATTATGGGACTATATATTATAGATGAATTGAACACTGGCAAATAAAACCCCTTCCCCCATACATAATAGCAGCAATTGAAAAATGGCATTCAGAAACTCGCATATTATTGGAGAGGAGGGAACATTTCTTAGACTCTTCAATGTAATATTGACATTACTTTTGAAATCCTGTAAAGGTTCAACCATTGTTACAGACAGCAAACCATGACTAGAAAATTGGTACATGAAATTAATTTAATAAGAGGAATATCTATCTGTCTGTCGATCTATCTGTGACTATCTGTCTATACACATACCCTCATGCACAAACATATTTTGGAATACATCTCATGAAGAAGTGATATGAATAAAATTAGTTCATGTGTTGTGTTTTGTTGTTTTATTTTACTTTGGTTTTCATGGGGGGAGCTTAACTGTAAATTATAGGAAGGAAAAAGAAAATGTCTAATCAGAGGTATCTTGGTATAGTTTAAATGACTATAATTTAAATAAACTAGATTCCTAGTTACAGAGCTGGATTGAATCTCAGAGACCTTCAACTCTGAATTTGCTCATTTTAGAGATGAAAATCAAAGTTCCAGGGAGATGAAGTGCCTTAACCAAAATCACACAGGTATCATACATCAAAGGTACAATCTGAGCCATGGTATTTGGGCTTCACTGAAAGCTTTTTATTTTTTTCATTTTTTTCCTCCCTGTACTGAACCATAGTCATAATGAGATTTTGTTAATTACCTATTATTTAACTATGTGACAGATAAGTCGCTGAACCACAAAGCACCTCTATTTCCTCCACTGTACATTGTGGAGGCTGCCGTAAGTGCATGATTACCACCCAACCTAAAGATACCTAGGGGATGGGAGTAGAAGGACAGTCCAGAGCAATGACTAGAGGTTCCTGAATTCTCACACATATAAAATTCTCACACGTGTCTTTATAATCTTTGTATCACAGATTTAGAGGCAGAAACATGAGTTACACTCATATAGTCCAATGAAATTAGACTCACTTTCCATGTGGAAATAGGCCCAGAGAGAATAAGTAACTAACCCCAAGTTCTGATAAGAAGCAGAAGCAGATTTTTTAATCTAGGTTCCCTAACTCTACAGGACTGGGCACATGTGTTCCACACATTTTATTGAGCTATGGCAAATGGCAATTATGTCACAATATGATATGTGGGCTTGCCTTTTATGAGTTGAATAAAATACAAATTCATTTAAAAAAGTGTTTTCCAGGGGGGAGGAGCCAAGATGATGGAGTAGAAAGACTCGCATATGCTAGCTCCAGAAGCCACAATCCATAAATTTCCTGCAAAAAGAACTCCCCACAAATCCTGGAGCAGTAGAAGCCATGCAGCAACGCAGTGGGGGAGATTTCCATTCCAGAGAGCCCTGAAAAACTGGCACTAAAGGTCCGTCGCACACTGGACAGCGGAGCACAGCCATGCCTTGGGCATGCAGCCTCGAGAGGAGCAGATCTGAGCAGGCTTCAGGGATGGAATCTCCAGAGGCCAGCGAAGGTCTCTCCACCCACAGGTGCTACAGGTCAGTGAGAGAGACTTCTGGGCTGGCTGAGAGGGGAGCGGGGTGTCTCCATAACTCAGGCCTCCTTGGGAGGCAGCGGCAGAAGCAGCAGCAGAGGCAGCCGCAGCCAGGGCCTCTCAGAACAGGAGCTCAGGTCCATTACTGAAGGTGTCCACATAAACCCCCTGAGGGAACTGAGCCTGGGAGGCAGCCCTGCCCCCCCCCTGAGCACCAGAAATTAAGCTTACATTGAATAGCAGCCATGCCCGCCACTGAAAGCCCTGAGGCTGGGGAGCAACATTTGAATCTCAGACCGCAAGCACTAGCTGGGTGGATCTAGGCAGGGGTGGAGAGGAATCTCAGAAGTCAAGTAACTGTCTGGGAAAATGCCCAGAAAAGGGAAAAAAATAAGACCATAGAAGGTTACTTTTTTGGTGAATAGATGTTTCCTCCTTTCCTTTCTGATGAGGAAGAACAATGCTTACCATCAAGGAAAGACATAGAAGCCAAGGCCCTTGTATCCCAAACATCTAAAATAGATATCCAATGTGCTCAGACCATGGAAGAGCTCAAAAAGGATTTTTGAAAATCAAGTTAGACAGGTGGAGGAAAAACTGGGAAGAGAAATGAGAGAGATGCAAGAAAAGCATGAAAAACAGGACAATACCTTACTAAAGAAGACCCAAAAAAATGCAGAAGAAAATAACACCTTGAAAAATAGGCTCACTCACTTGGCAAAAGAGGTTCAAAAAGCCAATGAGGAGAAGAATGCTTTCAAAAGCAGAATTAGCCAAATGTAAAAAGAGGTTCACAAGGTCACTGAAGATAATAGTTCTCTCAAAGTTAGAATGGAACAGATGGAGGCTGATGACTTTATGAGAAACCAAGAAATCACCAAACAAAACGAAAAGAATGAAAAAATGGAAGAGAATGTGAAATATCTCATGGGAAAAACAACTGACCTGGAAAATAGATCCAGGGGGGACAATTTAAAAATTATGGGACTACCTGAAAGCCATGATCAAAAAAAGAGCCTACACATCATCTTTCATGAAATTATCAAGGAAAACTGCCCTGATATTCTAGAACCAGAGGACAAAATAAGTACTGAAGGAATCCATCAATCACTGCCTGAAAGAGATCCAAAAAGAGAAACTCCTAGGAACATTGTGGCCTAATTCCAGAACTCCCAGGTCAAGGAGAAAATATTGCAAGCAGCTAGAAAGAAACAATTCCAGTATTGTGGAAATAAAATCAGGATAACTCAAGATCTAGCAGCTTCTACATTAAGGGATCAAAGGGCATGGAATAGGATATTCCAGAAGTCAAAGGAACTAGGACTCAAACCAAGAATCACCTACCCAGCAAAACTGAGTATAATACTTCAGGAGAAAAAATGATTTTTCAATGAAATCGAGGACTTTCAAGCATTCTTGATGAAAAGACCAGAGCTGAAAAGAAAATTTGTCCTTCAAACACAAGAATGAGAAGAAGCATGAAAAAGCAAACAGCAAAGAGAAGTCATAAGGGACTTACCAAAGGTGAACTGTTTACATTCCTACATGAAAAGACAATATTTGTAACTCTTAAAACTTTTCAGTATCTGGGTAGTTGGTGGGACTACACACACACACACACACATGTACACATGTGCATGCACACACAGAGACAGAGAGCACAGAGTGAATTGAATAGGATGGGACCATATCTTAAAAGAAATTAAGGTAAATGGTGAGAGAGAAATGTAGTGGGAGGAAAGAGGGTGAAATGGAATGGGGTAAATTATCTCTCATTCAAGAGGCAAGCATGAGACTTTTTAGTGGAGGGAAAAAGAGGAGAGCTGAGAAAAATTCATGAAGTTTACTCTCATCACATTTGACTAAAGGAAGGAATAAAATGCGTACTCATTTTGGTATTAAAACCTATCTCACAATACAGGAAAGTGGGGGAGAAGGAAATAAGCAGGGTGGGGGGATGATGGAAGGGAGGGCAATGGGAGGAGGGAGCAATTTGTAGTCAGCACTTGGGGAGGGATAGGATCAAAAGACAGAATAGAAACAATGGGGGGCAGGATAGGATGGAGGGAAATATAGTTAGTCTTACACAACACGACTATTATCAAAGTTATCTGTAAAACTACACAGATATGGCCTATATTGAATTGCCTGCCTTCCCAAAGGAAATGGGTGGGGAGGGAGGGATGGGGAGAATTTGGAACTCAAAGTTTTAGGAACAACTGTTGAGTATTGTTGTTGCTACTAGGAAATAAGAAATACAGTTAATGGGGAATAGAAAGTCATCTGGCCCTACAGGACAAAAGAGAAGATGGGGACAAGAGAAAGGAGGGATGATAGAAGAGAGGGCAGATTGGTGATAGGGAAAATTAGAATGCTTGGTGTATTGGGATGGAGGGAGGGGATAAATGGGGAGAAAATTTGGAACCCAAAATTTTGTGAAAATGAATGTAAAAAGTTCAATAAATAAATTTACATTAAAAAAAGTGTTTTCCATAAAAGGAAAATGACTCTGTCAGGTTTGTCATGGCATCATAAATTTAAAAGTGGAGGAATTTTCTAAAAAAGAAGAATGAATCCCAGAGAGGTTAATTGAGTTATCCAGGGTCACCTAGGTGACAAATGGCAAAGCTAACATTCAAATCAGGTACATCTGACTATCAGCCATGCTCTTTTCCCCCTAACATGATGCTTCCCTATTTTTTTTTCTATTAACTAACATAAATGACTATTACCATATGGACCTAGTTTTGATTTTTTGATAATCAAAGTGATTACTTTTTTTTAAAGTTGGAAATTATTTGACTAGTTTTTGGGCAAGTTCTCTATAGATTTTACGTTTCTGTTATTCTCTGAAAGGGAGCATCACTCTCTTGTACTGTGTCTAGAAAAGGCAAATAACCCCAAGAGTGGCATGCCCTGAAAAAATGAACACACTCACTAACTACAAATAATTTTAATTTACTGGGTGGTTTTTTTTATTGCAAAATTGAGTTAAAAGCTGGTGATATTATGTTTTGTTTTTCTAACATAGAATCTGTCTTAGTAACAAAACTTGTAGAAGAATTACAACTACCACCAGGGAATCTTTCAGTCTGGAGAACAGTGAGTCTACATTTGTAATCTATAAGTTACTTAAAGTTGGAATTTTCTTGTAAAAGCAGGTGTAAAGGAAGAGAAAACTCCTCCAGGAACTTCTGTTTGTGAACTGAATTTGGTTGGATTATTCCACCTTTTGGTTCAATCCCAGATAGTAATATGCTTACCATGAGAACAATATTGAAGCTTTGGATCTTACCTTCATTGTTTAAAGTTAGGGGAAAGTCTTGTATTGTTACTGAGATTTATATTAATGGGAGTTAAAAGATCTTCCCCACCCAGTAATAGGCCTCAGGTGGAACCCATTAAGGGAAGCTTGATTAGGGGAAGCTTGTTTTGTAGGAAGGCTATTGGGGTACTAGGTCATGAGAGTGAGGTTTTGCCTTCATGTTCCACATGAGACTCTGAGTAGCCATTAAGGAGCTTGAAAACCCCTTGAAAACCAAGATGCTGGTGCTTCTCTCTCTGGTAACTACGTATGTATATAATGGTCAGACTGTTGAATTTGTCTGTTGATCTGTGATGAATGTCCTGCTTATTGTCAGACAGTTAGAAGCCCTGACTGTTGGTCTTTATTTCTCTGCTTGTGTTTTTTTTCTGTTGGTGAATGTAATTAAAGTAGATTGTTGATCCCCTTTTAAGTTAATTCCTTAGAAAAGCAGATCTAAGAACTTGTGCCTGGCTGGTCATCCTTGGTAGAGCAGACATCAAAATTCTAGACCACAATGATTGAATTGCAGTTTTAATGATAACTGGTAATTGCTTCATAGTTCTAAAGATACTGTGGTCTTTGATTCTTTTACCTGGTGAAGTATTTAAATACATGAGTCTGCACATTAACATGTTACAGGGAAATACTTAACAAAATAAATAAAAATACAATAAAATATAATTAAAATTCACATATGGTTTTCTAAGTCAATATGTGGTTTGCAGGGATTCTAGTGAACATGTTAATGGCATTAGTTTGAATTTGAATTTCACTGATGTAGGGGCATTTGAGCTCTTCTTCATTTTCTTAACTATATCTGTCTCAGAAATTCTGTGATTCTTGCAGCCTATACTTGGGGAACCCTTGCAGCTATTAAATTAGAGGTAGTTGGGCATTTAATAAAATTTTATTGAACATGATTGCTTATTGCTATAGAGACTAGAGAACCATAAAATGCATCTTCTATCCTCTAAGATTTTTAGGATTAAGTGGTATAGTCATTTCCTTTTGTTTTCCACCTATTTAAAAAAAAATGTCAACCAAATGCCTGTGTGTTTGTGTGTGTGTGTGTATCATGTGTGTAATGACAATTTATAGAATATATGAAATATATTGAGGCAATATGAAATAGTAGGTAATAGTAATAACCAATATTTATATTGCACTTTATAGGGTTTACAAATGTTATATAACAACAACCTGGGAAATAGATACTATTAATCATTATCCCCATTTTACAGTTGAGGAAACTGAAGCAGTCAGGTAAAGTGAATTGCCAAGGGTCACACAGCTAGTGAGTCTGAGGCTAACTTAGAACTCAAGTCTTACTGATTCAATAATATATTCTTGTATGGAAGAAATACAAAGGAATAGTCTTAGTATATTTTATCCAATTTTAGGGTTTATATCATCCATTCATTATTAGATGCTCAATCTTTTTAGCTTTTTAGTACTTGACAAATTGAGGTTTGACAAAATAAAAGGCTATTTTAGCTCTTTGGAATTTTTCCACAGAGTTTTAAAACTATAAAGCAGAAGAATCAGTTCAGTTGTTATTAATTAATTCATCATCCTCACATTATTATTTTAATATTTTATTACCTACTTAAGGGTGTTGAAGCTTCAGGTTATCATTTTATTGTGAAGAGGTGATTACATTGCAATAAATTATGATTTCCAGGTATTGAAATTTATATATATATATATTATATATATATACATATTTAAGTATCCTAGAGATTAACTAATTTATATTTTATATGTCTGCTTGAAACATTATTTGGATATTTAAGTACTTCATAGGGAATTTTATAAAAATGAGAATTTATTCGTAACACTATCTTTGAATCTTGGAACATTTACTTAATGTATAAAAATTTCAAGGAAAAGCTATTTCCACTTATTTTTCTACTTCCTGTTTTCATTCTAAAGGAAGAATTAAAAGAAGACCAGAAGTTTGTATATTTGTACCTTTTCCAGACTGAGAAATCAAAGAAATTAGCAGGAAAATGGTTTCAAGTCTACCATTTAAATTATCATATCAATTTTAAATTTGCATGCCTTTGGAAGTTCTTCAGTTTCCTCATGGGTACTAATTAATCTGAGATGTGCATGCATGAGTGCATATGCACATAAGCATGCACATATACATATGTGTGTAAACATATAGCTATGCATATATATATATATGTGTGTATACATATACATATACATATACATATATATATATACATATATATATATATATATATATATATATATATATATATATATATATATATATAAATGGCATACCTATTATACTTAAATTTTGCCCATCAACTCATTTGTGGTCTCAGTGATGGTGATCTTTCCATCAGTACCAAATCTTCTCATTCTATTCAGTTCACCTTTACTCTCCTTAAAAGACTCTTCCTACCATTGGAGACTTTGCTTTGTTTGGTTCCTGTGATATGTTAGTTGATCTATATTCTCATGTGACAGGTCTACCATCCCCTACCTTTTTTTGTCACTTTTCTAATACAAGTCATAATTGGCAATGTGTCATGGCCTGTTTTCAGTCCACATATATTTGATTTATTCTTCCTCAATCATGATGATTCATGATTTACAGCAATGGAAGAATTTCAGTGTTAAAAAGAAAATGTCCTTTAGCAGCAGCCAGCACTTTAGGGTCATTTAAAGCTCAAGACAATTTCGCAAATACAATCCAGCTTGATCTCCTCCCTTCTGTTCAGTTCTGAGCCAACTTCACCGTCCATCTGCAATTCATATCCAGGATATATTAATGAACTAACTCAGTATGCTTCCTGGAAGACATACATTCATCTCTTTGATTGATACTGAGCACATTATGAGGCAAAGTTATCACTATAGCTAAATGGTGTAGAATTCATACAATTTTAGCAGACAGAGATTTTTTGTTTGAAGAAGTGTTTTAAGACTCCATTTTGTTCTAGCAAAAAAATAAAATAAACATTTCATTTTGAACAAATGAATAGATACTTTGATCTTTTATATTTGCTACCCCATTCAGGTAGTTCAATGACTCTGAAGATGTGACGTAGTACAAAAAAATAAATTGTATGCAAAAGCCAGTCTTGCTTTCTTGTGTTTTTACATGGATGTTTTCTTAAATGCATACAGAAATGTTCTCACAAGATGTTCTTCTTGGGTTACTATTTGCTGCCGTCTTATGGTTCACTTTTCATTTGTTTTTTTTTTTTTTTTTTGAGTGAGAATGTGAATTTCTTACCTATGATCCTTTCCCTCTGTTCTTTTGGAATCTTTAATTCATTGAGATGTCTTGAAAATCTATCCCTGGGTACCTTAATATTGTGTTTCCTCTAAAATGAATTTCTTTCATATGTATTTTTCAGATCTACTTGTTCTTTTGGATTTTATTTTCATTAAATGGCATTACAACTTCCCCAAAGGGTGAATCTAGCATGAAGTTGGAAGTGTCCAAGTGGAGAGGGTATGCTCTCCTTATTGATCAGTATATATCATAATAGAAATACTAATAAACATGTTCCATTTTGCATCTTTTTGTTTTTCTTCTCCAATTTTAACTATAACTACTCTTGGAATGGTAGCTGGATCCCATGGCAACCTATGTTTTCCTCTGAACAACGTTTTTTTTTCTTATTTTATGACCTGTTACTGCTCATAATCTTTCATTCTCCTCAAAAATAATGTAAAATAACTCGCACCCTTTGTTGTTTCTGGCTACTATGTTTCTCAGCGTGGCAAGAAGTATCAAGTATTTCATTGTGGAGGAAACTTCTGGAGATTCTTAGTCATGTTTTTGAGAAAATAATCTTGCTTAGGGTATATTTTTCTAGCGCCTTTAATAATGAATACATTTGCTTTTCTATTTTACCCAATTTTAAGGACCAGTAGCTTGCTCAGATCTGAAACTACCCCATTTAAACGTAGTATTGTATAGTAGATAGAAAACTGGATCCATACTTTCAGGAGATCTGAGTTCTGATCCAGCCTCTGAAATTCTCTCATTATATGGCGATGCATAAGTCATTCAATCTATTTTTTGTCTCAAACAATTCTCTGAGACTATAATTATAGATGGATTATGATCTATGTTATTGATATTGTCTTTTCATCTTTATCCTTTTGGTCCAAATTGAAATTTGCGGTAAGCAGGATCTAACTACAACACATTGTATGTTACTCAAATCCTCGCTTTATTGGTTACTGGCAATCTTATGTCTGTTAAAATACACTCCATGCTCCTTTGGGGTGATATTTTCTTTAGGTATCTTCCAATTCTCTTCCAGAGGAAAAAAAAATAAGCATATTATACTTAATTCCTAAAATATATCTTACAGGGTTCCTTGTATCTAGTCATTTCATTGAGGTCACAAATCATCATTAAGTATGTTGACTTAGTTGGAAGGATCTGTCTTAAAATTTCTCGACTGCTTTATTTTCTGTGGAAGAATTTGCTGTATAAATAGTGATCAACTTAATTCTCCTATCCAGCTTCATTATTTGTCACCACTCATTGCATATTTCGGTCCAGTTCAGTTGGTCATCTTGCTGCTTCTCGTCCGTGTCACTCCATCTCCCTTCTCCATGCTGTCAGCGCCTCATGCCACGAATTCTCTCTTCCTCCTTGCCTTAAAGTTGACCTTGTAGAATTTCTTCTTTCCTTCAGGATTCATCTCAGGCACCACATTCCACATGAAGCTTTTCATGACTCAGCCCACATCCTAATTTCTAATGCTGTCTCCTGCTCAAAAAAAACCAAACTAAAACATATTCATTTTGCATAGATCCTTCATATTTTTATATATGTATGCATTGTCTCCAGAATATGAGGTAAGTTCGCTGAGGATAGTGATTGTTCCCATATTTCATTTTATCAATAGCGCCTGGCACATAGTTGTTAATAGATATGTGCTGATAATTTAATTGATTGCTGGTGCTCTATTTATTTACATTTGTGAATACTTTAAGGCAACATAGAGCACTTTTTATTCTCTTATTATGTACCAAGTTCTATCCTTTATGCTGGAGTTACAAATACAAGTGAGCGAGATTGTTCCCACCTTCAGGGAGCTTAATTGGAGAAAACGACGAAAGAAGGTTATATAGAAAGGTAAATGAGAAGGCAAAATGGAGAGGGTAGGTAATAGCATCATAATGAGAGAACCTGGAAGTGATATGGAGGCCTCACTCTGGATAGGATAAGGCAGAAACTCTTCCGATCAGAGCCCATTGTCTCAGAGATGCAGCCTAAGGTTCTGCAATAGGGAAAATGGGATTGATGGTGAAAGGGTTGGTTGCCTATTGTGGAGATGACCAAGTGGCCTACAAAATGATGTTCCTTATTGTCGTTCAACAAATGAAGAAGACTGGTCTGCAAGTTCTTTTCTTCGTTTTTACTTGTTAAAGGGGAAAACTTTGAGTTGGACTTCCATTGAACTCCAGCTGCTTCCTGTCTTTTGGTTTCATTTTCATTTACAGAAAGAAACTCAATGTGGCTGTGGTTCAATTGCTCTAATAGTTTATCGATTACTTGGCCTTTGGACAATTTCACTGGTCTGATCTCACTCCCTGTTTCCAATTCTAGGCTTAATATAACTGATCCCCTCTTTTTTTTTAAGAGACAAGAATACAGAGGAAAACATCAATTTTTATGGAAGATTCACAAAATAAATACCAAGTTTTATCTTAATGTGGACCCCTAAGCCCTCAAAATTTGGGGTATTCTGCATTAAAATTCGTTTCTGAGCTGTCTGATTTTATTTTCTTTTATTCAAGTTTTTCTTACTTTACCTGTGTCCATATGGCATTAAATCTGACAGTAGACAATATTTTGATTTTGTTGTCGTTTCTTGCTCTGAATAGGAAAATACCACTGATGTCCATTGATTAGATCTGTTAGGAGCTCAGAACGAAAGCCAGAAGGTTGGCTCGTCCTTTCGTGAGCTTGTGGAAGCTTCCTGTTATTATTTCTGTATCTGACGGAGGGTGAGGGATGAGAGTAGTAGCACTAAGAAAAAGGCCTCTTTGGAGGAGGATAGAAAAAGCATCTCTCCAAAAAAGAAGTTGCCTTGTAAATAGAAAAGTAAATTTGTGCAACTTTATTAACTTAGAATTTATTAGATCACAATCATATAGTGTTTCTGAATTTCAGGGTATAATAGCAATAATGTTATTATCCAAAGTCCAAAGAGATAGCAAACCATTGTAGTACAGCCCCAAATTGATTTCATACATACTAGAATTGGGATCCTTGGAAAATAATTTCATCCTTCTAGCCTTAAACTTCCTCATCTGAAAATGATGGGGTTGGACCTGGTGGTTTTTAGGGTACTCATTCAGCTTGAAGCCTGTAACCTTACAAAAAGGCTGGGGTATGCATCCTGGTGCTGACTCCAAGGGAAAGCCTGACCTAGGATTTAGTGGCTTAGTAGATAAAATGGTGGACCTCATCTCAGGAAACCCTAGATTGGAATTCTAAGTTAAACCCTAATTAGATGTATGACTGTAACAGCAAGCACCCTAGCATACCCAGGGCAACCTGCTAGTACAGGTTCTTGGATCTGCTTTTTCATAAAGGAAAGCAACTTTAAAGGGGTCAACGATCTTATTTTAATCAAACACATATATCATTTACTTAGTTCAGGGAAAAAAGTTAGCACCCTGAACCTCAGAGAAAATACAAATGGAAATTACAAGCAGAAACTACAAACAGAGAAAATAGCATGAAGACCAATAGACAGGACTTCTCTCTGATCATAAGCAATATACATATCAGACCAACAAACAGATTCAACTGTTGACTATTACATACCCCTAAGTGAGTACATACATACATAGTGACCAGAGAAAGAAATACCAACATCTGAGTTTTCAAAGTCGGTGGGCTCCTTGAGGGCTACCCAGAGTCTTGTCTGGCTAAATCACAGGAACATTCCTACAGTGAGTGAGCCCCAAAGCTAAATGCTAACCTCAGAGTATATAGAGAGCCAGAATGCATCACAACCCATGTGCTTCAGTGCCAAATTACAAAAGGTGTGCAATTCTTCAAGCAAACAAGCCTCCTCTAATCAAGCTTTCCTTATTGGGCTTGAAGTGAGGCTTATTAATGGGCTACGAAGAACTCCTATTAACAATGACCTTGGACAAGTTTCCTAACTTACTAATGACTCAGTTTTCTTATAACATAAAAGGAAGTATTTAAACTTATGTTTTCTCAGGTCCCATCTGGCTCTAAATCTATTTGCCTATAAAACTAATTATTAAAATGGATATGAGTTCCATCCCTGGTGGTGTCAGGGAAAATAATGATCTTCTGGAACAAGGGATATAGTAGCTCTTTCTAACAGTCTCAGAGGAGATTACAAGGAAATGCTGGGTAATATTATGTCAGTGACATTAATAATTGGTAATTAGTACATTGTGAAAAGAGTGCTAGATTTGGTATTGGAATACTTAGATTCAGATCATATCTCTATCACATTATGTTGGCTTAGGCTGGTCACTTAACTCTCTAGACCTCAGTTTGCTCATCTATAAAATGAGAGTTGGAGCTGATAATTCTGAAATTGCATTTTTAGTTATCATTCGTTCATGTAAAAAAAAAAAAAAAAGAACTACTGCTGGTTAATGACCACACTATGTCTATGGATCTAATATAATACAATAATTCAATGTAGAAACTAGTCTTCAGAAGGCAAAATGTGTCTATGAACAACATAATTGGTATCTGACTATCCCTGAATGAGTTGTCCTAGACTAACTAAAGGAGGGAACACTGGGAAATGAGAAATTCGATCAAATGTGTACCATTTCAGTACAGGTTAGTCAAGCTTTAGTATGAAGGATCAATGAATTATCGACAACTCCTTTGAAATGTAATGGGCAGCAATGGTGGGGATAACAATCATAGCCTTTGTTTCTTATGTTAAACTTAATTGGAAATATCTAAGGGTTGGATAAGTGCTTCCATTTTGTGATTTCTGTTGTCATTATTCAGACATGGAATTTGGGGAACTTGTGTATGAAAAATCCTTCCTTTGATGCAGTTCAGAGTTAGAAATTAAAGATAGGTTTTACTGATCCCCATACTAACTCTATCTATGTCATGCTGTTACCTGTTTGGATGTCTTAAATTTTTGAAAATCATTTTTTACCTGAATAAGATGAATTTATATTATGAGGAAGCTGTCGAGGGAAGAGACAGTCATATAGTATAGGCTAAACTGACCTTGTGATAAGAAGATCTGGATTTGAATTCTGGTGTCACCATTTCCTTAGCTAGCTGTCCTTGGATATGTGACTTCTCTCCGTACCACAGTTACTCTGCTTGTAAAACAAAAGTGTTGGGCTAGATAATCTCACATGTCTTTTTCAGTTCCAAACTGGCAAAATTATGATTTTTACATACATTGCTCCCTTTCATTTGCCTTCAGAATTGGAGGAAACACTTGGAAATGGAATACTATTTCAATAAATGTCAATATCTGTATTTCATAAACCTTTAAAAGCTATTTAAAGAAGAAATTACATTTGTGGAAAAAAATAAGCTTGAATTAACTATGGCTTGAGTGCTCTTAGAAGCCACAGAATTTAAAATCCAAACAGTTCCCTCTCTAATTATTTAAACATTTCTTTTCTGATAATAAATACAATCATAGAAGACTGAAATCCTCAAGAATCAGAGTGGTGGTTTACTATTAGACATCAACATACCTACAGCACATAGAAATCCCAAATAGGAATTATGAGAACGTTCCTAATCAGCAAATTTAAGAAAATTGGCAGGTAGCATTGTATTGTGGAAATATACCTGGCTTGTACATCTGGAGACCTAGATTTCAGGCCAAATTCAGTTATTATTTACCTATATAAATGGAGGAGAGTCACTTAACTACTCTTCGTGTATACATTGGAGTAGTTACAGTAGACACTACTTTCATCTCTAAAATTCTGATCCTGTGATTCTGAGTAACAAAATCCCATAATACCAAGGGGTAAAAATCAGGTGGAGGAAGGCAAGGTTGGACAAAGGAGTGTGGGTCTGGTACTTATAAGCATATGCTGAGATAATGTGTCATTTTTGGCAATAAATTTTTGTCAACAAATTCCTTAAACACAGACACTTAGAAAGCACAGTTAATAGAGCACCAAGTCTAGAGTCAGGAATGTTCCTGAGTTCAAATCCATCCTCAGACACTTACTATCTGTGTGAACCTGAGCAAGTCACTTCACCTTGTTTGTCTCAGTTTCCTCATCTGTAAAATGAGCTGGAGAAGGAAATGGCAAACCACTCTAGTATCTTTGCCAAGAAAATCCCAAATGGGGTCACGAAGAGTCTGACGTGACTGAAATGACAGAACAACCATAAATATGTCAAGTGGTGTGCTTGCGTTGGAGATACAAAGAAAGGTGGAAGAGAGTCCCTTCTCAGAAGCTGCTCATGGTGTTACTGGGGAGAACATGAAAACTAGATATAAACTACACACACACACACTTATACACAATGCACGGTCTGGGGAACTGTCTCATTCCCTCTTTCAGAGTATGTCCCTGCTTTCCCATACCCCTTGGATGTTATTGCCAAACTCTGTTAAGTAATGAGCATCTAAGGTTCTAAGACACAATAGAGATCTAAAAAAAAAAAATAAAAACAAACAAGGATCATTTGGCTCAATCTCTGTATTAAATATTTAAAGAAACAATTTCTCTGGACTCCATGGAAAGAAGAAAAGAGAAAGTTGCAACTGTTCTTATATTTGATAAGATGCCAGCTCTCTGGTAGCCAGAGAGCAGTATCCATTTTTGTGACATGTGCCTAACTAACTTTGAGCTTGTAGAAAGGTCTTTTTGTGAAAAGCACAGCTCTGAGAAATTAGTTTCTTTTTCAAATGAAAAGCTTAAATGATCAGAATAACTTGGAATCCAGGGAAATTGGGAAGATAATTCAAAGATGAGTGCCATGTTGGGTACATATGAATAAGATATGGGTCTTCAAGATAGTAGAGGAGAAATACAAAGGAAGTTGGAGATATTTTCTCATGCAATGTGAAGCTCCCCACATGAGAATGTATCCACTCAAATAAAAGCAGACCAAAGGATAAAATGTAGCATAAATTTCTTTGATATGGAGGATACTAGTCTTGTTGGATTTCTTTGAAAAGATATCACATAGGAAACCTCCATAGAAAGAGCTTCTTTAAAGATAATTATGTTTTTAATAGAAATGAAATTTATGGCGTCTTAATAGCACACGCTCTTTGGTGATAGTTTGTTTATAGAGCAGCCTAATGAAATGACTTAAATTCCTCTTCCTTCTACTCCCACTGAGAAGAGGAGGGAGGCCACATTTTCTTGAACTGTAAGCAGGTACTATGTCATTTTCCTGTGTTCTATTTCAGGGAAAATTTTAATATGTTGCACATCTGTTTTCTGGAATATTCCATTCTGTCCAAAAAACTCAGTGAAGTTATTGCAAAACTCATGTTTTTATTTATGTTCCACTGGGCTCAAATATTCATGCTTGTTTTGCCACAGGTTTGGTTTTTTTGGGAGGCCACAATTTGAAAACATAGCACACATTAACTTTGGACTTCAGCTTGTAACAGATGTGTAGTGGTTTGTTTGTGTTTTAATATATTTTTGGAATTGAATCTATCTAAAGAAGTGGCCATTATAGCTAAAGCTGAAATGTAGTTTGCAAAGAGAGAAATAGGAGCAAATATTTCTTGGTCCAAATGTGATTTTTTTTTAATGTAGTTAGAAAAAAATACTTCTTCTAGTAAAGACAGTTATATAATTGGTCAGGATTAGCTAATTCTGTAATTAATGCTAATAAAAATCATGTCACGCCACTTAAAAGAAAGTAATGATTGTACCAAGGTAGGAATCTTAAAAGCATTTTGTAACATTTCATGTTTTAGTTTATTTTAAAATATAGCCTCTGCTTAGGAAAAGGAAGTAGCCCTCTGGAGTCTCTAAAACCTGTTTCTTGAAGTTTCTTGAAGGTCTATTTTTATTGGTTGAAATTGGCTTTGATTAAATACCTTCCTTCCAGGGGATGTGCAGGTGCAGTGTATATTTTCTTTTGTTAGAGATAGCATAGATTTCCAATTTTTATTCATTGTTGAATCTTCTGGCCATAGATCATAGATTTTAAATCAGAAAAGAATTTTAGATATCATCTAATTCATGCCATTCCTACCCCTTATTTTTCAGGTGGAATCACTTATGTCTAGAGGAGTGAAATGACTTGTCCAAGGACACACAGGTAGCTGAATAGCATTTAAACTCAGGGCTTCTAGTATGAAAGCCAGAAGGCTTTCTTCCATCTCATCTCATATAGTATATATTACTATATAATTGGAATTGCTTCAATGATTTATTTCTGTTTTACCCATAATCAATGTTCACATGCAATCAATCTTTTGAAGAGTGAGATAAAATAGATAATATTATGCTCTCTGCTAATGAAGGCACTGAAATATTCCTTTTGCATCTTCCTCATGAGGGTCCTATGACTGGTAAAGCAACTAATAGAGCTCATGGTACAATAAATTGGACTATGGATCTGGAGGGAAGGGACCTTAGAAACTCTAGTCCAATCTCTTCATTTTATAATTGAGGAAACTGAGACCCAGAGAGGTTAAGTGACTTTCCCAAGGTCACACAGGTAGTAAATACCAAATGTAACATATAAACACATAAACATGTTGGGAAGAAAGCAGGTCACAGAGTAAAACCCAACATGTTATAGTCCCAGTGATGTTTCATGCAATGTAGCATTATTTTGCTACACCATGCACAGTCAGGGTGATAACATGTCCTCAAGTATCCATCTCATTTACATCTTACTTTGGCCTACTCTGTTGACAGCTTACTCTATGGGGGCTCACACCAGGAGAAGGGAGAGGGATCCAAGCCAAGCTCTGATCTCTCATGGAAAAGAGAATAGGATAAAATGAATGATTTAAAAGTTGGCAGCACTTCCTAAAATACATATCCCAGAAACTGCCTAGCATCCTATTTATGGGAAATTCACTTAACAAGTCAGCAGTCAAGGGAAAGGGGAGAGGAATGTGGGTGATTCTCACTTCCTAATGAGAACTAGATGAGAATCAGTCTTGTGGATTTGGAATCAGAAAACTTGAATTGAAATATAAGCTCTTCCACTAACCTGCATGTGTGACCTGAAGCATTTCTCTTAAACTCTCTAGGACCTGCTTTACCCATCCGTAAATGTGTAAATGGGCCTAAATTCTGAAGTCCCTTGCAACTCATAGTCGTTGATTCTAGGACACAAATTGTATGGCTTTCCTAACCCCTAGCTTAGCTTGGAACACTTATGGGGGTTGAGTGGGGGGGAACAGCCCTGGAATAGGTGCCTTAGCCAGAAACCAAAGGGCTCCTTCTGAAAAGGAGAGAGAACACAAGTAGATGGGAGATCATCACAGTGAAACCACTCTAAATTATGACTTTGCCTATCCTCTCTCTCACTTTGAGAAGCTTAACAGTTAAAAATGAACTTGCATCCTATTGGCCGGTTCCTTTCTGAGACTCTTTGACCTTGGTCTGGGGGGTGAGGGGGGAGGGAGGGGGCAAGGTGTGGGTAAGGCAAACCAAGCAAAATAAGGCCAGGAATGAGTCCTCGATCAGTTGTACATAGCATCTGGGGGCAACATGAGGGGTCATTGTAGGCCTTTAATCCATGGGCTTATTAGAAATCTTACAAAATTGCTCAAGTTTGTTTTGATTTCTCATCTGCCTTCCAAATCCATATAGTTTTATTTCTACCTTTCCCTTTCCTGACCTTCATCATCAGATTTTTCTTCCTGATTTATTCCTGCTGAGACATTACTGATAATTAAGGTTTTCACTAATAAGGATTTCACTGATAAGGTTTTCACTTCTTCAGGTATTACTTTCCCTCTGTATTGATACATATCAGTATTGATACATATTCAGTCTCTTCAGTCATTTTTTCCTATTCAGACTCTAGGTGCTAAGGACCCTAAGCCTAGGGGTTGGGGCTGGGAGATGCAGAGATATTCCTATAAAATGTTCTAGTGCTCACAGGTGACCTTTCCCTTCTTTACCAGTTCTCAACACTCAGCCTCCAGGTGATATTTTAATTGACTAAATATGAATGGAAACTTGACAGGCTTCCGTGAAAACCTTGGTTATTTCCATTTTACCTTTAGGTGACCTTTCTAAAGAACATTTTAGATCATTCTGTTCCCCCACTCCTTCCCTCAATAAACTCTAGTGGCTCCCTATTACTTCTAGGATCAAGTGCAAGCCTCTGTGTTTCACACTTAATATCTTTCACAATTGGATTCCAATCTTTGTCTATATAACTCCTTTCATGAACACTTTGGTTCTATCAAACTGGCCTTCATGCCATTCGTCCCATATGTTAACCTCTCTTTAATATCTCTCCCTTTGCACAATCTGTCCTTCATGCTTATGCTCTATGATCCCTTCAAGATATTATATCCTCACCCTCCACCCTCAGAATCCCTGGAGCTAAATGCAGCTCAGCTAAGGAACATTTCCTGATATCAGAGCTGGTAGTACCTCGAACTCTCCCCCCTCGAAAAAAAAACAAACTTTGGTTTTATTTCGTATATGTTTTTGCATATGGGTACATGTTGTTTATCCAATAGAATGTATGTTTTTTGAGAACAAGGGTTGTTTCAGTCTTGTCATTGCATCTCTAGGGCTTAGCACAATGTCGAGAACAAGATAAATTTTTAAGAAATACTCGATGATTGCATTACTGCTTGGGAATACAAAGACAAAAATGAAACAACCCCTGCCTTTAAGGACATTACATTCTGTTGGGGGAAAAAATACATCTATAAGTAAATACAATGTACATTTTATATATATATATATATATACACACACACATAACATCCATATATGCACACATATATGTATACATTTATACACACATATATGTGTATATGTGTATGTGTGTATGTATATGTGTACTATAGATAGATAGATAGATAGATAGATAGATAGATAGATAGATAGATAGATAGATAGATAGATAGATACAAGAGAGAATGCATTAGTAGTCAGGGGGAACAGGAAATAACTGGATGTAGAGGACAGCACTAGAGCTGCATCTTGAAGGAAACCAGGGTTTCTAAAACACTGAGAGGAGAGAGCAAAACCATGGAGTCTAGAGATGGTATTTGGGTGTGTAAAATACAAAGTTGGTTGGTATGGGTATGGCTGGATAAAAGGAAAGAAAATATCAGAAAACTACCAAGGAAAGATGAGGCTGGATTGTAAATAAGTAGAGGAATTTATATCTGACTCTACAAATTGGTTGAGCTGGGGTGGGGATGAGGAGGGTGGCATGTTTAGACTTGTGTTTTATCAAAGTTCCTTTGGAAGTTGTGTGGCTAATGGACTGGAGACTTGAGGTAGGGAGGTCAATTAGGAGACTACTGCTATCATCTAGAAAAAGGATACCCAACAAACATTTGGTCCTAATACATTCATGTTTGATTCAATTAGTTGGTAGGACTCAAAAGATTTATAGAGATAAATCATTTTATTCAATCACAGAAGAGTTATATGATATGTTAACCCTTTGAATCATGTCCTCAGATGCTTCTCAATTATTGTGAGTGAAATTGATAAAGGCTGAGGCAATTAAATCTGAGCATATTGATTTATTAGCCAGGTACACAGTGGAATAATAAATTAAGTCCAAGGTCCCTCAGTAGGCACAAGAACACTATTTACCAGTTAAAAATACTTTCTTACAGTCAATAATAAAGAACCAATCAACTTACACAATCTCGAGTAACATGGATTCACTCTTTCTGATTAGCCAGATATTTTCAGATCTTATAGTTATTACAAGAATATCCCAGTACATTCTGTGGTACTTACACAAATGTACAACAGGATGTACAGAACATTTTGTGGTCAGCATCTGCTACCCCATTTCCCAGAATGATGTAGCATCTCAGTTTCCCCATAATCACATGCTTTATCACAAAGCAATGCCTGGCTCGCAAAACAAATGAGAACTACAGCATGAAGAATCAAAACATTGTAAATTTTTGAAAATCAAAGTTTCTCCCTTTCAGACTTATGAAATTTGTTCCCCATGGATCACTTATCTAATGCCAATTAAATAAGTTTCCTTGTATAGCACAATCAATGCTTTGAAGCATCATTAAATTAGTAGAAATCTGTTTTCTTAGGATAAGCCCATATGGTTATATTTGTCAATATGCCTCCTCCGGGAGCATAGCCAAGAAAACCATAAAGAAGGGTCATACTATGGCTATCTTCTGTAGGGTTTCTGTTATAACCTGTTGAATTTTGTAAAGAATTGTTATAATTTTACCTGAACGATTAATATAGGAACAACAGGATGGATTGTAACAAAAATAGTTCCTTGTAGAGTTGTAAGAATGTCTGAGGCCATACAACAAGCAGTAAAATATTTACTTCCATGTCATGGTAACTGTAGAGATTTTAAAAATAATAATTGGATGAAGTGGATCTCTCAAGCAGTCACCAGAAAAGGTGAATTACAGTGCATCTCTGAGGAGTTTGTAGGTGGGAAAAAAGGCAAGATTAAACTTTTCAAAGAATCAGATCTTACAATTGCAGGGAAATAGAAGGTGTATAAAATATAACGAAAAGAATATTAACCCACCACAGGACAGAAAGCATAAAATGTACATGAAAGGAAGCTTATCATAGTTATCTGACTATAAGCAATGTATTTGGGTACAGAAACTATGAGAAAAAGTCCTTAGGGTGTTAATAACTACCATCATGAGGAACTACTAATGAAGCTTTGTATTCTGCTGATGCCTAATGGAAAATGGAAGACTTGAATCACCAAGGAGTAACCTGACATTGGTTTTCAAGATGAGGATCCCAAAACAGCTTCGAGACATGAAATTGTTGAGATTTGTCAATCTTCTGTATTTTAGTGAAAATAACACCAATGAAACTTATCAGCCATTTAAATCTTCTTTCTTTGGTTTATCCTTATGCTATAGTTGGAATTATTCTAACAGAAATGGCTTATAGTTTACTGAAGAGTAATGCTTTGAGGTTTTACTTCTGTAACTGTTCCTAGTTGTCCAACAATGGGACACTTTCATCAACTTTATGGCTTTCTTCTGTGAGTCTGACAGATTTGGATTTTAAAGAAGAGAAAGCATTATGTATTATAGTGTAGAGGAAAGTTTCACATATATTAACAGATTTCTGTTGGATTACAAAGTACTACTTATTTTAAAGATATGAAGTGTCCTGAGTATTTTGTGCATATTTACAGTATTGTAATAGAATTCTTCTGACCAATTTTACTTGAAACTTTTAACAATGTAACCATTTGTGCATAATTTCTTGCAAAAAAAATTCCAGAAATCTTTTAAAAAAAAAAAAAAGCTAGGTAGCACACAGCACCTAGGTGGCACATTGGATAAAGTGCTGGTCCTGAAGTCAGGAATACTAATTTTCCTGAGTTCAAATCTGGCCTCAGACACTTACTGTTATTCTGGGCAAGTCATTTAATTTTATTTGCCTCAGTATCCTTGTCTGTAAAATGAACTAGTGCAAATAATAGCATGCCACTCTAGTATCTGCCAATAAATCACCAAATAAGGTCATAAAGATTCAGACAAAATCAAAATGACCAAACAATAACAGGAACTAAGACCATGTGGTTTTACATGACCATTTGAGCTAAAGAATCTCTCTCAGTTTGAAAGGAGATGATAGACTCACTTGTGGCTTGGGTCAATGACTTGGTCTCAAGAGCATGATTTTTAGCTGCCTGGTCTAAGGTGGCAACCCTAATGTATGGATATAGACTATAAAAGTCAACAGGGCTTTTATTCTTGGACTTTGTTTTAATATAAGGTTCACCAAGAAAACTCATCAAGCATAAAAATTCTGACTTAAAAGGCTAAAATAATACAATAATGATCATGAATATTAAATAACTTCAATTATCCCTGCAATTTGTCAACTCACGCTCAATGTTCATCTAAGCAGTACCATCAAGTCATCTTGAGTCCCAGACTAACTATAAAATGGTTAAGTTCTGTTATACTGCTCACAAAAGAAAACAGAAAATTCCTCCAAATTAGGTTTTACTTGCTTTTCAAGTAGTTCACTGATACTACTTTTAGATGAGCTTCAGTTCCCTTTTCCTTGAAAATATTTAGGGGGTGGAATCAAGATGGCAGAGTAAAAGCAGGGACTCACCTGAACTATTCCACAGATTCCTTCAGATACCTCTAAAAAGTGAACCTGAACAAATTTTAGAGTGGCAGAATCCACTAGGAGACAGAGTGTGGTAGATTTCTAGCCCAGGACAGCCAGAAAGGTCAAAGGGAAGGTCTTCTACTCCAGGCTGCAGGAGTGCAGAATATGTTGGCTGCAACAGCACAGACTTGACAAGAAGCTAATGACTCCATGAGGCATCAAAAACCAGTCAAACAAAATATAAAGATGAAAAATAGAAGAAAATGTGAAATATCTCATTGGAAAAACAAGTGACCTGGAAAATATATCTAGGAGAGAAAAATCTAAGAATTATTGGTCTACTGGAAAACCATGATGAAAAAAAAGACCTCGGATAGTATCTTCCAAGAAATCATCAAGGAAAACTGCCCTAAGTTCCTAGATCTGGGCACAAAAATAGTCATTGAAAGAACCCACCAATCACCTCCTGAAACAGATCCCAAATTGAGAACACTAAGGGATATTGTTGCCAAATTCAAGAACTATCAAGTGAAGGAGAAAATACTGCAAGCAGTCAAAGAGAAACAATTCAAATATCGAGGAACTACAGTCAGGATCCCACAGGACCTAGCAGGTTCTACATTAAAAGATCAGAGGGATTAGAATATGATATTTCATAAGGCAAAGGAGCTTGGACCACAACCAAGGATCAATTACCCAGCAAAACTGAGCATAATCTTTCATCTTTCCAATGAAATAAGGAATTTCCAGATCTTTCTGATGAAAAGGCCAGAGCTCAATAGAAAATTAGATCCTCAAATACAAGACTCAAGAGAGGCATAAAAAGGTAAACAGGAAAAGAAAAGAAAAAAATAACATATTTAATATGGGCAAACTGTTTACATCCCTATATGGGAGGATGATACTTGTTAATCTAGAGAAATGCATATTTATTACAACATTTAAAAGGGGATATACATAGAGTATGTGGGTATAAATTAGCTGATGTGACAATAAAAAAACCTAATTAAATGGTACAAAGGGAGAAAAGGAAAGGAGGTAAAAAAGAGTAAATTACATCATATAAAGAGGCACAAAAACACATTATAGCAGAAGGAAAGTAGAAAGGGAGATGAGTATTATTTGAGCTTTACTCTCAATGGAATGAATTTGGTTCAAGGAGGGAATAATATACTCAGTTATATATAGAAATCCAACTCATCCTAAAGGCAGTAGGAGGGGAAAGGGGAAGGAAAAGAGAGGGGTGGATAGAAGGAAGGGAAGAAGTAGAAAGGGAAAAGGGAAAGAAAAGGGAGGTGGGCTGAGAGAAGGGAGGGAAGATTGAGGGTGGTGGTGGTCAAAAGTAAAAAAAAAAACTTTTGAGGAGGGGAAGGGAAAAATAAAAACATAAACTGGTAGGGGAATAGGATGGAGATAAAAACACATAGTAATCATAACTGTGAATGGGAATGGGATGAACTCTCCCATCAAACAGAGGAAGATAGCAAGGATTAAAAAACACATTTGAGAAACATTTAAAAGGGAATATCCATAGGATAAAGGTAAAATGCCGGAGTAGAATATATTATGCTTCATCTGAAGTAAAAAAAGGGGGGGTAGCAATCCTAATTTCAGACAAAGCAAAATTAAATCTAATCAAGAGATAAGGATGCAAACTGTATCCTGTAAAAAAGGCGTCATAGACAATGAAGTAATATCATTACTAAACATATATGCACCAGATTCCTAGGGGAGAAATTAAGGGAGTTACAGGAAGAAATAGACAACAAAACTATACAAGTGGGAGACCTCAACCACCTCCTCTCCGAACTTGATAAATCTAACATGAAATTAAACAAGAAATAAGGTAAGAAGATGAACAGAATTCTGGAAAAGGTAGATATGATAGACTGACCTCTGGAGAAAACTGAATGGGGACAGAAAGAAATATACCTTTTTCTCAGTGGTACATGGCAAATACACAAAAACTGAGCATGGACTAGGGCATAAAAACCTCACAATCCAGTGAAGAAAGAAAGAAATAGTCAATGCATCCTTTTCAGATCATGTTGCAATAAAAATTATATTTAATAAAGGGCCATGGAAAGACAGACCAAAACTTAATAGGAAACTAAATAATCCAATACTAAAGAATGAGTGGGTCAAACAACAAATCATAGAAACAATCAATAACTTCATTCAAGAGAATGACAATAATGAGACAACCTACCAAAACTTATGGAATGCAGTGAAAGCAGTTCTTAGGGGAAGTTTTATATCATTGAATGCTTATATGAATAAAATAGAGAAAGAGGAGATCAATGAATTCAGCATGCAACTGAAAAAGAACAAATTGAAAATTTCCAAGTAAATACCAAATTAAAAATACTGAAAACCAAAGGAAAGATTAATAAAATCAAGTAAACTATTGAATTAATAGAAAAAAATTAAGAGATGGTTTTATGAAAAGAACCTATAAAATTGATCAACCTTCAGCGAATTCAATTTTAAAAAAGAAAGAAGAAAACCAAATTAGCAGTAGCAAAAATGAGAAGAGAGAATTCACCTCCAATGAAGAGGAAATTAAAATCAATAATAAGAAATTATTTTGCCCAATTTTATGCCCATAAATTTGACAATCTAAATGAGATGGATGACTATTTACAAAAATATGCATTACCCAGATTAACAGAAGAGGAATAAAGGACAGAGATAACCCCATCTCAGAAAGTGAAATTGAACAAGTCATCAGTGAACTCCTTAGGAAAATATCTCCAGGGTCAGATGGATTTATGAACAAATTTTATCAAATATTTAAAGAACAGTTAATTCCAATACTATATAATTATTTGAGAAAATTGCTGAAGGAGTCCTACCAAATTCTTTTTATGATACAAATATGGTGCTGATACCTAAATCAGGAAGAGTCAGAATAGAGAAAGAAAATTATACACCAATTTCCCTAATGAATATTGATGCAAAAAAATTAAAAGATATTAGCAATAAGATTACAGTAATTTATCACAAAAATAATACACCTTGATCAGGTAGGATCTATACCAGGAATTCAGGGCTGGTTCAATATTAGGAAAATTATCAGTATAATTGATCACATCAACAACAGAACTAACAGAAACCAAATGATTATCTCAATAGATGCAAAATAAAGGTTTTAATAAAATACAGCATCCATTCCTATTGAAAACACTGGAGAGCATAGGAATAAATGGAGCCTAACTTAAATAATAAATATTAAATATTTAAATAAATATTAAATTATAATAAATAAATAATAAAAAATTATAAATGTTACCTAAAATCATCAGTAAGCATTATATATAATGGGGATAAGCTAGATACATTTTCCATAAGATCAGGGATGAAGCAAGGATATCCATTATCACCACTGTTATTCAGTATGGTAGAAGAAATATTAGCTTTAGCAATAAGAGAAGAATAAGAATTGAAGGAATTAGAATAGGCAAAGAAACAAAGTTATCACTCTTTGCAGATGATGTGATGATGTACTTAGAGAATTCTATCAATTTTATAGATTCTTATAGAATCAAGTAAAAAACTACTTGAAATAATAAACAAGTTTAACAAAGTTGCAGGATATAAAATAAACCCACATAAATTGTCTACATTTCTATATATTACTAACAAACCCCAACAGAAAGAGATAGAGAATTCCCATTTAAAGTTACTGTAGACACTGAAATATTTGGGAGTCTTCCTGCCGAAAAAACCCAGCAGTAATATGAATACAATCACAAAACATTTTTCTCAGAAATAAAGTCAGATATAAATAATTGGAAAAACATCAGTTGCTCATGGATAGGATGAACTAATATAAAAAATGACTTCTAGCTAAATCAATTTACTTCTTCAGTTCCATACCAATCAAACTACCAAAAATTCTTTTATAGAGCTAGAAAAAATAATATCAAAATTCATTTGGAAGAACAAAAGGAACAGAATACCAAATGAATTAATGAAAAGAAATGCTAGAGAAGGTATAGCCCTACCAGATCGAAAATTGTATCATAAAGCAGCAATCATCCAAACTACTTGGTTCTGGCTAAGAAATAGAGGGGTAGAACCAGTGGAATAGATTAGGTACACAAGACATTGTAGACAATGATTATTGCAGTCTAGTGTTTGATAAACCCAAGGACACCAGCTTCTGGGATAAGAACTCGCTGTTTGACAAAAATTAGAAAATAGTGTGGCAGAAACTGGGCATAGACCAATACCTGACACCATGTAACAGGATAGAGTCCAAATGGGTATATGATCTAGATATAAAGGCTTATACTATAAACAAACTAGGGGAGCAAGGAATAGGTTTTTTTTTTTTGTCGCGTTTATGGAAAATGGAGGAATTTATGACCAAACAAGTTAGGGAACATTACGAAATGCAAAATGGATAATTTTGATTATGTTAAAATGAAAAGTTTTTGCACAAACAAAGCTAATGCAACCAAAATTAAGGGGGAAACAGAAAACTGGAAAAGAATTTTTACAACTAGTGTCTGTGATGAAGGCCTTATTTCTAAAATATATAGAGAACTGAGTCACATTTATAGGAATGCAAGCCATTCCCCAGTTGACAAATGGTCAAAGGATATTAACAGGCAGTTTTTTGAGGAGGAAAATAAACCTGTCTATAGTCACATGAAAAAATGCTCCAAATCACTATTGACTGGAGAAATGCAAATCAAAACAACTCTGAGGTACCACATCAGTTTGGGTAATATGACAAAACTGGAAAATCATAAAATACTGGAGAAGATGTGGGAGAGTTGGAACACTAATTCATTGTGGGTGGAGCTGTGAGCTGATCTAACCATTCTGGAGAGCAATTTGGAACAATACCAAAAGGGCTACAAAAATGTTCATACCCTTTGACACAGCAATATCATGTCTAGGGCTATCCTAAAGAGATCATACAAATGGGAAAAGAACCTACATGTCCAAAAATATTTATAGCAGTTCTTTTAGTGGTAGCCAAGGAGTGAAAATCGAGGAAATGTCCATCAGTTGAGGAATGACTGAACAAATTGTGGTGTAGGAGTGTAATGGAATACTATTGTGCTATAAGAACTGACAAGTGGATTTCAGAAAAACCTGGAAAGACATGAACTGATGCTGAGTGAAGTGAGCAGAGTCAGAACATTATACACAGTAATAGCCACAGTATGTGAGAACTATTTTTGATACAATTAGACTTTCATAGCAGTACAAAGACCTAAAACATTTCCAAAGGACTCGTGATGCAAAATGCCATCCGCATCCAGAGAAAGAACTTTGTATTGGGAACACAGAATGAACACAGACTATTTTCTCCTTTGTTATATTTTATTTTTCTCATGGTTTTTTCCATTCATTTTAATTCTGCTGTGCAAGATGACTAATGTGAAAACGTGTTTAATAGGAAGGTGTATGTAGAGCCCATATACAAGTACATGCTGTCTTGGAGAGGGAAAAGGGAGGGACGGGAGAAAATTTGGACCATATGGAAGTGATTTATTGAGAACTGAAAAAAATTAATAAATTTGGGGAAAAAATAAAGTATGTGAACCATAATTTAGAAATTAACACTATAGAAATTAGATTTTAATCATTAACTTAGTCTCTAATTAGTTCATAATATTATAAATTCCTACAAATTAGGAACAAAAATTTCCTTCCTTCTTATCTGTGTCTTTGTCTGCCCTCCCAACTTGCTCAAAATTAGAAAGTGAAGAGTTATTTTCTTTTCTGAAGGCTTTAAAAGTTCTTCAGAACAAATGCTTTACTTTTCCTTTGGCTGATCAGGGCACAGGAAGAAGTGAGCAACATTTCCAAGACATAAACAATATGGAGGACAATCACAATATTAAAAAATAAATAAAACAAAATTAATGTTTTTTTTTTAATTTCATGCAATTGTTAGCTCTGAGCAGTAGACTATAAGAGATTCAAGTAAACCCTGTTAATATAATAGTTTCTTAGCTATCTTAAAGTTTTTTTAAAATTACTTTTGCGATCTTAAATGAAGAATAAAATATAATAGAGATCATGCATATATAAGTGCCCACCATTGCTCTTTAATAAGTTATATAGGCAGAATTTCCTGGCACCAGAAGGTTGACTGTGTATCACATGATTCTTTAGTGATTGCTTACTGTCAATTTATTTCAAAAATATTTTATTTTGTTAAATATTTCCCAATTACATGTAAAAAATCAACAATCATTTTTTAAAATGAGTTTCAGATTTTCTCCCTTCCTCTTCTCCCCATTCTTTGAGAAGGTAAGCAATTTGATATTGAATATACATGTAAATTCATTATAAGACATATCTATATTAAACATATTGCAAAAAACCACAAACAAAACAATATATAATACGTACATACATATATATGTACACACATACATATATATGCATACACACATATACACATATATAATTAGAGTCAAAAAAATTGCTTCAATCTACACTCAGAGTTTATCAGTTCTCTCTCTGGAGGTAGATAACATTTTTCATCATGGGAATTGTCTTAGGTTATTGTCTTAATCAGAGTTTTTAAGTTTTTCACAGTTGATCACCCTTACAATGTTGTTGTTACTGTGTACAATATGTTCCTAGTTCTGCTCACTTCATTTTACATGAGTTTATTTAAGTCTCATCAGGTTTTTCTGAAACTATCCTGCTCATCATTTCTTATAGAACAATAATCACAAAAATATACTACAATTTGTTCAGCCGTTTCCCAATTGATGAACATTCCCTTGATTTCTAATTATTTGCCACCATGTAAAGAGCTAGATGGCAAGTGGCTAGAGTATTGGCCCTGAAGTCAGGAAAGTCTGAGTTCAAATATGGCCTCAACCACACATTAGTTGTTTAATCCTGGTTAAGTCCCTTAACCCAGTTTACTTCAGTTTTCTCATTTGATAAATGAGTTAGAGAAGGAAATAGCAAACCACTCTAGTCTCCTTGCCAAGAAAACCCCAAATAAGGTCATAAAGAGTTGGACAATTCTAATCAAGAAAACAACACTAAACATTTTGTGCAAATGTGTACTTTCCCCTTTTCTTTGATCTCTTTGGCATATGGATATAGTAGTGATATTGTTGGGTCAAAAGTTGTGCACCATTTTATAGCACTATGGGAGTAGCTTATACTTGTTCTTCAGAATGTTTGATCTATCCACAACTTCACCAACAATGCATTCATGTCCCATTTTTTCCCACATTCCTTCCAGCATTTTGTATTTTCCATTTTGTCATGTTAGTCAATATGAGAGTTGTGAGCTGTTTATTTCCTAATCAGTAATAATTTTGACCACTTTTTCATGTGACTATTGAGAGCTCTGATTTCTTCGGGAAAAAAAAGCCTATTCATATCCTTTGACCATTTATCAACTGGGGAATGGCTCTTATTTTTATTAATTTGACTTAGTTCCCTATATATTTAAGAAATGAGGCCTTTATCATAGAAACACTTTTTAGTTTTCCCAGTTTTCTGTTTTCTTTCTAATTTTGGCCATATTAATTTTATTTGTGCCAAAGCTTTTTAATTTCATATAGTCAAAATTATCCATTTTACATCTTGGCTGGGAGTCAATTTAAAATCCATACAACTGCAGTTCTAGTTTTCAAACAAATCATGAAGAAATCAGGTAGTTCATTGACCAGAGGAAGGAGAAGCAGGCCCATGGATTGTCTACATGAGCATCATGCAGAAGACCTGCATTTGCCAACAGCCTTCCCCACACATGCTCCAAATTGATGGGTTCTTTCAGTGCCTGGCCATTCATGGTTGACCCTACTGATATAAATGTCTTTACCTCTTTTTCTCACAACATATGCTAGAATAAAAAATAGTGGGGGAGGGGGGTTGACTACTCCAAAATCTCCCTGTATTTCTTCAGAGAAATGAGGATATAGATGACAGGTCATTCCCTGTTCTTTGAGTATATCTTATTGTGTCTGATGTCCTGGACACAAAGGTTTCATGTTTTATTCTCCTTTGTTCCACTATACAGAAGGGATTTTATAAAAAAAATACATAATGATCTAGAATTATTTATATAATAGAAATTAAAATAAGATAGCAGGTTCAAAGATTCACAGTTGGGTGAACCTTAACAAATATATTTATTTTCATATAGCACTTGATGGCCACTGAAATGGAAGGTTTTTTTTAAAAAAAATTTATTACAGGTCATGTACTATATACCAAAATTAATATAATATAACCATGCCTCCCTTAGTTACTCACATCACATGTTCTTGGTTTTATACACACACACACACACACACACACACACAAACACAACAGAATCTCTGGATTGGAAAGAGTATTAAAAGGTCACTAATTCAGGGTACTATCCACTTCATAAATCATTGCTATGACATCTTGCCACTGCCTTAATACTTCCATGGATGAAGAACTTGCTCCTTTTCTAAGAAACCTGTTCCATTTTCCTGTAGCTCTAAAACTAGAGAAGTTATTTCTTGTATTTAATAAAACATGTGTTCCCTTTCACCTTTTTTCCATAGAGCTTAGGTCTATCCTTTAGAATACTTGTAATTCTTCTTTCACATGATGGTCCTTCAGATTTTTGAAGGCCACTATTTTATGTCTTCAGTCTTCTCTTAGCTAATCATCTCGATTTCCTTTAGATATTCCTCAAATAGCATGGTTTACAAAGCTTTACCATCTAATTCTCTTTTCCCCAGATAAACTAATGATTTCATTACCCCTATAAAATGTGGCATTGGAATTAAACAGGATGTAGTCCAAATGTAGTCTGACCGGTGCAGATGATAGCAGGATAATTAGCTCCTCTCTTCTGGAAACTATAAATCATTTCATCAAGTCTTTGATCACATAAACAGTATTACTAGCCAAGTCGCAACCTTCCACACCCATACCTTTTTCCACATGAATTTACATTAAGCCATGTCTCTAATTCTGTAACTGTGTGATTGAGCTTTTGAGCCTGAATTTGGTATTTTAAATGGGTTATCATTACTAAAGTTAATCTTGGTACAATTATTTTTCCTTCTGTTTTTGCCTGTGGATGGTGAATTAAATCATAATTCTGTCATCCAACATAATTAGCTAACATATTTGATAAGTGTGCGTTATATATCTTTAAGTGAATGATAAAAAATGTTAAATAGGACAGGACCATATAGAGAGCCCTGAAACACTCCACAAGAGACATTTCCAACAGGACATGAATCTACCCAACAGTGACATGATTTACCCCACATTTCTCTGAAAAACAGTGGATTAAAATATAAATTGTGTAGCATATTTTGCTACTAATATAAAAGCTACAAGTGATGATCATAGATATTTACTGTATCCACTGGCCCATCTCTAGAAGACACTTTGTTGTAGTAATTAAGGTATAATATTTCTGCAGCATTCTCCTTGTACTTTTAACTCTGAAGGAAAGAATATATTGAATTTAATGTGACTTATTCCTAATGAATCCAAGTTAACTCAGAGTGTGACCTCTTTTCCTCAATGTCCAGTGTCTAGATAATAATAATTCTAGATTTTTACTGAGTATCATTGTAAAAGTTATTAATCTATTGTTTCCCAAATCCACTAATCCACTATTTCCTCCTTTCTGAAAACTGATACATTCTTTCCTTTCCTCCTTCTCCCTCCCCCAGTCTTCTGTGTTTGGCACGGTATCTGTCCCATACAATTCCACAAAGATTCTTGACAGGGATTTCATTTCCATTTTTGTATATTCCTTTGGTATTTAGAGAATTAATTCATCTGAAACAATATCTAAGGTAATTAACAATGACAAAAAGGTTAGGTGCTGTATTTCTGTTTCCTTCTCTATCACACTATTCATTTCCCTTTTACTCTCGTTATTTATGCCATCCCTGGTAAATACAGTCATCCTCCTTTTTGTGCAACCCAGTCTTCCAGGTTTGGTTTACATATCATTTCCCCCTTCATTATAAATGCATTCTGTTTCTCTGCAAGCCAAAAGCTAATGCCCCATCCAACTCCAGAATCTTCTATTTGTCTTCCTATCTTAAGATTTTGGTAGAAACTAATGAAACAGAGGGAAAACATTTATAGTCAACCGGAATCAACTGAGGGTTCTGTCATGGAGGAGTGCGTTGAAGTCAAGTCAGGAGAGAACTGGCTTTGAAATCTGCCTCAAACACTCACTAGCTGTGTAATTCTAGGCAAATCAGTTAGCTTCTGGACCTCAGTTTCCTCTTCTGTAAAATAAGCATAGTTTTCGTCTCATAGCATTGTTATGAGAATCAAATTAGATAAAGCAGATAAACCTTAAATTTCCATTAAAATGTCAGTTTCTTATTAGTCTTAGTTGTGAAGTCATCTCTTCCATCAGAGCATAAGCAGACACAAGACTGTTTGATTTTTTTTTTCATCCTTGTATCCCCAAGGCTTTTTACACTGTCTGGAACATAGTAGGCACTTAAGAAATTCTTGTTGATTCATTGAAAGCATTTCATAGACTTTTAATATAGTTTACTACTACTACTACTACTACTACTACTACTACTACTACTACTACTACTACTACTACTACTGCTGCTGCTACTGCTGCTGCTGCTGCTGCTGCTGCTGCTGCTACTACTGCTACTACTACTAAGATTACCCATTTTCTCTATTATATCCTATTCCTCTCTCTATTTTCCATGTACTCCACATGGGGTATCATTTCTTTGAATTTTTTCAGCTGATCTCTTGATTTCTTTCAGCTGTCGACTTCAGGTTTCGTCTCCTTCCTCCAAAGAGAAGGTTAAAAACTATTATGTGACCTAGGAAGAGTACAAAGGTGGATGGGAAGGGGAATAAGCATTTATGTATCAACTGCTATGGGGTAGGCATTTTGCTAAGCACTTTGCAGATCCTCATAACAGTTTTAGGAGAGAGTTGCTATTCTTATGCCCATTTTACAGCTGAGGAAACTGAGGCCAATGGTACTTAAGTGACTTGCCCAGGGTCACATAGCTAAGAAGTATCTGAGGATGGATTTGACTTCAGTCTTCCTGACTCCAGGCCCAGCACTCTATTAACTGTGCTGCTTAGATGACAAATAAGACAGAAAAAGGCAAAGATAGCCAACTGGTCAGTAAACAAAGAGAGGAGACCAGAGCAACTCTGCAATAAAACAACAGCAACAAAAAGTTCCTGGATACCATGATATTATGGTATCCTCTGACATCCTGATCAAAGTTATCTCTTCCAGATAGTCTCAGATTCCTAGGATAATAGATTTAGAACAAGATGAGACAGATTACATGAGAAAGGGGAGCAGTCTAGGCATGAGGGAAAGCCAGGGAAAATGTAATTTTTATTCATCTTTTATACAATTATTATATAATCTCATGTACTTTAAAGTGCAAATGAAAACAAAGTTTTCAAAGAAATAGTTTGCTGCTATTATTTTACCAGTCTTTTTTTTATTCAGAGAACCTCTCTATGTGGAAGAATCAATAATGAAATCTCCAACTGCCAGGTTCCTGGGAGGATGATTGCTATTTTCCTAGAGGTTAATCTGGTTGTTTTCCAGTTCTTGGTGTCATTTTTCATTGTCAGCCACAAATTCCTTTGTTTCTTATTAAAACTGATCCTATTTCATTATGGGCTTGAATAATCCTTGAAACACTTAACTTTTTCACACCAAAAACCTATCTCTAACAGTCAGTGAAGAGTGCTCTGTCAGTACTAACTATAATCTTTCCATTTTTCCTTGGAGTAATGTCCATCTTTAAAAACCATAGAATTGAAAACATAACAAGTAAGTGCAGTTAAAAAAAATAAGTGCATCAAAACTCAACGGATAGAGAACTAACTAAATGTGGGAAACCAGCTCAATCCAGTTTTGTTTCCTAAGGGTTAGATATATTCTGTGACCCTCATGTCAGTAGAAATACTTTTGCATGACTAATGTTATCACATAATGAAAATGTGTCAAAGATGTTCAGTAATTTTCAGTTGTGTCTGAATTTCCATGACCCCATTTGGGGTTTTCTTGGCAAAGATCCTGGAATGTTTTGCCATTGGAATGGTTTGCCATTTCCTTTTCCAGCTCATATCATAGATGAGAAAACTGAGGTAAATGGAGTAAAGTGACTTGCCCATGATTACAATGATAATAAATATCTGAGGTTGGATTTGAACTCAGGTCTTTCTGACTCTAGCTCCAGCACCCTGTTCTGTATGCCACCTACCACTAAGCAATCAATATTTCTTGCCCAATAATTTGCACACATTTGAAACATCATTGCAAACATTTAAACATAAAAGCTATTTTGTTATTCCAAAAGCATTTGTGTAAAGTACTCAGTATAAAATGAGAAAACTTAGTCCCTTTCCTCAAAGAATGTATATGCTAGGAACAGGTAGTGAGGTGGAATTTTATGGAGTATTTGACATTTAAACAGAAAAGGGCAAGACACTTTGAAGCAGGAGAGGGCACAGTGCTTGGCACTTAGAGTCAGTGCTTAAGAAATGCTTGTTGATTTATTGCCGTTTTTAGGGGGAACAGAACTAGCTTTCTATAAGCACTGGCACCTGAGATCAACCTTGAAAGAAGCTAAGGAATTTAAGATGTAAAGGTGAGGGGGAGGGGGAACATTTCAGGAACTCCAGACAGCCTGAGTGATGGCACAGAAATGGAGCATAAAATGCCAAGTTCAAAGACAATCAAGAACTCTAGTTTCAGTGGAATGAAGAATGCATGAAGGGGAGTTGTGACTAATGATTCTGGAAGAGGAAACTGAGGCTCACTTGGCTTTTTTGGACAACTCCCAACTAGCTGCTAATGAATTGTGCTATCATCTCTGCCCCTGAAAAATTAAAATGAAACTATATTTAAAAACGCCTTTAATCCAAACTTTATGAAGAAAAAAAAAACAAAATACTTTTGTCTGTTGTTATATATGAGTTATATTTTGCATAGAGATGACAAGCAGGCTTAGAAAACAGGAATTTACAGATATGGAGCATGCACACCTGTCAGAAGATTAGCAAACTCCTGTCAAATAAGTACTGGAAATTTACTACTAACAGTTGATAGTTTGTTCTCAACTGGCTTGGGTCCCAATTAGTTGCTGTGCATATTTGGAGGCAATTAGGATCCTATTTAACATTTGGCCCTACATGAATAATTTGAATTTTTAATTTGAAATACCTAAGCCAAGAATACTCTCTTAAAATATTCTGTTTCAAAGCCAATTTCAAAAACAAATTTTAACTCTAAAGGGAGTCAAATTGAAAATGTGTACACCTATATTAGTGAAAATACAAGATTATTTTCAGAGTTGAATTATTAGATTTCTTTTCTTGCTTTTACATTTCCCCTCATCGTCCTCAAATTCCTGGTCTATTTTCTGTTCCCTGAACTTAAAATCCAAAATAAGGGGGTCAATTTAAACAATCTACTGGGTATTTAAAAAGATTAGTCTTTGAGAGACCAACTTTAAATGTAGCAGATGCAATTAAGTATAATTTAATCTACTACAAGAATGATTTTTGTGATGTATCTGTGAGAGATCCATTTTAAACAAAGGGTTATGAATTAAAAAAAACATTTAATTTTTAAACATGATAATTATCCCTCATTCCCTTATAATATTGAAGGGAATGGAAAATTAAATGCAACATAACTTTCTTTTACTATTTAAATGTTTATTAAATGAATTAATATACTTGAATGCTCACCATAGACATATTTATTAATAGTTCTAACGCTTAGTTTTATGTATAGAATTAAACTGAATTTTAATTGTTGTAAAATGTCAGGTTCTAAGTAGCAATGGAATTCCCCCATCGCCATGATCTACATTAGCGTTCCAAATTTAAGCAAGTGTCGTCGAGTATGGATGAGTTTCAAGTCACTTGGCCTATGCTGAGCCAAATGGTTAATATATACTCTCAGTAAATGGTTGTCTGACTTTCTGCACATTATGCCTGTCACATGTGATCTGCTCCCTTTGAAACAGTCAAACACACCAGATATTAGACTTGGGTACTCGATTTTTATTCAAATATGAGAAACAAAAAACAATCTACTTCTCATGGGAATCAATGATTCATGCAAGGGAAGGCATACAACATGCGAAAAGATATTTTGATTATATTTTCCCCCAGCATGGACTAGAAAAGTGGCAAAATTACTAAAACATCATCTTCATGTGAAACTAAGATTAACTCATGTTCTCCCAGAGAATTGTGATGGAGGAAGCCAGTGGATACATAAGCAAAAAAGGACAGGTTTTGTACTTGGAGTAAGTTGAGTGGTATTCAGTTTAATAGGACAGATAATTTAGTAGCTGTTGCTCATGCTAATGATCAGGGTCAATGCTCATGAAGACCCAAAGTATGAAGCAACATCATGAGGCTTGAGAATGGTTATAGTAAGGCACAGGAATGAAATTTCAGGAAACTGACACTATATTTCATTATTTTTCATGATCACATGATAGGAATTCTTAACTGTTTTGGGGGAGCCCCCTTACGTTGTGTGGTGCCGTAATTCTTTGCCCTACGTCCATAATCAAAAGGAAATGTTAAATTTTGTTTAAAGGTTAGTGAAAATAAAAGTATATCCCATCCAAGTTCATGAACTCTCTCTAAGTAAGAAACTCTATTGAATAGATTTGGATTTGCAAACTAGAATTCAGAGAAAGTAGGAGCCTGTGACAAGCAGGCCATTTGTCAACGGTTTTGTACAGTGATTAGTAAAGTCACATTCCCCCTCCATCCCCACCATGTACTTCCTGCAAGTTGCAAGAGCAAGAATTGGAGACATGATTTTTCCCAGCCCTTTTCAGAAAGAAAAGAATCAATTTTCAGACAGTAGCAGCATCCTCTATCTATGTTCTTCTCCTGTTCCATCACATTCCAGATCTGGGAGATGTATGCTAAATGGTAGAGTCAGGACCCTAAAGCTCTTGACAAGTTGGAAGATTAATCTGAAACTGAATAAGATGAAATTTACTAGAAATAAATATTAATCTCAGACTAGCAGTTTGACAAATTAGGATAAAAGCAGAAAGAACACTTCCATACTGTATACCCATAATACACATACATGGAGAGAGATGGCGTGGAGAAGGCATTTTTGTCCAGACAAAGGGTGTTCACATTGATTGAGGAATGGCTGACTAAAATATGGCATGATACTATAGTAGACTTTTGTGTTTTTAAGAAATGATGAATATGAGAAATTCAGAGGAACTCAGGAAACTTGGATCTCAGATCCAGGAGAACAATTTATTTGATGACCACAAAAATGTAAAGGAAAACAATGTGGAAATACTTCCAAACTTTAATTGGTGTAGCATCTAATTATAATTTTAGACGACTGATGGCAGAATTTCTCTCATGTTTTGGAAATGGGGTATAGGCTCAAAATGTAGAATGAGTCATATATTTTCAGATACAGCCAATGCATTTACTTGTTTAGTTTACATTGATTTGTTACAAGGGATGACAGTATTATTTTACTGGGAAGAGTTGTTGGAAAGTGGAAATAATGTACCTTTTTTTGAAAAGGAACAATCAATAAAACTTTTTAAACAGGTAAAAAGAGAAAGAATGAGAAAACTATTGGAGTGGCTGGAGTAGTATCACATGGGCTATCTTTTGGGAAAATTTTGATTTATTGTGTTTTTCTTCAAAACTAAGAAGAGTCCATAGAAATTTCAGAGACAAATTTGAACTCAGTTTAAGGGGAGAAATAACTGTAAAAACTTTCTCACAATTAGAGTTATCCAGAACTAGAACTTCTTACTTCAGTATTTGTTGAAATCTCTTTCAATCGAATTCTTCAAACACAGTCAAGGACTACTTGTTGGGGATGGAATAAACGTAATTTTTCTTTGCGTCTTAAATCTAGACTTCTGAGAGCTTTTCCAGCTTTCAGATTTTGTTATTAGGTAAAAAGGTTCAGAATTTTTACAATTGTTCTAGAACATTTTAGTCATTCTAGTCACCACTTTACTGAAAGGAAGGGAAGGATTATTTTATTCTATATTATGTACTATGCTTAAAATTCCTATAAGTTACTATTAGATGAACAAAGTTGACTGGATAAACATACCTATTAATATTTTTTTCCTGAGGGAAGTGGATGGTATGGCCCTGTGGTTTCATTCCTATAAAATACTCCCAGTGAAGAAAGTTTTTTTGTTCTTATGTAGAACACTTTTCTGGGAAACTGAGAAATTAAATGACTTATTCAGGCTCACACAGTCAATACGTGTGAAAGGACCAACTTGGATCTCATTGTTTTCAACTCCAAAGCTGATTCTCTATTGGCTATGAGAATGTACATATTGCTACAAAAGTATATTCAAAAAGAACAAGACTTAAAGAAATATGATACTTGGGTACAGTGAGGTAATTTTCTCAATGGTTTTTCACAAGTATATCTACTAATTTTGTCTTTTCCCCTACAATTTTAAAAATAAAAATTCTAACTTTGTCTCAGTCAAAATATTTACATAAAAAAATCTTACAAAAAATTACAAAAAATAAGCCTGTACATGGCTTCCTAGAAACTGGCGTCAAATTCTGCTATATTTTCTTTCCACGAGAAGCTCGATGGTGCAATGGATAGAATACCCAGTTTGGATATGACACTTACTAGCTATGTGTCCCTGGACAAGTCACTTAACCCTCTGTTCCTCATCTGTAATATGAGCTAGAGAAGGAAATGGTAAACCACTCCAGTATCTTTACTCAGAAAGCCCAAGTGCAGTCACAAAGAGGTGGACACTGAAATGAATCAACAATAAAAATTATACTTTTTTCTACCACACACACACACACACACACACATTTCTTCTCCCTCAAATTTAGCCACTGAGAAAAGTCTCCAGAGCATTTTCCTTAGAGTTCAATCTCTGTCTTCTGCATTGCTAAGCAGTAAAAGGTCATGTCTGCATACCTACAGACAGAAAAGCAATATGATTTTAGACTTAAAGGATTTTAATATTGGATAGCATCTTTAGAGACTATCTAGTCGAACCCCTACTTGAAGCATTAATCTTCTTTTCAATATATTTTCATGTAGCTGGAGTTTTCTAATCAGGAGATGATATTCCATCCAGCATTAAAATGATCTGATTATGTGATTCTCGGTAAACCCTTTACAAACTCAGCTCTTTACCTTTTAAAGCAGGAACTTATGTCATAGTTAATTGGCACTTAATACTTAAGTTTATTCATTGGCCACTTCCTTAGAAGCTCTAAAGGTTTTACAACCTAGATTTCAATAAAACCCAACCCTATTTTTTTTTCATGTATTTGAGGAACTTGAGAGAGCACGTTATCTATTTCTCTTCTAATTATAATTTTAGAGGACTGATGGCAGAATTTCTCTCATTTTTTGGAAATGGGGCATAGGGCTCAAAATGTAGAATGAGTCATATATTTTCAGATACAGCTAATGTATTTACTTGTTTAGTTTGTATTGATTTGTTACAAGGGATGACAGTATTATTTTACTGGGAAGAGTTGTTGGAAAGTGGAAAGAGACTATTCCTCCTTTTCCCCAAAGAATTTCTATTTACATAGGCTCTAGAAATACAGAGTTCTTTCATATGCATTATTTCATTTGATCCTCACAATATTCCTATAAAGGAATTAATGCAGATTCTTACCTTCATTTTGCAGACTGGGAGACTGAGGCTCAGACAAGTTGAATTTACCAAATATAAAGTAGCTATTACAAGACAGAGTTTTAATGTGTTACTTCAGGTCCTCAACATTCTAACCTTGAAAGTCATTCCATTAGGTTGTTGTTTTTGTTCAATCACTCCAGTTGTATCCCACTCTTTGTGACCCCATTTGGAGTTTTCTGGGAGAAGATACTAGAGTGGTTTGCCATTTCCTTCTTCAGCTCATTTTACGTAACAGGAAATTGAGGTAAAGAGGGTTAAGTGACTTGCTCAGAGTCACACAGCTAGTAAGTGTCTGAGACTGAATTTGAACTCATATCCTGAGTGACACCCTATCCATGTGCCATTTAGCTGCCCCCATTCTATTATACCACTCTGCTCTTCAAGACAAAACAAGATTTTTGGGAAAAAAAATGCTGTCTATTTTTTCAGATAGCTCAGTAATAGGAAAGATGTTTTCTATATTTTGCCTATGAGCAGTAAAATCTTTATTATGCATTCTACTGTTTCTTGTTCTTGTTGGATAAAGTCAATTATCATATCATCCATCAAAAGAAAAGAAATTTTCCATGTAGCTTTGAAAATGATATACTCTAAAACTTAGTTCTCAAATGGATCTGCCTTCTCTTTGATGTGAATATTCTTTCTAGAGATGTAAATTGCAACCAAGCCATAATTGTTCCTTCTGCAAAACTTGTCCATGACCCCCCCAAGAAAGACTGTCAGAAGGGAACCCCCAGTTCGCCCCATTCACTTCCTTCTGACATTACGGGGATTTAAGAAAGTATATGAATTCCACTTGATTGTAATATGTTATAATCTTTTAGCTAGTATTTTATTTAGGATTTTTACATCCATATTCATTGATAAAATTGGTCTAAAATTTTCTTTCTTTTTATTTTTCCTAGTTTAGATGATATCAGTACCATATTTGTTTCACAAAAGAGTTTGATTCTTTGACTATTATTTCAAATAATTTGTCATATTGGAATTTGTTGATCTTTAAATATTTGATAAAATTCACTTGTAAATCCAACTAGTCCTGGTGCTTTTTTCTTAGCAGTTTCATTTATGACCTGTTCAATTTTATTTTATAAAGTACTTGTTTTTTGGTATTCTATTTTCTCCTGTTAATCTAGCCAAATTATATTTTTGTAAATATTCCTCCATTTCACTTAAATTGTTCAATTTATTGGCATATCATTGGGCAAAAGAATGCTTTATAATTGCTTTAATTCACCTTTATTAGTGTCATATTCACACTTTTCATTTTTTTAATACTAGTAATTTGGTATCCTTCTTTAAAAAAAATCCAAGTAACCAATGGTTTCTTTGTTTTATTGATTTTTCCTAAAACCAATGCTTAGTTTTATTAATTAATTCAATTTTTATATTCAATTTTGTTAATCTCACCTTCAAATTTTAGGATTTTCAAATTAGTGTTTAATTAAAGATTTTTAGTTTGTTCTTTTTCTAGTTTTTTTAATTGTATCTCCAATCCAACAGTCTGTTCTTTCTCTATTTTATTGATGCAGGCACTTACAGATATAAATTTTCCTGTAATTACTGTTTTTGCTGTATCCCATAAGTTTTGATGTTCTGTCTCATTATTGTCATAATCTTTAATGAAATTATTGATTTTTTCTATGATTTGTTCTTTAACTCATTCATTTTATAGAGTAGTCTGGAATTATGCCCAAAGAGTTATTAAATTGCCTATACCCTTTGACCTAGCACGGCTAGGTCTATTTCCAAAGATGATTAGGGAAAAAGAAAAGAACTTATATGTTCTAAAATATGTTTAGTAGCTCTCTTTGTGGTGGCAAAGAAATGGAAATTGTGGGGATCGCAGAATGATCGTCAATTGCAGAATGGCCAAACATTTTGTTGCAGATGATTGCGATGCAATATTGCTGTGCTATAAGAAATGATGAGCTTGATGATTATAGATGAGCATGAATAGACCTGCATGAAATAATAGTGAAATGAGCAGAACCAGGAGAACATTGTGTACAGTAACAGTAACATTATTTTAAGAACAACTTTGAGCATATGCTATTTTGAATATTGTAAATACCCAAATCAACTTCAAAGGATATAGGAAAGGAAACATTGTATCCAGAGAAAAAGTTGATAAATAGAAGTAGGCGTAGAATGGTTTAACACACACACACACACACACACACATACATACACACACACATATTTGTTACTAGTGGTAACTATCTCTAGGGTAGGGGAGGGGAAAAGAAAATTGCATGGTAACTGTTATATATTTAAAAGGAATAGTAAGTTTTACACAATAGATTTAATTACAGTTTCATGTACAATCATTTTTCCCCTACTCTACTATGTTATGGAAATGATTGTTTTATTCTTTAAGTTCAGAATAAATAAAAATGAAAAATAAAGTATATAGACTTTGCAAACAGCTAAAAGGGATTTATAGACTACCACTATGGTAAGTAAAATGAAAATGAAGAACATATGATCGACACCCCAAGTATGCATATATTTTGTATTGTACCATTTGATTAAAATGGGCTAGTGTTTGTTAAGCAGATACCATGGATAGTATACTGTAAAAGAAATGACAGGTTTTTTTTTAATACTGTGTACTTTCTCAAATATTTATTTCTTATCTTCCTTAACTTTTAGGACTTCTGATGGTCTTTAAGAGGCAGTCTGGGATAGTAGATAGAATTGGCCTCTAGGTGACACATTACAGATAGAACACTGAACATGGAATCAGGAGGACCTGAGTTCATATGTCCTTTAGACACTTAGTGGTTGTGAAGCTCTGAGTGAGTCACTTAACCCCTTTGTCTGCCTCAATCTTCTCATCTTTAAAATGGGGATAATAATAGTACGTTACCTCCCAGGGTTGTTGGGAGGATCAGATGAGGTAATATATTTAAAATACTTAGGTTAGTGCTTGGCATATTATAGGCACTGAATAAATATTTTCTTTCATCCTTCCTCCTTCCCATTTTTTCTCCTCTTCATCTGCCAGAAGAACTGGATTTAAATTCTGCCATTGATAAATTCCAACTATGTGACTCAGAGCAAGTCACTTAACTTGGCAGAGGTGTCAAACATTTGACCCACATCACTCCTTAAAATGCATTTAGGAAGTATTTAAGAAAATAATTAAAATATCACAGATCATCTCCAGTATTAGATTTTAAGGCTAAGTCAGTATATGGCCTTCAGGATCCTTGTGTAGAGTTTAGTGGTCACTCTTTCTATTTGACTTTGTCACTGCAGTTCAGTCTAGGCAACTCTGTAGGGCTAGAAGCTGCAGAAAAGCTGCTGCTGATAAATAGAAGTGGTGGAAGGACATTTTTTTTTACGCAAGTGATGGTTTTACCAGTAAAATCATATGTCCAACTCCTGTCCTTACCCTGATTAGTCAGTCAGCACATGTTTATTAAGAACTATCCATATGCCAGCAATTGTGTTAAATAGTAGGGATAAAAGGTTAAAACTTAAGTTAAAAAAGACAAAAATTGCCACTGTATTCCACTAGGTTGTATTCTAATGGGAGAGAAATCCTAATGAGAAAAGTATTTATGTTCTATCTATCTATCTATCTATCTATCTATCTATCTATCTATCTATCTATCTATCTATCTATCTATGTATCATCTATCTATCCATCCATCTATCTATCCATCTATCTATCTATCTATTATTGTATAACTTGCCAAAAATAGACCCTAAAATGAACCAGGATTGAGGACAGCAGAATGCCAGTGCTCGCCCAGTCATTTCCTAACCTATAGCTTTGAGCAAGTCATTTATTTTATCTGAAGCTGAGTGTTCTCCAGTATAAAATAAGGATAAAGGGTTTTTTCTTTCACTTTTCCTTCCTGTCCTTTGAACCTTTGCTTAGGTTCAAAACAGCTGCTAACATCTCAAGTGACACTGTCAAAGCTAATACCAACCTCAGGATTCTTTAAAATTCATTCACATTTATTCAGCTTAACTTAGTTAAATTCTAAGTCTGAAGGAAAATTCATTAGCTGTGATCAAGGAATTAGCAACAGAGAAGAAGTAATTATCTACTCAGAAGTTACATTAAGCATGTCATGTCATGGTGCACATCTCAGTGAATGTTGGGTTAAAAAAAGACAGAGGGTTCGGAAGAATGCTGACATTTTCGTGCTCAAAATGTTTTGAGTTGCAAGGAAAATTGTAATGTGAAAACCCTTTCTCCTTCTTGTGAGCATATTCTTGAACAATCATTTGAAAGAATACTGTTAGATTTTAGGGAAAGTTACCTTAAGTATGTGAGTTCTCTTCTGAGGTCATCTGTTACTCAGGACTTGGATCACAGAGCCCTAGAGTTTGAGGGGGTCCCAGAGATCAATGGATCCAACCTTTAACTTGACAAGAATTTTTTCTACCATGTACTCTAAGTATACTCCTAGCATTTGCTTGAAGCTTTTGGCAAAAGGAGAACTCATGACCTCACAAAGCAGCCCATTCCATTTCGTGACCAGCCTAATTGTTGAGAAAGTTTCCTAACATCATACTTAAAACTGCATCTCTGCAAATCCCAGCCCTTTTTCTTAGTCCGGCCCGTACAGACCAACCAGAACAACTCAATTCATCTTTTACCCAACAGCCCTGCAACTACTTGGAGACAGTTAACAATCCCTCCCACTTCCTTCCCATCCCTATTAATTCTGCATTTTCCTCCCATAGCATGAGCTTGCAGCCCTTTGGTATCACTATCCTGGTTGTCTTATATTAGATGCTCTAGTTTGTTGATGATGGTCTTAAAATATGGTGCCAAAGACTAAACATGTTACATCCAGTATGGTCTGATCAGGACATAGTTCAATAGGACTAACACCTCCCTTATTCTAGACACTATAATTTTAGTAGAGCTCAACATCCCGTTCACCTTTTTTCATATCACGTTGTTAGCTATATCTTTGCATGAACCTACAGTTGTTTTTATCATCTCCCATTAACATGTAAACTCATTGAAGACGTAGACTGTTCTGTCTTTTTTTGAATCCCCAGCACCTAGCTCAGTGTCCAATATTTGACAAATACTTAATAAATTCTTGTCAAGTGACTAACTTTGCTCACTAGTCAATTTAACGGGCAGATTATTTTCATTCATTGTGTCAAGTGGTTAAGAGAGTAATAACTGGAGTGTTTTTCACTCTTGTCAAAAGATTGTTGCATTTCCTCTTTTGCAGATTTTGCCCCTGATTAATTCAATTAGAAAATGTTTCTTAACTGCCACCTCTGATTTCTAAAACTAGCCTCTCTTCCCTGCACATGATGTTCCATAACCCGTCTTTGTCTATAAACTGACGGTTCCTCTTCACCCCTTCTACGTTGATTTTCTAGCTTCCTTTGATGGACAGCTCATGTACCATTTCCTTCTTAAGGCTTTTCCTGGCTTGACTCTACAGTCTGCTCCAGTTATTCGTGGTCTACACTCTTTGAAATTACTTTGTATAAATTTTATGATTATCTTTGGATATACGTGTTGTTTTTTCCCCCTGCTGCCATAGTCTCTAGTAGTAGAATATATTGGGGCCACACTAGTGACTGACTGTTCGCCAAACTGAGCATTTCGTTGTCCATCACTGTAACTTTATGCAAGTTTATCCCCAATTATGAGATTTACCAGTCCCTCACTTCTGCCTCTTAGAAACCTCAGCCCACATGCCAAATCCTACACGGAACTTTTACCTTTTCTCCTTCATTGTTTGCACTCTCTCCTTCATCCTCTAAATAGTTTTTGGATAATTCTCTGCTTATTGTATTCTTCCAATAAAATATTAGCTTATTAAGAGCAAGGAATTTTTTAATTTCATTTTTGTAATGCTAGATGTAATACAAAACCTTGAGCATACTAGAGATTTAACAAATAAAAGTTTTATTACATCGAATCCAGAGTAAGGGAGAAGGTGTCAAGGTTTCATCGAACCAATGGAGTAAGCAGGATGGTATGGGAAAGCAGATTGGAATGCAGGGGAGGTACAAGGTTGAGATTTAAGCATGAGCTTGGAATGATTGCTAACCATCCAGTTTACATTATGGACAACTGGATTAGATGATGATATACTTGGATCTTGTGATATTACAGTGAGTTTGGGGAGCATGTGTATTAATTACAATACTATCAATTGATGTTTATGGAGGCAGATATGTGTCTGCCTGTATATGTGTATGGGTATACATGTATGTGTGTATGTATACATATATATACGTATGTGTATTTATACATATTTGTGTGTGTATAGCAAATATGCTTTTACTTAGTCATTCTGCATTTGTTCGCAACGTAGAGCTAACTAAACCATAGAGTCACTAACAAGCTGTGACATTCTTTTCAGGACGGGGATGTGTGAAGTGTTCTGGCCTGGACACAGCTGTGCTGAGAGTTTTGCCCTAATGCTCTCTGATTAAATTCTACCCTGACTCACCACTTTTTCCCCAGGATCTCTCTTTGTTTCATGGCAACCAATGTGAGGACAATAGAAACAGAGTACCCCCAATTTTGGAGGGTACACCCATTCCTTTGTTCTACCTCCCTAAAATCACCAGGAAAAATCTGAACCATAATAAAGTTTATCCACTGTGGGAGAAACATTCTAAAACATGCATTTCATTTTGGGGGGAAATGCAAGAGTTACTGAGAACAGCCTATTTGCCTGTGGAAAACACAATAAAAGTAAAGCAGAATCATTTACCTATGAACAAATCTGGCTCCTTATTTTAATTTAGACTACTGCAGTTATAGTGAAAAGTAATAAAATTAGTTGTAACATTAAACAGCTGTTCAAATAAGGGTCTCATTTTATTATTCTAAAGTATGAGCTCTGTTTTCTGAGGTTTGTAGTCAGATTTATAAGAGAAACCTCTTTTAAACCCCTTTTACTTTTTTCTTTTTTAGCAATAATGAAGTAACTGCAACCTCATTACTTTCTAATGGGCCTGAGTTTTGTGCCTCATATCTCCTCAGGAAAATGTATTTCACACTGGGAAGTGTCATACGGCAATGTCACTGGGCCACTTCCTCTGAGAGGAAGAGAGAGCAATTCACACTAGACCATATTCTCATCCTCTGTGGCTGAGAAAATCCTTTCATCATTCACAGTTACAGGGATAATTGGGTAGGGAAAGATTCAATGTCTTTTAGAACCAATTTTGCAGTTATGAATTGTACTCTTTTATAACCTTAATTTTTACACACACACACACACACACACCACATTGTCCCTTCTAAAAACACTTTAGGTGTTGATTTAAGACTTGGGTTAGCCAGTAGGAAGAACTGGTATTTATAGATATTTAAAACCACAATAAATAGGATTTATATCTAAATATCTCATTAACTGAGCTTTTTTAAAAAGAGAAAGGAATTAAAAAAAGAAAAGGAAGGTGACCAAATGTGGCATTCACCATTGGAGAGAAGAAATAGCCCTAGGGAATATGTTATTTCCTAATAGGTTGCACAAAGGTACCATGCTAATTGCACCAGTGATGGTCTCCACCTATTTGCTTAGATATAAGGAAGAGGTGTCATTGTCCTTTTCTTCTGGACTTTACATATGAGATACTCAGCCCTTTGAGTTCAGAACATTTTGGTAAAGAAAAAGGCAAACAGTGGCAATTCTGGCTTCTTTTGTATTTGCTTATTGTATTGTTTTGAATGGAGAAAACTCCATTAGAATGTCTATATGGCACCAAAATATGTGGTTGGAAAATTAAAAAAAGAAAATATATATACACACATATACATATATATATATATATATACACATATACATATATATACACACACGTATAGAAAGATAGATAGATAGATTGATAGATAGATTGATAGTTGGTAGTGTGGTCTACATGGAATGATTGACCCCTTTCCCCACCACACACAAACAAACATATTGAATTAACAAGTTGTTTTTGTTTGTTTTTTTTTTTGTAATGTCACAACCACTAATTGAACTCAGAAGTTTTTTGATCTTAGGAAAGTGGTCAGTAGAACAAGGTCTCAGTTTCTAAATGCCCCTCATGTTCTTATTGTTTCTAGAAGACAGGGTTGGATTTTCATATTTCTCTTTATATTCACTGTCCTTAGCACAGTGCTTAGTGCCTTTGCTGTTGCTGGGTTTCTTGTGGGGCATAGGAGAAAGAGGATTCTGATTTCATTGGTCTATGCAACTCCCACTGAAAATGCCAAACAAACATGACTTTGCAACCAAAGGTATGGGAGAGCTAGCTGGGCACTGAGAAGTTTTCAGTCAATAGTCAGGAAGTATTTATTAAACATCTATTCTGTGAAAGACACCAAGCTAAGCTCTCTACCTACAAACAAAAGCAAAAACACTTCCTTCAATGAGCTGACTTACCAATATGGGAGACAACATGCAATACACAATTATTTACATTTAAGATGTCATCAGGGTAAATGAAAGGTAATCTGAAAGGGAAGCTCTAGCCTTTGGAGCAGTAGAGGGGAAGGAGAGTAACTGGAAAGACTTCCTGCTAAAGAGGTTCTTAAAATCAGTCTTGAAGGAAGCTAGGAGGTATAGCTAAGGAGCAAGAGCTTTTGCAAGCATGGCAGACAATACGAGACAAAATGTGGAGATGGGTGATGAAATATTGCATGCTACAAACAGCTACGTAGGCCAGTGTTTCTAGAAAAGAAATAAGATGACTTGCATGTGTAAGAAAAGGAACCAAAGGGATTGCTTTCTAAATTATACCTATGCCAAGCAATGGGTGTATATATATATATATATATATATATATATATATATATATATATATATATATATACGTATATGTATGTGTATATATATACATGTATATATATGTATATATGTATATATATACACACACATATATACACATATATATGTATGTGTATGTATATGTGTATATCTATCTATATATATAACCATTGTATATATACCCAATGTGTATATACATATAAACCCTACAGTAATACTATTCAAAGTGTTAAACTCTTCAGTTTTTGGATGACCATAAAAAAAGTAGAGCACTAAACAGTTCTAACAATTAGAAAATGAATTTCTGCCACAGAGATAGTCTAATTGGAATATATATGCAGGATTTGTTATAAATTTGGTTCTGAGTTACATGGCTTTTGTCCACATGTTTCAAATCCATCATTCATTTAAAAGGTTCCTACTTTCTACCTTGTCTGGAGCCAGCAGTAATTTACAGTATCATTCATCTTTACCAATCAACCTTCTTTTATAAAAGCAAAATAGTAGAGGAGTTATACAGTTAGGTAAAGCTAATGCTTACATTTGACCTTCAAGGATATGGCCGCAGGAGGAAGAGGATGCTGTGATCTCTACTTAACTGGGCAGAGGAGGCCCCAAAGCAAACAAGAGCCTATATCACTACTCCATGCACTAACTCTTTCTTGAGGTTTAAATCGGATTTTCTAGGGACACAGGTCTCATTAATTAAGTGGAAACTATAGCTGCAGACATTCTTTCACCCAAAGCCCCTTGAGCAAGGGAACTTTCATTCATAGATTTTTTTAAGTGCTTGTTGTTTTTTTTTTTTCCCTCTGCCTCTCTGAGAAGAAATCTATATTATAAGCCTGAAAAGACAGCTCCCAAATCTAGTTGCAACTAAGTTACTTAAAATAGCTTTGGAATAAATTGATTTTCTTTCCCCTCTCTTTCTTGCCATTTTTGCAATATCTATCAGAAAGTCCCGAAATTCAGACAAGACCTCCCTCATACTCTCCTCTTGGTTCATTCCCAAAGGCCTTTAACCTCCAGCTGTTCAGCTGCCAGCTTCACTCAATTAATTGTGATGGGGAAGTAGTCACCCTGCATTTTGGTTGATAGTTCCCTTTTGGGAAGGGACAGCTCATAAATAACCTCTCAACACCTTGAGAAAATTATGACATGCAGTATAAGAAGAAAAGAGAGGGTGTCCTCATATTAAACAAAATTGGGTTCTACTGTATCTTAAAAGGGCATTAAGGACTCAACCTTTTTCTTTGCTTCTAAGAACTGAATGTGTCATTCTTACCACAAAAAGACCTGTTAGATTCCTTTGAGGGTTGAGTGCCTATCTCAGGACAAATGTTGCTTTCAACGGTAGCTGATTTCTTTTTTTCTAATCACATGTTAATCAAAGATTTAGTTGGCTTCCAGCTGAGACCAGTTAACCTAAATTGGCAGAATAGTTAAGGGTAATGTAGTCATTTTCTGTTTAAGAAGATTCCTGGTGTCTTGGATCCTCAATCATCTATTTCTGAAAATTCCATTTTTTTTTTCATTTAACTAACAAATACCAAGAGTTTACTAAGCACTTGTTCCGTGGATTTAACACAGGGCCCAGCATATAGAAGATTCCTAATAAATGCTCGTTGACTTGGTCTAACTTGTTGATATGCTAGGCTGTGGGAAAATAGACACAAGTATCCAACAGGTTCTGTCTTCAAGGAGCTTACATTCTGACGGGAGTAGGGGTGAAAAACATGAACACATATAAGTAAATATAAAATTCTTTGTGAGGGAAGAGGGGCAGTCATAGTTGGGAGAAGGGGGTGGGAGATTTGGCAAGGTTTTATATAGAATAGATGCTTGAACTTTGAAGAAAGCTAAGTAATCTAAGAGGTAATGATGAGAGAGGAACCACATTCCAATCATGTAGAGATGGTGAACAGGGAGTTAATGCAGTTTTCCTTTACAAGTCATGAGAACATCAGTTAGATGCAGAAAATGCCCAGTGTTTTAAGATGCAATCTTCATAAGATCATAGCTCTCGATTTGAAAAAGGAGCTTAGAAGCCATCTACTACAACCTTTTCATTTTATAGGTGAGGAAACTGAGACAGAGAGGTTAATGACTATCCCAAGGTCATGCAGTTAGTAGGGGGCATATCTATGATTTAAAGTTAGATCATCTGATTCAAAACTCCACACTTTTCCCACTTGACTAGTTGTTCACATGATTTTATAGGTATGTCTTTATGTGTAATGAAAGCTGGCATTAGAACTATGCTTAATTTTGTTTAAAGGGCATCTTCCTGAAAGACCCTATTTTCCTAGTCTTGATTTAAAAGGCAAGGCAAGATGTCTTAGGATCTTATGTCTGCTTCAGGCTACTAGGTTAGTAGCTTGGTTAGGGATTACAACCCAAGAGGACAAATTCGTAAAATCAAAATAAGCCTAGTATTCATAACTCATAAATCTGGAAGATTCATCCCCTTTCTTAGGGAACCTCTCATACCATCAGACCTTATTGTCTTGTGTACCTTATTCTGTCCATCTCTCCTTCGTCCTTCTGTCCAACCATTTTCTTTCTTTATTTGGGGGCTCGAGAGTTCAGAAATGTATCATTCTAGGATATAAGTAATTTGGAATTTAACCAAGTTTTCTCATCATGATTCCCAATATTGGTATCACTGTATGTGGAGAGCTCTAAAATTATAATGACTGGTCTAGGGATACACCACTGGTGAATTTTAAAGCAGGATTTGAACTGAGTTCTTTGGGACTCCTATTCAAGCACATTGTTGTGATTTGTTCTCTATCACAGAACACTTTTTTTTTTTTTTTACCAATTCATAATGTAATCTACTTTAAGAGTGAGCAGCTGTTTTGCCTATAAGCAAATACCTCTGAGTGAGACTTATGTTCTTAAAGTACTAGTTAAAATGAATTGACTACAATTTCTAACTCTTCAATACAAAGAAAAACCATAATGAGCATCTGTGGGATAAATTAATCCTATATATTCCATGAAGGAATCCTTCATAGCTTAATTATAGACTTTCTTCTTGCCATGGGGAATTTGGATCATAAATCTCTTTCTGGAAAGGAATTCAGAGGCCATTCAATCCAACTTCTGTATTTTACAGATAAGGACACTGAGTCACAGAGGTATTAAATAGCTTATCTAAGGCCACAGAGGTAGTCTCAAATACAGAAATATTAAGATTTTTATATTAATTTTAATAAAAATATGATAATTCCATCCACCATGGTCTGGTGAGTAGAATGCCAGCCTTTGGAGTCATAGGACCTGGATTTAGGATCTGCCTCAGACACAAACTGCTTGGGTGAGAGTGAACAAGTCACTAAGCCTCGAATTTCTCTCAGGCAATCCTCTGTACCTGTAAATAGCAGACATAAATTTGCATCTGTGTTCAAAATTTCCACATCAGAAAATTTCCTGAAAAAGAATTTATAGATCCTATCCCCTCAAAAAAAATCCCAACTAGTATTTTTTTATGTTATGGAATTCTTAGGTGGTCACAGTGGGGTTAACATTGAAATGAGAGAAACAATGGCCCCTTGTGAACGTGGAACTTTCTTATTCAATCTGTAACATGCTGTCTTGAGTATGAGCAAGCTGTTTCCAAGTCAAAGCCAAACAGTGACAGTTGCAATAAAGGTTCTTTGCTGCTGGCAGTTGGCATGAGAACAGCTCCAAGCTGCAAACCTGTCTTATCTCTGGACCTTCTTCTACCAGCTGCACCATGACCTTGACTTCAGGCTCCCAGCCACTTCCTCTCTCCTTAGGGGTCACTATGACACGTTGCCCTGAGAGCTAACTTGGGAGATGGGCAACTCTCCAAAACATGAATCATTCCTCTATGTTATTCCATCTTTTGTTTTGGTAATGCAGTGCTCCCAAAATCCTGATTTGAATACTTTTATGTAGACAGGGCAGTTAAGTAACAGAGTAGATAGACAGTTGGGGACCCAGGGTCAAGAAGATTCATATTCTGAGTTCAAATCTGGCCTCAGACTCATACTAGCTGTGTGACCCTGGGCAAGTCACTTAACCCTGTTAGTCTCAATTTCCTCATCTGTGAAATGAACTGGAGAAGGAAATGGCAAATCACTCTAGTATTTCGCCAGGAAAACCCCAAATGGGGTTACAAAGATTCAGATACAACTGAAAGTGACTAAATGATAACAACAACGAAAAGGAGCGTAGCCCACAAACCCTATAATTGGATTCCTTCATGGGCTTTTTTGAAAACTGATTCTAACTTCATACCTTAAGGCTTCCCTGAAAATTCTACTTTGTTCATGGCTAAAATAATTTGTTCTGGGTCTGCCACTTGGCATAAATGTTTCCTTTGGGAATAAAATGTTCACCTGAGTCATATGATTTTCACAAAAATGAGTAGTTCCTTACAAACAAAATGCAGTAACTCAAGATGGCACAGGGCTAGAAGGGAAACAAAAGGGGAGGGTTATGCAGAGTTGTGTGTTGCCTGCCATCATCTCAGTCATGGCTGATTCTTCATGACCCCATAGTAAGTGTCTCATGAAGCCCCATTTGAACTCAGGTCTTGTGTCTCATGAGGCCACATTTGAACTCAGGTCTTGCTGACTCTGGGCCTGGTGCTCTATCCATTGAACCACCTCAAGACACTGTGGCTGTATGTATTTGCTGGCATGAATATGTTTCTTTGCTTTAGGCATTCTAGACAAGAGGTTCTTAACCTTTTTCCTGTTTAATTCTGGTAACCTATGGAGTTATTCTTAGAATAATGCTTTTAAAAGGCTAAAATTTCATAGAGGATTAAAAAGAAAACCAATTATACTGAAACAATGATCAAAATATGTATTTTCAAAAACTGATTTTTGTGCCTGTGTTAAGAACCCTTGGTATGGATGATGAAACACAATTAGTTGGACAACTTGTACTGCTTATCCACTACTTTATGGGCAGACAGTTCAGCTCAACAATGAGCTGGGCCCAGAATTGAATGGAAATATTGAAGAATTGGGGGGGGCAGCTTTTTAAAACACCTACTATGTTCACTCTGCTAAGTGCTTTACAAATATTATCTCATCTGATGAAGAAAGATGGATTGCCTATGAAAAATGGTAAAGTTCTTTTAATGATCTCAAGCTTCTTCCAGCAACAAAGGTACCATGATTTTAATACTAGTCTTCCTTCAGTGCTGCTACATAGACCACTTGATCAATAAAGTGATAATATGGGCAGATTTCTATGAGGGAAGGGGGTCTCAGAAGTCATCTAGGTACACCTCCTCATTTCCCAGAAAAGGAAACTGAGGCTACATGAAGTTGAAATGACTTGTTCAAGCTTACATAACAAGCAGATATCAGAGGCAGGATTTGAACCAACTTCCTTTGCCTCTAGAATCTATATTCTTTCCAAGGAAACTCATTGAACATCATCCAAAGGACAGAATAAATATTTACAAAAGTATAAATTGCCCAGATTAATGGAAGAGGAAATAAAATACAAATAAAATACATACAAAAAGAAATTGAACAAGTAATCGATGAACTCTCTAAGAAAAAAATCTCCAGGGCCAGGTGGATTTACAAGTAAATTCTGTCAAACATTTAAAGAATAATTAATTCCAATACCATATAGACTATTTAGGAAAATAGTTGAAGAAGTCCTACCAAATTCTTTTTCTGATACATATATGATCCTGATAACTAAACCACGAAAAGCTAAAACACAGAAAAAATTATAAACCAATTTCCCTAATAAATATAGATGCAAAAATTTTAAATAAAATGTTAGCAAAGAGATTACAGTCACTTACTTCAAGGATAATGCATTATGACCAGGTAGAATTTATAGTAAGAATGCAGAGCTGGTTCAATATTAGAAAAACTATCAGCATAATTGACCATATCAACAACAAAACTAATGGATTATCTCAGTTCATAATGATTATCTCAATAGATGCAGAAAAAGCATTTCACAAAATATAACACCCATTCCTACTAAAAACACTAGAGAACACAGGAATAAATTGAATCTTCCTTGAAGTGATAGGTAGCATCCATCAAAGGACAGTTGAGAAGTGCAAAAAGAATTACAAAATAATCTGGTCATTTACTGTGACCAGTAAGGAATTACACAAATGAAGTGGTGTAAGAAATGTCAATGTCACAGAAGAAACAAATGACCCATTAGATGAACCATTCACATGGTCAGAATGAGGGAAAACAGAATGGCAGCTAATTCTATTGGTATTCATGCAATTGTAGAAAATGTCTGGGAGGATATGGAGAAAGGTAAAATTTGTTTGGCTGGCTGGGATGGGTTGGTACTGACATCTTTGAAGGAAGTAACCACATCTTTTGGAGTATTTAAGTGTGCTTAAAGACAAATTATAAAACTTCCTCAAGGTTACTTAACTGTGACTCTGACTAGCCAAGTAGTGGAATGTCTGAGTTTCATTCCCCATTTTTTTCTTTTCTTTTTTTTAATATAAATTTATTTATTTAACTTTTTACATTCATTTTCACAAAATTTTGGGTCCCAAATTTTCTCCTCATTTGTCCCCTCCCCCACCCAATACACCAAGCATTCTAATTGCTCCTATCACCAATCTGCCCTCTCTTCTATCATCCCTCCCTTCCCTTCTCCCCATCTTCTCTTTTGTCCTGTAAGGCCAGATGACTTTCTATTCCCCCATTAACTGTATTTCTTATTTCCTAGTAGCAAGAACAATACTCGACAGTTGTTCCTAAAACTTTGAGTTCCAAATTCTCCCCATCCCTCCCTCCCCACCCGTTCCCTTTGGGAAGGCAGGCAATTCAATATAGGCCATATCTGTGTAGTTTTGCAAATGACTTCCATAATAGTCGTGTTGTGTAAGACTAAGTATATTTCCCTCTATCCTATCCGGCCCCTCATTGTTTCTATTCTGTCTTTTGATGCTGTCCCTCCCTGAATGTTGACTTCAAATTGCTCTCTCCTCCCACTGACCTCCCTACCATCATCCCCTGCCCTTGCTTATCTCCTTCTCCCCAACTTTCCTGTATTGTAAGATAGGTTTTCATACCAAAATAAGTATGCATTTTATTCCTTCCTTTAGTCGAATGTGATGAGAGTAAACTTCATGTTTTTTTCTCATCTCTCCTCTTTTTCCCTCCACTAAAAAGTCTCCTGCTTGCCTCTTGAATGAGATATAATTTACCCCATTCCATGTCACCCTCTCTCCTCCCACTACATTTCTCTCTTACCGTTTACTTTAATTTCTTTTAAGATATGATCCCATCGTATTCAATTCACTCTGTGCTCTCTGTCTCTGTGTGTGCATGCATGTGTGTATGTATGTGTGTGTGCGCATGCGTGTATATGTGTGTGTGCATGTGTATGTCTTTTTATGTGTGTGTAGTCCCACCAACTACCCAGATACTGAAAAGTTTTAAGAGTTATAAATATTGTCTTTCCATGTAGGAATGTAAACAGTTCACCTTTGGTAAGTCCCTTATGACTTCTCCTTGGTGTTTACTTTTTCATGCTTCTTCTCATTCTTGTATTTGAAGGTCAAATTTTCTTTTCAGCTCTGGTCTTTTCATCAAGAGTGCTTGAAAGTCCTCTATTTCATTGAAAGACCATATTTTTTCCTGAAGTATTATACTCAGTTTTGCTGGGTAGGTGATTCTTGGTTTGAGTCCTAGTTCCTTTGACTTCTGGAATATCCTATTCCACGCCCTTTGATCCCTTAATGTAGAAGCTGCTAGATCTTGTGTTATCCTGATTGTATTTCCACAATACTGGAATTGTTTCTTTCTAGCTGCTTGCAATATTTTCTTCTTGACCTGGGAATTCTGGAATTTGGCCACAATGTTCCTAGGAGTTTCTCTTTTTGGATCCCTTTCAGGAGGTGATCAATGGATTCCTTCAATACTTATTTTGCCCTCTGGTTCTAGAATATCAGGGCAGGTTTCCTTGATAATTTCATGAAAGATGATGTGTAGGCTCTTTTTTTGATCATGGCTTTCAGGTAGTCCCATAATTTTTAAATTGTCTCTCCTGGATCTATTTTCCAGGTCAGTTGTTTTTCCCATGAGATATTTCACATTCTCTTCCATTTTTTCATTCTTTTGGTTTTGTTTTGTGATTTCTTGGTTTCTCAGAAAGTCATTAGCCTCCATCTGTTCCATTCTGATTTTGAGAGAACTGTTTTCTTCAGTGAGCTTGTGAACCTCTTTTTCCATTTGGCTGATTCTGCTTTTGAAAGCATTCTTCTCCTCATTGGCTTTTTGAACCTCTTTTGCCAATTGAGTGAGCCTATTTTTCAAGGTGTTATTTTCTTCAGCACTTTTTTGGGTCTCCTTTAGCAAGGTATTGACATGTTTTCATGCTTTTCTTGCATCTCTCTCATTTCTCTTCCCAGTTTTTCCTCCACATGTCTAACTTGATTTTCAAAATCCTTTTTGAGCTCTTCCATCACCTGAGCCCATTGGATATCTATTTGATATGTTTGGGATGCAGAGGCCTTGACTTCTATGTCTTTCCCTGATGGTAAGCATTGTTCTTCCTCATCAGAAAGGAAAGGAGGAAACATCTGTTCACCAAGAAAGTATCCTTCTATGGTCTTATTTTTTTTCCCTTTTCTGGGCATTTTCCCAGCCAGTTACTTGACTTCTGAGATTCCTGTCCACCCCCACCTAGATCTGCCCAGCTAGTGCTTGGGGTCTGAGATTGAAATGCTGCTCCCCAGCATCAGGGCTTTCAGTGGCAAGCACGGCTACTATTCAATGTGAGCTTAAGTTCTGGTGCTCAGGTAGGGGCAGGGCCACCTCCCAGGCTCAGTTCCCTCAGGGGGTTTATGCGGAGACCTTCAGTAATGGATCTGAGGTCCTTTCTGCTCCAGGAGCACCGCTGCCTCTGCTGCTGCTTCCCGAGGGGGCCTGAGTTATAGAGACACCCTGCTCCCCTCTTGGCCAGCCCAGAAGTCTCTCTCACTGACCTGTAGCACCTGTGGGTGGAGGGACTTTCACAACCGCTGAAGATTTGTCCCTGAAGCCTGATCAGATCTGCTCCTCTCGGGGCTGCATGGCGAGGGCTGGGCTCTGCTGTCCAGTGTGCGACAGACTTTTGGTGCTGGTTTTTCAGGGCTCTCTGGAACGGAAATCTCCTCCACTGCATTGCTGCATGGCTTCCACTGCTCCAGAATGTGTGGGGAGTTCTTTTTAACAGGAAATTTATGGGTTATGCGTTCAGAGCTAGCATATGTGAGTCTTTCTACTCCACCATCTTGGCTCCTCCCCCCCCATTTTTTTCAAGAATGTATTTCATTACTATTAAATGGAACAATTCCTCCTCTTAAGGAGCTTACATTCTAATGAAAGAGATAGCAAGTTTATAGATAAGCATGAACAGAATGAAGGTATTCTATAATGAATAGACAAGTATTATGGTATAATAGATAGACATCTGGCCTCTGAGTCAAGAAAACCTGGGTTCAAGACACAGCTCTAAATTTCAAAGGTCTTCATAACCTCTTGGTCTCAATTTACCCTTCTAGCCTTATTATACATTCTCTATACACCATATAATCCAACCAAATCCTCCTTCTCACTATTCCCTGTACCTGGTACACCATCTCTTGTCTTCATCCCCCATGCCTTTTAAACTCTGAATTGTGTCCATTCTCTCTCTCTCTCTCTCTCTCTCTCTCTCTCTCTCTCTCTCTCTCTCTCTCTCTCTCTCTCTCTCTCTCTCTCTCTCTCTCTCTCTCTCTCTCATCTCTCATCTCTCATCTCTCTCTCCCTCCCTTTTTTATCAAATACTACCTTCTACATGAAGCCTTCTTACATCCTGTCAGTCACCAATGTTTTAATGTCTTCAGTATTGCATTATTCACATTACATATTATTTTTTAGATTTGTCATTCTGTTCATGCTTATCTATAAACTTACTGTCTCTCCCATTAGAATGTAAGCCCCTTAAGAGTAGGAAGTATTCCATATTAAAATCTCCTGTACCTAGCACATTGCCTAAAACAGCATAGATATTCATTAAATGCTTATTTCTTGATTGGCACAGGCTGTGACCCTGGGCAAATCACTTTTTCTCTCAGTGTCTAGAGAACTCTCTAAGATTATATATTGGAGAGAAGATACAGATGTGCATTGACACAGGTTACCTCTTTGAGCTATCACAAGTCCATTCCCACCCCATCACAAGAATTACTTACAAATATCAAAACAAAGAGCTGAGGGAAATTTGCATCATCACATGCAATGGTGTGTACTTGAACACAGGTGGTTTCTTTAAAGGTGGGTCTTATTGCCCTTAATTTGTTTCCACTGTTTGGGAATAATCCCTCTACTCATTGCTGGAGCCAAGGGAAAATTCTGCCTCAACCCTCATGTTTTAAATGATCGCAAATTCCAATTCTGTGGAGCTGAATTAATGGGATTCTATTATATAGTCAAATTTGAACACAAGTAAGAAAACGCAGAATAAATGTGCTGTTTGTTTTTGTTTTTGTTTTTTTTATTTCCTTGGCACTTCAAACCAATTCCATTTATGGAATATAGTACAGTTGTGTCTCTGTGAGAAGCTCTGTGGTTAGAAGTATGATGGAAGTTAAGCAGAATTTAAGCTTTGGGATATTATGCCCTCTAAGCCCATTGCCTACACGGACCTTGCTGTAAAAAATGCTGATGCTTTGCTAAGCTGTGTTCATAGTGATCTGGGTGTCTCTAATCTAGCATAGCTTTTGGTATAAATGTACAATAGTCTATGAGATTAGTAAAGATACGGACTTAGCTGTCACTGGAAACACAAGATAGGTGCGTTTTGTTTATTCTGAAGCATGTTAAAGCTTTTCACTGTTAAAAAAAATGAAAGATTTTCTGAGCTCGTATTAACTTATTCCATATGGCATTTATGGATCCAGACATAAATACCCAAATCTCAGAGCAGAGGCTGCTAGAAACAAGCCTGTGCCAGAGATGAAATGACTGAGGAAAATATCTTGGGAGAGTCTGCCCAGAGCAATGATCATCTAGCAACACTTCCTCTTGGTTTTCTTGGCCCAGAGTCCATTTCAACATAATACCTGTATTAAAAGTGATCATTCTTCAAAAACCTGCCTGTGAGAAGAAGGGATACTTCTAGTTGGTCACTTCCAGTGGATTTACCAAAAAATATCACAGACCAGTAATGACATCCCAGTAAAATTCTAAGAAACTATAGGTGAGTTTGAGGGAAACTCTGAGTTTCAACAATTTTCCCTTCTCAGAGGTTATATTTTCTAGAATGAATTGGATGCCTCTCTGATACAAATGTTTCATCTAAAAACATAAGTTTCCAGACATATATATTCTAGTTGGCTGGAGGAAGGGTAAGGATTGATGGTTGGTGATTTATCATATACAAATCAGTTCGATTTCATCTTTAAATGTCAAATATGGTGGCATTAAGTGAAATCAGATGGCTGAAGGTATAGGAACTGGACTGTGATTTCACTAACAAGGTTAATTCCATTTTAACCATTCCAGTTCAGAGTTTTCTCTGTAACTTAAAGATTTAGAGATTTGCCTAGTGTAGTGACAACTTAAATTGATCACTTTTGTGCAATTTCCTGAGGAAACCATACCCAGTAACCTTAAAGTCTAGGTAGACGTTTATAATTTGTGATGTTGTTTGTACAGGTCTTCCCTCTATTTGTTCTTCAGTTGTTGGCATCTTGTCCAATTCTCTATGACCCCATTTGACATTTTCTTGGCAAAGATACTGGAAATGTTTGCCATTTCCTTCTCCAGCTTATTTTATAGATAAGGAAACTGAGGCCAGTATGATTATATGATTTACCCAGAAACAGCTAGTGAGTCCCTGAAGCAAAATTAGAACTCAGGAAGATGAGTCTTCCTTCTTTCAGACCTTGAACTCTATCATTTTGCGACCTAACTTCCTTCCCTCTATAGATGCAGGTGTTTTATAACTAGAAAAAGACTGGCTAGGGGTGAGTAGTTTTATGGTTTTGTTTGTGGGCTCTCCACAGATGCAAATCACAGTTCATTTTAGTAGAGACTACAATGGATTTCTATAGCTTCTCCTCTGCTTACCTCCCTTCTCCCCAGCCCTTCCCCCCAAAATTAATTGGTAGCCCATTCTAGTGATAAGACTTTCTGAAAGTAGCTAGGCTAGTGTTTGCATGAGAATTCTATTGGAGTAATCCTGCTAGTGGACTGGTAATTGAAGCTTTGCCAGATTTATAGAAACTACCCAATCTGGATATCTCCTGGCAAATCCTTGAGAAGCCAGGCTCATCTCTATTTCACAATGGAACTTGGAAGGATGATCTTAGCAGAGGAATCTTAAATCATTTGGGAACAATCAGGAGATTGTCAGACAAAGAAAAGCATGTCAAGATTACTCAACAGGTACTTATTTTTTAATCTTGGTGAATGGACAAGCTGATGCCTGATTTGAGAGAAGTAATAAGCAAAGTAATCTATCCCTGCCTCAACCCCTAAAGAAAATGGTGGTACTTTGGTAAAGCCCTTCTTAACAACTTCTTAGCAACTTTTGACTTTGGATTAGTAACACCAATGAAGGAAAGCATCTGAATAGATAATAACAACTTTACAAATGGAGGAGCTCCTTCTGTCTTCACCAGCCATGAAGATATATGTTTTGATGAAGGATGGTTCTTGGAAGCCATGCAAGGAACCATTGCTCTAGAACCAGGGATGTCATTCTGGCTCAAGTTGTAGTGAGCAAACAAGGTCAAACAGGTCATGCCTGGGAGATTAGGCAGAGATCATCAGGGATCTAATGTATTTTAAAGTTAGTGGTCGCCATGCTGACCTTCATCTTCTAGAAGTGCTGCACACTCAGGGGAAGGGAATTAAGTCTAGAAATTTTGGGTCAGAATTTTTCCTGACTAAATTTACAGCTAATATTCCCCCTCCCTCCCATCTGCTCCTCTACCTTCTTATTCCTCCTCCTCCACCTTCTTCTTTTCATCATCATCTTCTTCTTCCTCTTCCTCTTCTTCTTCCTCTTTTTCTTCTTCCTCCTCCTCCTCTTCCTTTTCTCTTTCTCCTCCTCCTCCTTCTTCATCTTCTTCTTCTTCCTCCTCCTCTTCTTTTTCTCTTCCTCCTCCTCCTCTTCCTTCTCCTCCTCCTTCTTCTTCTCCTCCTTCTTCTTCTTCTTCTTCTCCTCCTCCTCCTCCTTCTTCTCCTCCTCCTCCTCCTCCTCCTCCTCCTCCTTCTTCTTCTTCTTCTTCTTCTTCTTCTTCTTCTTCTTCTTCTTCTTCTTCTTCTTCTTCTTCTTCTTCTTCTTCTCTCACTCTCTCTCCCACCCCTTCCCACTGTCACACACATATGTATATACACATACTGACATGCATTTACATAACATAGACATATATGTGTGAAGCAACTTGCCTAGAATAGAAGATGGGAATAATATCTGGGTTCAAATCCTGCTTCTGACACATGAACTCTGGGAAAATCGCCTAAATGCTCAATGCCCCAGGAAGTGCTTTAAGACTCTATGTTGTTGAAGAAATGTCCATCTGCATAGGCAGAGGGAATTCTTTCTTCATGAACTTTCTACATCAGTGAAGTCATAGGTCTGATCCAAAAATATGCAGAAATTCATAGATGGAAATACATTAATATTATAAGAATAGTTAGCATGTATATTACTATGTACCAGGTACTATGCTATGAGCTTTACAAATATTATCTCTTTTGAAAGTCACAATAACTCTGGGAAGTAGAAACTATCATTAACCCCATTTTACAGATGAGGAAACTGAGGCAGACAATGGTTAAGTGAGCTGCCAGGTTCACACGGCTAGTTAAGTGTTTGAGACTAGATTTGTACTCAGATCTTCCTGACTCCAGACCTGGTGGTCTATCCACTGTACTACCAATGTGGATATAGAAATACATACAGACTATGTATTAATATGGCAATAAGTTGATCTTTTGAATCAGTGTTAAATAGGCACTTCTTTTCTTCTACAAGCATTTAATAGTTTTTGAACTGCTCATTACATAATGAACTATGTTATCTGTCTCCCATTGTTTCATGCATACAACTGGAAAAGAACCAGGGCTTGTTATTTAATTGAAAAAAACAAACAAAATATAAAAAAATCAAGTCATAGTATTGAGGAAAGGCAGGAGGGAAGGGCAGAGAGAAACAAGATCAAAATAATCTTTAAAAAAAATTCAGGGAGATGAGTCAAGAATAATGACAAGCCTTTATTTTCTTATTGTGTTACTCTCCACTTTTTTCTTGTGTTGTTGTCAACATGTCAGGAGTACTGGTCAAAAATATTATTTTTAATGATACAAATTAGTAAAAAAAAAAAAAGAATTTGCCAAGCATATAGATTCACATGGAAATTGACTATTATGTGCATGTGATGCACATGCATGTGCACATATGTATACACATGCAATCATGTACGCATTTGCTTGTCCATGTGTATATAATATATGTATATTGTGTGTATACATTTATTCATCCATTCATTCATCCCTACCAAGGATCATCCGAGTTTTATATTGCTTTATGTAACTATAAGACTGGATTTCCAGATAAAGGTAAAAAAACCCAAAAGACTACTAATTTTTTTTCACCTTAATTCTCGGTTATTTTGACTGCAGACAGTACCGCAGGGACACCAGCAATATCAACAACCACCGTGGAAATTCGGAAAAGCAGTGTCATGACGACAGAGATCACCACCAAAGTGGAAAAGACGCCCACTACCACGACTCCTGGCAACAATAGCACATGTCCTTCTGTGGAAACTGAGGAAGAGAAGGCCAAGAGGCTCCTGTATTGTTCTCTATGCAAGGTTGCTGTCAATTCGGCCTCCCAGCTGGAGGCCCACAACAGTGGTGAGGAGTTGCGATTTCTGTTCTGTCTCAACAACTCTTCAATTAACTTCCCCGGGAATAGATTAGATCTTTTTGTGACAGGGGGCAAAAAGGTAGCAAGAAACTGCCAATGGCAGAGTATTCATTAACCATTAAAGAATAAAAATGGCAGGCAGGATGTCACGTAAGGAAGGGAGGGGATACTAATGTTCTGTGAAGCCATAGTTTGGTTATTTCTGACAATGACATTCTTGTTTTGTATCAAATTCAACTTTTGGAGGTGATGTGTCATAAAAACTTACCTTTATATCTTACACCAACTAAATCCATTGATTTTGAGGGTATACACAAAGGTTGCCTTCTCTTATGATTTTTTTTTCCTCACAAAGTGGCCACCATCACCAAATCCTACTTCTCTCTAAACTACGTCTATATGGAATAGAAGAATTTATATACAGTCAACCTTGGTTGGTTAAGTTTCCTGGAGAATCGATGAGTTATCTGTGAATGTTAAAGTGACTTTAAACTTCATACCTTTAGATTCTCTACATCAGTGGGTTTCAATATATAAATCAGGATAGAAAGTTCATGCTTTAGTGTTGTCTCTCCTCTTGCAAGCTCCCCAAAACAAAATTCCAGAGTACCTCTGTCAGTGTTAGGCAGAAAGCAATCATACTGAATTAATTCATGCTACTATTTGGTTGACTGATAACCCCTTCAACACCTCCCAGAATCATAGAATTCAGATCAAGAACTGAGAGAGAACACAGAGGCCTTCCAGTCCAACCCTATCATTTTTAGCCGATGAGAGCCCCGAGACCTAGTGAGGTTAAGCCTCAGCATTGAGATTTTAACCCACATTTTCCGATTCCAGAGCTAGCGATTTTTCCGTTGGTGGGCATCACAAAAATGAGAGTCTTTGTTCACCCAAGAGATTCTCCAGTTGTGGCAATGTGATGCATGGAAACGAACAAATGTAGGCAGTGTGGTAGAATACATCTATTTTTTTTTCCAGCATGACAATAATTATCTGGGGGAAGCTGGGTGTACAATGTTTGTTCAATCATTTCAGTTGTACCTGACTTTTTGTGATCCTATTTGGGGTTTTCTTGGCAAAGATATTGGAGTGGTTTGCCATTTCTTTCTCCAGCTCATTTTACAGATGAGGAAACTGAGGAAAATGAGTTTAAATGATTTGCCCAGGGTCACACAACTAGTAAATGTTGGAGACCAGATATGAACTCAGGATGATCAGCTTTCCTGCCTTCAGGCCCAGCATTCTATCCACTATACTACCTAGCTGCCCCATCCAGTGGACAATGCCTCAGTAAACGAACTGAATTTGAAATCAGAAGGTCTGGACACCAAAACTTGCTTTTTCATCCATCTAACAATTCATTTCACATCTATTGGTCTTAACTTCTTTATCTGTAAAATGACTGAGTAAGACAAAATGACCTCTGAAGTGCCTTCTGTTTCTAAATCAAAGATCCCATAGCTATTGAAATATGTTACTTCCATACCATTCCATGATCATCATTTAGAACTGTCCTACACTGTGACCTTGAGCAAGTTCCTTATGTCTTTGGGCCTTAGTTTTCCCATATGTAAAATGGGAGTGGGGATTAGATTAAGTGACCTCTAAATTTTCCCTTCATTCTCAACTTGTGATTTATATTTCTTCCCACTTTATTTTTATCCTATCCCATTCCAAAATAAACATATAGTATATCACCTTAGATTGTGAGAAGAAATATTCCCAGTCACCACATTTTCTCCAATGACTTCTAAATAATGGGATTCATTGACCAAAATTACAATGAGAAAGGGATCCTCAACACTTCTGGTATAAGCCTAAGATTTAATAGGAGAACTTTATGCTGACAGAAGGGTGCCAAGCCCATCAGCATATGCCAGCAATTGACTTTGAAAATCTAATGCAGTAATTGCCCAGGGAGACCAATTCTTTTAGCCCTTATCTGCCTTCTGCATGTGAAGTTCTATTAGAATTCACTGAGAGTTCATGAGTTCAAGGGCAGAGATACACAGAGAAAACTTGGCCCTGAGTCAAAATCTATACTCTACAGACGCATGGTGTGTGTTCGTGTTGCACCAAAGAAACTGGATGATAAAAACTATTGGAAGTTCAATTATTTCTCAAGAAGACTGAACCATTCTCTCCTCTAACATGATAACATTAACTTTAGGGAGAAGATCAATTCACTCAACCATATTCTGAGCAGATAAATGAATTGTGTTCTTCGTGCCTGAAGTTAATTTCTAAAGGAAACAGGAATCAATCTCCAATATTCCTCAGCAACATGTGATTCAGAAACAAATGAGAAAAGCAAGTTGCTTTGGCTCTGGCTTTTAAAACTGAGGGAGCTTGAGATGGGAAATGAACTTGCCATAGGGGCTCTGGATGAGAAAACTCCTGTTAATGGAGTTCAGGAATTCCCCAATAATTTATACTCTTAGAGATATGATTAATGTACTGACAAGTTAAGTGATTTTTCTGGAATCACATAGCTAATAGGTTCCAGAGGTAAGACATAAATTCAGATCTTCCTGGATCTAAAAACAGTACTTTTATCTACTCCACAAGCTGCTCTGGGTGAGGGATCAGGATGTTTCAGGATGTTTACCTACTCAAAGGTAAACTATGGACTTTGTTCCCTGGGGACCTAGGACTAGGCAGGTTAGCCTCTCTAGACCCCCTGATCTTAATTTGTTTCTTTGTTTCTTTTTATTTTTTATTTATTTATTTTTAGATTATGACATTCATTTCCATGAAATTTTGAGTTCTAATTTTTCTCCCCATCTCTCCCCTCCCCCCTAATACCTTGCATTCTGATTACCCCTTCCCTCCATGTGCCCTCCCTTCTATCACACCCCACCCTTCCCCTATCCCCATCTTCTCTCTTTTCTTGTAGGGCAAGAAAGATTTCTATACCCCATTACCTATATTTTTTATTTCCCAGTTATATGCAATAACAATTCTCAACATTTGTTTCTAATACTTTGAATTCCAACTTCTCTCCCTCCCTTCCTCCTCACCCATCCCCACTGAGAAGACAAGCAATTCAATACAGGCTGTATATGTGTCATTTTGCAAAAGACTTCCATAATAGTCATGCTGTGTAAGACTAACTATATTGACCTCCATCCTACCCTGTCCACCTTTTATTCTCTCATTTGACCTTTTCCTTTCCCAAAAGTGTTTACTTCTAGTTACTCCCTTCTCCAGTTTGCCCTCTCTTCTATCATCCCCCTCATCCCACTTGTCCTCTTCTCCCCTACTTTCCTGTAGTGTAAGATAGATTTTCATGCCAAATTTAGTGAGCATGTTATTTTATTCCCTCCTTAAGTCATATGTGAAGAGAGTAAACTTCACTTCACATCCTATGTTATCCTAATTGTATTTCCACAATACGCAAATTATTTCTTTCTAGCTGCTTGCAATATTTTCTCCTTGACCTGGAAACTCTGAAATTTGGCCACAATATTCCTAGGAGTTTATCTTTTCAGGTCTCTTTCAGGGGATGATCAGTTGATTCTTTCATATTTATTTTGCCCTCTGGTTCTAGAATATCTGGGCAGTTTTCCTTGATAATTTCATGGAAGATAATGTCTGGGTTCTTTCTTTGATCATGACTTTGAGGTAGTCCCATAATTTTAAATTGTCTCTCCTGGATCTATTTTCCAGGTGAGTTGCTTTTCCAAAGAGATATTTCACATTATCTTCTATTTTTTCATTCTTTTGGTTGGTTTTGGTAATTTCTTGGTTTATCGTATAGTCATTAGCTTTCCTCAACTCCACTCTCATTTTTAAAGAATTATTTTGTTCAGTGAGCTTTTGAACCACCTTTTCCATTTGACTGATTCTGCTTTTTAAAGCCTTCTTCTCCTCATTGGCTTTTTGAACCTCTTTTTCCAATTGAGTTAGCCTATTTTTAAAGGTGTTATTTTCTTCAACATTTTTTTGGATCTCCTTTAGCAAGCTGCTGACTCACTTTTCAAGCTTTTCCATGGCCTGAGCCCATTGCATATTCATTTTGGAGGTACTGAATGCAGAATGCTCAACCTCCTCTGGCAGTATGCATTGTTCTTCCTCTTCTGAAAGGATGGAAGGAAATACTTGTTCATCAAGAAAGTAACCTTCTATGGTTTTATTTTTTTCCCCTTTTTTGGGCATTTTCTCAGCTAGTTACTTGACTTCTGAATTCTTTGTCAGGAGGAGGGTCCTAGTGCTCCTCCTAACCCCGGGACCCTGCTCAGGGCTGAGATTCAGATTAGCTGCTCAATTCCCCCAGGGATTTTAGACAGAATGCTTCACAGATGGATGCTGCCGCTTCCTGGGGCCAGTGCTGGGGGGGAATCCTGCTCCCCTCTCATCCAGTTGGGATAGCCCTCTCACTGACCTTTGAAACTTTCTTTGGCAGTTGTGAGTTGGGAATCCTGCTGGTGATTCTGCCCTGGAGGCCTGTTCTGGTCCTGTTCCTCCTGGTGCCATGTAGCCAGGGCTGGGTTCTGCTCTGCTCAGCATCCATGAGATAAACCTTTTCTATCCGCCTTCCAGGTTACCTTTGACTGGAACTCTCTTTCACTCTGTCGTTCTGTGGCTTCTGCTGCTCTAGAATTTGTTGAGAGTTAATTTTTACAGGTATTTTATGGGCTGTGGGGGAAGAGCTAGTGTACGTGCATCTTTCTACTCCTCCATCTTGGCTCTGCTCCTGACCCCCTTATCTTTAAAAAAAAAGGTCAACCCACGAATGAACAAGCATTAATAAGTACCACTATAGGTCATGCATCATGCCAAGCATTAGGGATACAAGTTAAAAGTCGAAACAGTTCCTGCCCTCAAACAGCTTATCTTCAACTTGAATAATAATATGACTTTGACTTACTTCCAAAGGTTTTTAGGAATGAATGAAAGTTCCTATTCATATTGTTGCCAAAGCAGTGACAGTCTATTAGGCCTACTCCTGTTTCATGGATTCGGTATGTTTAGATGATATTTCTTTTGAAGGAAAATCTCATCAATTCACTAGGAACTCATCATTTTATATATATATATATATAAACTTGGAACCTGTCTTAACTTGGGCAAAATCTTGGTTGAAGTAGGCTTTGCTAAGCAAATTAATGGAATGAACAAAAAGTCTGTATAACTAGAAAGAGCAGAGAATAAACTGGTTTTGAGGGTTTAACAAGCCTCTTTTTATTTGCCAGTAGATATAGAGTCAAGAAGGCCCAAGCTCAAATCTTGCTTTACAGAGAGATCCTGGACAAGTCACTAAACCTCTTTCAATCTCGGTTTCTCCATTTAGCAAAATGGAAACAACAGTAACACCTACATCCAGGGTTGTTGTGAGGATCAAATGAAATAATATATGGAAAATGCTTTGTAAATATCTAAGTGTTATAAAAATATTAGCTATTATATAATAATTAGAAATAATTTTAAATTGTTTTTTAAAGGAATCTCTTCTCCCCTCCCCACTTTCCTCCCAAAAATATGTCTTCTCCATACCCAGAAGTTTTTTCTTTTTTTCTCTAGAGGTTGAAATTTTTCTCTACTTTTAATCCTCCCTCCAACAATAAAACTTATTCCAATCTCTCAATTGACAGTGATCTTTCCCTCCTTCCATTCTTCTTGTGGACCTCTGCTTTCCCCTAGACCATTCCATTTTGCATCATGCTTATCTATCCATATATTATCTCTTCTATTAGACTATAATTTTTTGAAAGCTGGGATTATCATTTTTCATCAGTGCACAAGGCACTTAGTCCAGTTCCAGGCACACAGTAGGCACTTAATAAATACTACTTGACTGTTGCTTAATAAATAGTTGTAGAAATTAAAAATGCATGTTATTAAACATGCAAGAAATTCTCAGAAGTGTATCTAACCAACTAATAAACATTCATTAAATACCTATTCTATGTCATGTACTGTTCTAGGGTATGGAGATACAAAGACTAAAGAAAATATTTCCTGCTTAAATTCTGCAAGAAAACAAAATAATATATGCATCTATACACAAACATATACAAGATGCACACAAAGACAAAACATTTAACCTTTGTTGAAAAAGGCACTAGAAGCTGAGGAAATCATGAAAGGATAGGGCTTGAACTGAGTCTTGAAAGGAGCCAGGGTTTCCAATAGGCACCATGAAGGAGAGAAAGTGTTCCAAGCATGGGAGACAAATACCACAGCATACCAAGAAGGGAGATGGAGTATCACGTGGGGGGATGGGGAAGAGAGAGCCCTTATGACTAGAATGGGTTAAGTGGAATCATGCTACCCTAGTATGACAGTGACAGAGTTAGCCTGACTTCTGCTACCTGGTAACAATAGAGCATGTAGATTGGGAGGGAGAAACAAACAAACAAAGAAATCCTGTCCCTCCCATTTCTAATGGCCTCATCTCCTGACTCTCCAGCTTACTTTTACCTTGGCTTTGTGAAACCCTTCCTATTCTGTTTTCCCCCATCAGAATATAAACTCCTTGAGGACGGGAACTGCTTTTCCTTTTCTTTATATTTGTATTTCCAGTGTGTGGTAAAGTTCCTGACATATCATAAGTATTTAATAATTTTTTTATAGAATATATAATCTAATATCTAATATGTAATCTAATCTCCACTTCACATTGACTAACTATTCTGTTGTCTTAGGCAACATTCTGAAATACCAGTTTATCATGAACACTTTAACATCTCCTTTTCTGCATTAGTTACATTATTTCTGTTGTAATAATAAGTATTTTAAGAATATTGCAATAGTTGTATTATTAATGTTATAATTATACTACAATAATAAGTAGTTTATTCATCACACAGTTCATATTTATAAGACGCTTTTAGGTTTGCAAAGCAATTTCCTCCCTTCAAGGCAAGCAGTAGAAATATTATTATCTCCTTTCTATAGATGAGGAAATGGAGGTATAACTAGCTAAGTAACTTGCCTATAGTCATGCCCTAGAGCAGGGGTGGGAAACCTGTGGCCCCACATGTCTTTCTAGGTTCTTGGATGTGGCCTTTTGACTGAGTTCAAGTTTTACAGAACAAATCCTTTCATTTTTCTATGAAGTTTCAGGACCTTTAGGACACATGGGGCTTAGAGTCCACAGGTTCCCTACCCCTAGATCCTCACTTCCTCTTGTGGAACATAGCAGTCAGTTCCAACTTGTGAGCTAACAAATTATCTGCTATTTCTAGAGTTAAATCATGTACCCCTCTTCATTCACCTCCTGGGCAATGTTAATAAGAAGCCCTCTAATACCAAGACATTGATTTTAGCTCATGCTTGTAGGGACACAAGGTGTTAGATTTGGAGTTATAGGCTCACAATTTGAATTCTGACTCTGCTATTTCCAATCAGTGTGACAGTGAGTCATCTATTTAACCTAGCTGGGCCACAGATCCCTCATTTATAAAATGGGAAACATTGGACTGGAGGTTCTTTATGGTTCCCTCTTCAGTGATATAGTAGATTAAGCATTGCTGAACCTAGAGTCAAGAAGATGTTAGTTCAGACACAGACTCAGATACTCATTAGATGTATAAGCCTGAGGAAATCATTTAACCTCTATCTGCCTCTATTTCCTCATCTACCACCCTGAATAACATTTGTAAAGCACTATATATTGTTAGCTATAATTATCATCATTATCGCTGCCTTGTTGTTATTCGTAGTGTGGGATAGTGGTTAGAGCACTAGGTTTGGAAGTCAGAAGTGGATTCCAATCCCACTGTCCATACCAAGCCTCTGAATATCTCAAATAAATTCTTAGGACCTAAAAAATTCAGTTTGATAGGCACTTAAGTGCCTATTACATAGGCCCTGAGGCTACACCAACAAAATTGAAACAATTGCCATAAAAGAATTTATAAATCTACTTTTTCAATATTTAGACATGTTTACTCAGTCAGAGATAGGTTGTGATCATCCTCAGCAAAAGGACTTTTCATGGCTGGATTTTCCCTTTGAGGCTCACATCCCAGTTCCTTTACCATTGTATGTGTGTGATTTCTCCATTCCACTGAGACAGAACCTCTGTCATGCACACAAAGAAGGAATAAAGACATTTTTCTAAAGGATAAAGCAGAGACAAATGGAAGATCATCAGTGGGCCTCTCTGCTAGACAATAGACAAAGTTCAGAGCCCTCTCATCGGCAGCACAGAGCAACACTGGCCAGTCATGGTTTATCTTTGTCCCTTTGTCATTGGCAGAGATAGTCAGAGTTGTCACTCTGATTGATTACCTTCCAGAAAGCTGGTAGCTCATCACTTTTGCCCAGTATGGGTAGAAAATACTTGTAACATTTTTCTGAAGCATGGGTTTTTGACTCTTTTACAATGGATGCAATGGATAGGAAGGCAGTGGAGGTCAGTTTCTTCGGTGATCTCCCTTTGTCTTCTCCACTCTTTTGACAAATACTCCTTCAATGCCTTAGTATGTCCTTGGAATCTGTCTCTGTGTTTCCCTTTTAGAGTAATCAGTTTGGGAGATTAGATATCGGAGTGATTTGAAGTTGGTTAACTTCATTGTGTGTCACACTCTGAACAAGGATGAGTTATGGCACATTATTTCTCTTACTTAGTGTTTGTATTTGTGTCATGTTGTGATAGATGGGGTCATCTCTGTGTACTTTCACAGACAGAGTATGTTTCCTTCTTGAGGTCATAGTGACTGCTTTGTGCCTCCTCCTCTTTCCCTTGGCCAGTGAGAGAGGAAATTAGTATTTAGGCAGGAATGTTGACAGAAAACCTAGAAACCCGTCATACATAAGGAGGTATTTCTGACTCCCAGGCCAGCAGTATATACATTATGTCACCCAGCTGTCCCTGGATGGGAAAGTGAGAAGAGAGCCCAACTCAGGCATCCAATTCCAACAAAGTCAGGGAGATTGTAGCCCGGGATCTCTATCTAGAAAAACAAGCAGATACAGGCCAGAGAGGGTGAGGTGACATCATGCTTTCAGTGATCAAAGGTTGATTATCAAGAAAAAATGAGAAAATTATGAAAAGTGAAAGACTTAGAGCCAAGCAACATCATCCTTATCAGTAACATTTATATAACTCCTACTATGTGCCAGGCACTGTGCTTCCAATTATTACCTCATTTGATCCTCACTGCAACCTGGGAGGTGGGTGCTATTATAGTTTTTTTATAGCTTTTTTTTCTAAAGTCATGTTATATTATAATACTATTGCATTATTATTGCAGCAAATTTTATAGTTGAGGAAACTAATGTGCCTAGTGTCAGGTAGCTAGTAACTATCTGAGGCTTGATGATTTCTGTTCCTCCTGATTCTAGACCCAGGGATGGATCCACCATACCAAGACCCTCTGGAACTCTCTTAAGAAGTAACTGGATCCAAAAGAAGCTGATTTAGTTTTACAGGGTTCAAAGTCAATCATAGACGAGCTGGAATCAATTTTTGAATTTCTTTCCTCCTTTTCATTAGCATATCAGTGGAAATGTCCAATCTACATTACAGATATTGTAGGTTAGATGTCTGGAAGATGAAGAATATTTTCCCTTAAAAATATTGGTTTGAAAAAGGTGATCAATTTCCCTGATCAAATCACCAAGGCCATTTAGCCCATAGTACAACTGAACTACAGCACTAATTTTCTTACCTGTAAAATGATTGAGGAAATGAACTCAAAGACCTCTGCCATCTATGATCTCACTAGTCTATGCACAGTCCTTGACTCTTTCCATTTTCCTTTTTTAGATCTTTCTTTTTCTAGTGTCTGCCAGTCATCCTCTTCTCACTAAAGAAATAGCCAATTACGGTCCATCAGATATCATCTTTGTATGTCTTCAACTCTCCTCTGATGAACTGGTTAATGAGAACAGAGAGAATCTGCTTTCTCAGACACTGCCATCCATTCCCTGATACTTATTGCTTCTTTATTTGCTACTGGAGTTGCATCTTTTATCTTTTAGTCCCTTATTTGTGGGAAAGCAGTGTTCTGAATGCTTAAGAATGACATCAGGTTGATCTGTGGATCATCAAAATTAGTCTATATATGGGGGAAAAGTGTTCAAAGAAGTGACATGGACAGAAAGTGTTTTAAGATTTTAGAGGAAAAAGAGGTCAGTGAATCTTCCAGGGTGAGATATGATTTCAGTTGGGGTTTGATTAATGCTTCTGATACCCACTGAGTCTACAAACTGAAGAGAATTTTATTTTCTCAGAACACATGGTATGAATCCAACACCATATATTGAGTAAGACCTTTCCAGTGTGCTATTTATAGAAAAAGCACTTTTGCTGCTCTTTATATAAAGTTAAGTAGGCTGAACTTGTGCTAAATAAGCAATTAGAATAGAGGTTTGGGGAATGGCAAGGCTTTTGTAAGGACTTATTTGAATACATTAAAATATCAGTTAGCCAGGACTGAAGTATCTGGAACCATTGGGAAACTGCCCCCTCCCCTTAAAAGGTCAGAAATAGAAATAATAAAGTAAGGCCACCTAGAAGATCCAAGATTCCATCCTCAGGAATTGCCTAATGGAAGACAAAAGGCAAAAACTTTAAAGGGTTCCTCTACAAGTCTACATGGGTAAAACCCATCTAGTATGAGATATAAAGCTGGGTATTTCACACCTTCTTAGAGAGTTTTAGGAAAAAAGGTTTGAATTCCACTCCTATGCCAATGGAAAAAGGAGAAACCAAATTGAATCAAGCTAGGGAAGAAGCCTTTGCCATAACATGATCTCAAGGGAAGTCAGAAAATAAATAAACGAATGAACAGAAAAATAAATGAACTATGCAGAAAAGTATCATTCAAGTGAGTTTAACCTGAAGCACGTGATCAAGGGAAATATAACCCCTTTTCTTCTGGGGTAGCCAAAAATATGAGTTCCCTGGGTTTTGTTTGTTTGCATATTTGTTTTGTTTGTTCTGGTTCGTTTTGGTTTTTGAAGGGAGAGAGGAAGTTCAGTAAGGTAGCATAGATCTAGATAATTTGCTCATCTTGTTGTCATTGGCTCTAGAGAAAATGGCCTTTTTGTTATGTTACATTTTTGCAGCTCTCAACATAAATGCCAATAATTGTCAGAATCAGAAAATCCAATTTTTCAAACATGTTTAGTTTTGCTATGTAATTATGAAGGTTCAAATTTCTCATAGTGTTTATTTAAATGTTTTTTATTGGCAGCCTTCTCTCTAAATGATGAAGCAGAGATCTAGTTTTCTTTTTTATAGCCAATCCCTTACATATCAGAATGATTCAGTATATTTTCCAATGGAAAGAAAGAGGCCAACTATAAGAACAATACTAATTTTGGTGTTGCCTTATTCCAGTAGAATGCCAATAAGCTCTTTGAAGGTGGGGACTCTTCTTTTGTTTGTCTGTTTGCATATTCCCCGAGTCTAGCAGAAATGCCTTTCAAAGTCATTGACAATCAATATCTCTCGAATGGGTGAATACTGAAGGCAAGTTTGGCTCATAGGAAGGAAAATTAAGAATTCTCCTTCTATTAATCATTTTATCATTCCTAAAAGGGAAAAATGAAATGACTGTCCCTGCCTATGATTTCTACTCTGGGGAGGAAAGAAAAAAATTGATAATTGAGCTACATAGATGCTATTATCCTAGGGTTGATGGCATGAAATTTGTTTTCTATTTAATGTGGTTGATCCAAAGTTCAGGTTAACTGAGATTTTCTCTGTTAGAATTGTTTCCTAGAAATTAGAACAAATGGAAAACATGTTAATTTCCTACTAAGAGACAACTTCATTTTACCCATTTCATACATTCACTTAAAAACATGAATCTGCACTTATATTTTGCTTTATTTTGACTCTGTGGCATAATTGTGCTTTTAGAAATTATAATCACCACCATAATCTTACATTTGTATAGTGTTTGAAAGTTTGCAAAGTTTATTCATTTAACATTCACAAGAACCTTCTGAGTTAGCACTTCTATTATCCCATTTCATAGATGAGGAAACAGAAGCAAACAAAGGGTAACATGCCAAGGGTTGCGCACGAAATGTCTGAGACAAGATTTAAACTCAAAGCTTCTTGAATCCATATCCATTTCTCTTCCTTGCTGCCTCTTATAAAATAAGAGTATGAAATTTACAAAAGACATAGCCAGGAAAGATAGCTAACATATTGCCTAGGAGTTAAGATTTAAAAAAAAAAAAAAAGTTTACATTGGGCCAGGACATTGGACTTAATTTTAGAAAATGAAATTTATTGAGGATAATGTCAAGTTTTATATTAGGATGACAAAAATCACCTTCACAAGTACAAGATAGAGAAGAAATTAGTAATTTGCCTGAAAATAAATACTTAGAATGGAATGAGGGTTGGTGGATCAACAGTGATGCTACAGATAAGGATTTTAACACAGTCACATTGTATCAAGAGAATTAATGTTTAGGACAAGGCAGGCAAAAACCTCACTGTACTCTGCCCTAGTATAATCACATATAGAGAATGATGTACTAAGCACCACATTTTAGAAGAGATAATCAGTACCCAGAGAGAAATAAATAGGATATGGACAGTCCTCCACATCATTGCGATCAGTGGAAGAATCTTGGCTTCTTTAGCTTAGATAAGAAAAGATGGTGGGAAACATGGTAATTGTCTTCAAGTGTTTCAGGAATTATCTTGTGGAAGAAGAATTTGATTTGTTCTACTTGTCACCAGAGGTCAGAACTAAGAATAAAGGACAGAAATTATGAAGAGGGAGATTAGATTTGATGTAAGGAAAAGGCAACAATTTCGGAATAATTAAATCTGTCCGAAACAGAATGAATATCTGGAGGAAGTAGTGAATTCCCCAGTCAATTCGATTCAATGAAATCTACTGGGAAAATCTGGACAATAACTCATGTGTTGTTGTGGGTATTCATTTTCATCTGTGGATTAGAATAGATGGCTACCTAGGTTCCTTGCATCTTTGCTTCTGGGATTCATGGAGAGCTATGGTTTTGACATGGTATAGTTGTTAGATAGATAGATAGATAGATAGATAGATAGATAGATAGATAGATAGATAGATAGATAGATAGATAGATAGATAGATGAAGATAGAGACAGGTAAATACATAAATACATACATGCACACATAGGGATAGTAGAGATAGCTAGACATTTAGAGAGATAAAATCAGATGTAGATATATCTATATTTATTTCTCTGTCTTTTTTTTTTAAAGGAGAGACTTCTGATTTCATTGATATGGCAAGTCTCCAATCAGGAAACTCTCTTTACGAGTGCAAACTGGACTGTCTTCTGTAATGTGTGTAGCCTTAATCCATTTCCTGAAGTGCTGAGAAATTAAATGACTTGTCCAGAGTAGTCAGTATGTGTCAGTGGCAAGATCTGAACCTAGGGTTTTCCTGACTCTAAGGCCAACATTGTATCCACTACACCATGCTACCTCTTTCGAGTTAAATAAATGGCAAAATTATAAGGTCTATTATCACTTAAAACTATGAAATGCACTCCTATCTTTATTTAATCAGGGAAAGGTTCATTCTGAACAGCTTTTGTCTTTGGTACATATTGGTGCTGACATATTGTTACCCTAGAGAAACATTTGCACATCATCACAAATCAAAGAATGTAGTTAAGATTCTTATCTTAAGATATTGGCTTTTGACTAACCCATCAAAAGTAATGGTATTGTGCAGGAAAAGGCACTAGAGGAAAGGCAAATTGGAAAGTAAGATCAAAATAAAGCCAAACCTAAGAAAAGGCTCTTTCTACTAGAATGGGCAATTCCACTTTAGGAAGGTACCAGTAGTAGAAGGACCCTACTTGATACAGTGAAGTGTTGCCAAAGTGTGATGAGGTAAATATCCATATTGAGTCAATGCTAAAAGTCAGTTTAGATCTGTGATTTCTTCTTATTGCCTTGACCCTGTAGTTATGACAAAGCTGGATCTCATCTTCCCAACTGCTGGGAGTTCCTCTCTGAATTTTATCCATTCCCTCTCAAAAAATCTTCCACAGAAAATTTCTCCTAGAACTAATAGCTAACATTTCTCATCATCAAGGGAAAGAAACAAATGTTTAATGGTGCAAAATTAATAAAACTTGTGAAAAAATGAGAAGTATGTCTACCATCAAACTGAAAATTGCAATGGTAGAATAAATATTATTTTAATCTGTGGACTTATAATGATTAAATACTTCACTCCAAAAAAGGAATTTAAAAAAAGCACTATTGCTTTCTTCAAAGAAAACAGTTGCCTGGCTCTATAACCTATTGTGGAGACTATTATAATGTGCATACCCTTCCCTCACCATCTGGTTCCAATGATTTGATGTTAGAAGATAGTATCTCATCTGGATGGATGTTATTTTCCTGTTTAGGCTACCTAGAAAGAACCTTTGAATACACTGAACTTCTTTCTTTTTTCTTTGGGCTTATTCTATATAAGATCATGAAAGCATATTCAAACTGAGTTTGGGGAACTATTTTATTTCATATGATAACCTTTCAGTTATGTACTTCATTTAGACCTATTCCAAAAAGGAAGAACTCTAGAAATTTTCTAGGGTCATATTAAGGACAGAGTTTTTCTTCCTTTTCAAATACCTGCCAACCAGCAGGAGACATAAAGAAATAAGACATGAGGAAATAAAGTCATAACCATTTACTTTAACACACTTTGATTAAGTCAGGTTTATCTTATATGTGTGTGTGTTAGAGGCAGAGACAGAGTTCATTCATATTCCAAAATTCCCATGTATTCCAATGATCATCCATGGAACATGAAATATCTCTAATGGTTGTTTTTTGTAGAGATAGGAGGAAGGAGCTGACTGGTTGCAATATTTATTTTTTCTCCTCTCTGATCCCATTTCCATCTTTCTTTTCTTTTAAACATATATTTCAGGTACTAAGCACAAAACCATGCTGGAAGCCCGAAATGGGAGCGGGACGATCAAGGCATTTCCTCGAGCAGGAGTAAAAGGCAAAGGTCCAATCAACAAGGGAAACACGGGCCTGCAAAACAAGACATTTCACTGTGAAATCTGTGATGTGCATGTAAATTCAGAGACACAACTTAAACAGGTGAGTGGCTCCAATCTGAGAGCAAGAACCTTTGGTCTCCTCATGTGGAATGGGAAAATAGCTTATTCCTTTGACCTCTAAGTATTTATTGAGCATTTGCACATGTATTGCAGCCTGGTTCTCTGAGAAAGAAATGTAGTGCTCTTCTGGGGCTCACAGATGTTCAGTCTGATGTGGGAAAGCCACTCTATGTGGTTGGGCTACTGGGCTGGTAAACTTTTGAGGTCAGATTTACCAGCCAACTAAATAAGATTTTACTCAAAGTGTAAACTTCCCAATTCATTGTTAAATTCTCCACTTGGGATACTGATCAAGCAATCCATCAGCTCTGCATCAAGTGCTATACTAGCAACATAGAGGACACAGTTAAAAAATGAAAATGCTTGGCTTAATCAGTTTCCATTTGTAGTAACTGTTCTTATGGCATTTTTCATGAATACTAAGTAAAAATTTTTAAAAGATTCTTTTAAAATATACCAGTGATATAACCAAAGAACACAACTTTGCAATTATAGTCAGTTTTGTGGCTTCTGAAGAGTATTTTTCTCAGAGCTCCTATTCGCTGATTTTTTTAGGTAGGATTTTTTAGGTTGATACTAACTTTTATGGACAGAGGGATAAACATTAGAAAATAAATTTATCTCTGCTTGACATATGACTTCATTTACTCATTAAGTTTCCCCAAGAATTTTCTTTCTCTTACAGGCCACCTTCCATAAAAAGAGATTTGTATCATAGAAAAATAACATCTATTGATTTTTATAACTAATATCCAAATAGATGTAACCCTTAAAATGCACATGTGCATTTTAATTCTTTTCCCTAGATCATATTTTTGATGAGAGCAGAGGGCATTTAAGTACATGCCTTCTGATTCTCTGATGCCTTAATAAAATAACGAAATCAAAATACCAAGTGTTTTTAAGCATATACTTTATGGAAGGGAATATATTGGATATTGATTACAACAAAAGGAATAAAAGTACCTCATTCAAGGTTCCTACATTCAAATAATGAATATAAGTAATACACAAAGAAACTAGACAAATTGCCCAAGACTGTGGGAGGTGATGGGGAAATAAAGACAGCAAAAAATGATTATTCTCTCTAGAATGGTAAGGAGCTGAAAAGGCATTGGTTGGAATTACTTAGGAGATTAATGTGATTGGTGGAATATTAAGAGGGTAGACAATTCAAGGGTGGAGAAGATACATTATACAATGACTGGCCATAGGGTCAAGATTGTGCGAGGCCAGAATAAGATAGATGGAGTGGAATTCTAGAAATCTGAGAAAATGAAGGTTACAAAGTGCAAACCAATTTGAGAAGATTGAGTGAGATAAAAAGAAGGTTAGGACATTACAATTAGAGAGGAGAAATTTTTGACTTCAAGATTTTGTGTATTGAATAAATTTGGGTTAAGAAAGGACCTGTAGTATTTGAAACCAAACAATATGGTAGAAAAGAGAGAACATAAATTTTAGAGGTGGAAGACTCGAGTTTGAGTGAAAACTTGATAACTTTATAAGGATTAGGCATATCGCCACACCTCTCTAGAGCTCAGTTTCCACCTAATTGGGAGACTTAAATAGAAAATGTCCAAGTTCCCCTATAACTATAAACCCTAGGAATGATAGTTCCATGAGGGATGTAGGAGTTGAGGAGTTCAAGTAAACTTCATTAATATTAGAAGTTCAACACATATATTGAAATCTCCTAGGAGAAGAGATTTTCAAGGATCCCTATGGTCAAATTTTAAAAGTTCCTTTCCTTTCCCTATATTTAATAGCACATCAGCAGTAGAAGGCACAAAGACAGAGCTGCTGGGAAACCCCCCAAACCTAAATACAGTCCCTACAATAAACTTCAGAAGGGAGCACATCCTCTTGGGGTGAGTACAATTTTCACTTCCCTCCAAATATGCTGAACTTGAAAATGGTTTTTCACTTAAAAATAAGCTGATGAATCCCTAAGTGACAGTATTTGAGATAACAATTGTACCTACAAGCATACAAGTATTTGATCTATTCAATAAACAATTGAATCAACTTAGTCCGGGGAAATTACCAGCATCTAAACTAATATTTCATCATTGAATAGATGCAGCTGTTATCCCTAACACTGTTCATGCATCTTTTCCTTGAACTCCTTATTTGTCACTGAGCCCAGAAAGAAAAGAGAAAGCAATAAGGAGAGGGCAGTATGGTTCACTTACTGTATATTTCTGGTATTGATTTAAAAGTCAGAACGCTCTTAGAAACAAAGGGTAGGCAGAGCAAAACACTTCAGCTGCTTCTTTGGAGGGACTAATGAGTAATACAGACAAGTCAAAGTTAAACTAGGATGTTTTAAGCCTGAATGGCTTTGGAGTCTCAACCCAATCAATGTTTTGATTTGAGCATATTTCTTCTTCTCTGCATTTTGGTGATCTTATAGAGTATACCTTTTCATGTGAGATCCACCTTTATACAATGTGCTCTCTCTTTCTCTCTCTCTCTCTCTCTCTCTCTCTCTCTCTCTCACTCTCTCGCTCTCTCGCTCTCTCGCTCTCTCTCTCCACACAAACACACACACACACACACACACACACACACACACACGCAGATATTGGTACAGATTGATTGATTTCAGACACCAAAGATAAATGAAACAAAAATAGATAAGACAGTAGTGTAGAAATTTCTAAGGTGAAAAAGAGAAATTGATTTACCTATCTAATGTGTATGTATGCATATGTACATATCTATATATATGTACATATGCATACATACACACAAATATGTAATGTGTATACATGGATATATATTTATATTATACTTTATTATATTTTAATTAAATATTTAAATTTTAATTATGCATACATGTATTAGGTAGATAAATATCCAGTTGATATTCATATACTATGTATATAAATTTATATTTTAAAAATAATTTAAAATTACATTTAGAAATTATCAGTATAATCATTAATCTTAAAACCCGTTTTTAAAGTTCCATGGAAATGATATGGATTTATTTTATCATTTGTGCCCTTGATTGTCCCCCTCTCCATCATCCCTGATATTCGTTGTATCAATCATTCTATCTTTATTTTCACTTTCTCCCTCTCTAATAGCTTCTTTCCCTCTGCTTACAAACATATTTGATTCTTCTAAGCAAATATCTCTTAATCTTTCAATTGATCAAGAAAGAGAAACAAGGAGAAGAAGAGAGAGAGAGAGAGAGAGAGAGAATGAACCCTTTCCTCAATTCTACTACCTCCTTCTGTCCTCATCTTTTATTTCTCCTCACCTTCACTGCTAATCCTCTAGAAAGTAATTTACCCTCAGTGTTTCCATTTGCTCACCATCATATAATTCCTCGATGTCCTCCAATATTTATCACTCTACAGAAACTTTCCTCAGTCATCAATATCTAGGTTCTCTCCTTTCTCTGACCACATTCTCCCTAGATTGGAAGCTGTGTGTGGCCAGTGCTCTAGCTTTCATCTTCACTCTCTTGGTTCATAATATGCTGTCTTGTCCCTAGCTGGTGCTTAGGAAAGGTTGAATCCCCTTGAATTGAAATGTAGTCTTTGATGATTTGTCCTCAGGGTAGGTCAAAACAAGTCCTTTTGTATCATAACTCTCATACAAATGAAATGGCTTTTTTAAAATTATAAACAATGTTATCTACAGCATAAGATTAGAAATGCTCATTGATTTCATCATCTTATTAGTAACCTTGGCTTTATCATACCTTTATACTTAGCCAAAGTAAATATTTCCTAAAGGTGAAGAGTATGGTTTTTAAAGTATTCATATTAATTTCAAACACAAAAAAAATCTTAGCACCATTTTGCTGTTCGATAACTGGAATCCATCCTCAGAGATGCCATTTTCCTGGTGATTTTGCCAGGAGGTTCAGGCTATTGATTTAGACTGAAGCTGGAAAAACATAGCTCTTATTTGAAATGATGAGGAAACAAAAAATGTTTACCTTGTTAGAGGTAAGAACTTTCACTTTAAGAACAGCTTTTGTTATCTTCAAGTTTTTCCATGTGCTCAAATGAGGGTGACATTCTCCATGGCCCAGTTGACAGGACCGAATTGTTAGATGACATCTGTCTGTCTGAGGGATGATGAATCCCTCTCCTCTCTCTTTCATTTTATTTTGTTTGTACTGAATCTCTCTGGGTAATTTACATTAATTGTACTCATAAAGATTTGATGTGCCCATCGCTGTCTCATTTACATTCCCTATCACTTGTAGTCCATTAGGATCATAGCTCTGGAGTTCTAAGGAACCTCAGAAATCATCTAGTCTAAATCCGTTTCTACAGACGAAAAAACCGAGGTCCTGGGAGATGAATTGACTGTGGATCACAGGATCAAAGCTCTAGAATGGGAAAGAACCTCAGAGGTTATCTCCTTCAAACATCTCATTTTATAAAACTGAGCTTCAGGAATGTTGTTAGGAGCTGATGGGCTCTCACAGACCATCTAAGGCAGCTCTTACATTTTACAGATGAGGAAAAATGAGACCCAGACAGGTTGAATAACTTGTTCACATCTGACAGTGTCAGGGCCAAGATTCTGTGACGGCACAGTAATATCACTTGCTCCACAGTCAACACTCTGGAAAATGGAAGGTTTCCTGGTTATTTTTCTAATGACAATTCAGTAGCATGATTGGATGAAACGGGGAGGGCATTTATTAAATGTTAACGATGTGTTGGACACTAAGCTAAGTGCTAGGGATACAAATAGAGAAAATAAGACTATCCCTGACCTCAAGGAGCTTACATTCTCATAGGAGATGACAGCACTCAAATACACACAGTTTCTCTTAACAGATTAGTCAAGTTGTCAGCCAGGTTTTCCTCTGAAAATATATTTGAAATCCTATAGTTCTTTGCATGTGTATATTTGAAGCATAAGTCTAACTTTCTTATAAATTATCCTTTGGAATTCTAAAGCTGTAAAATTTGGAACCAACTGGGAAAGAACTTGTACCCCAATTATGTTTTGTTTTTCTCCCTCTCTATTGCAGGTTAAATTAGTATTTTCTAAGGAACCTTCCAAGCCATTGGCTCCACGGATCCTCCCAAACCCATTGGCGGCTGCAGCGGCTGCTGCTGCTGTAGCAGTGAATTCACCCTTCAGTCTCCGAACAGCTCCAGCAGCAACCCTCTTCCAGCCATCTGCACTCCCTCCAGCACTCCTCCGGCCTGCTCCAGGGCCCATACGGACCACCCATACTCCTGTGCTGTTTGCTCCTTACTGAACTCCAACTGGGAGTCATTGTACTGCAATAATTTTTTTTTTCAAAAAACAAAGAAAACAAACAAAAAAATGAACTATGCAGTGTTTATTTATAGTTTAAAGTCTATCTGAAGAGCCAGGACTTTTGATAGTGAATTGAAAAGATTCTAAAAGGGGATGGGAGGGAGGGGAAGGGGCAGTATTTTCTCCACATAAGAGCATTCCTCTTGAATATTGACTGTTTTAGAAGTGATCTCCAGCATTGACTCGTAGTGATATCTAGAACTTACAAAACCTTTGTGACCGTGCTTTTGGGCACCTACTTCCCCTGCATTGTCTTTCCTGCTTTATGAAACAACTAAACATTTGTCTAAGGGCATTAACTGGTTCCAATGTATATTCAGTACTTTATTCTGTAGTTTAAAGAGAAAAGAAGAATGAGAAGCAGCAGCAACACTGTGAATAGTAGACCCCTTACTGATCCTCCTGCCGTGTCAGCAGTTACTGGGTATTTATCAGAACAAAATTAGATGCTGTAGTTGTCTTGTAAAACAGTAGCCATGTCCCAATTTAACACCTTTAGGGTTATCACTGAATCACAAAGGGTAGAATGATCAGCCTGTAAGTAGTCAAAACAATGGACACCAATGATACTGTTGGGGAGGTCTTCTGAATCAATAATCTTTCCTACTCAACTCTGAGACAAACGCAGTGTTCAGAGATGTTGTATAGTGGAGTCATGCTTTGGGGTCACCCTTCCCCCTAAAATCAGAAAAAAGAAACGTGATTTGTTGCAATGTTCTGAGTACCCAGGAACAACCAATATCCATGTTTGAAAATATGGATGAGTAAGCACTGGGGGAGATACGTGCCATGGGTATAGAGAAAGTAAATGATGGCAGGCAGCCGACCTGCTCAGTTTCTGTGAGCTAGGGATGGCCATAACCTTGAGCCATAGTGCCAAGATAAGTGCTGAGTAGGAAATCCATGGTCATCCCTACCTCATAAAAAAGGGAGCATATTATACCTCTGCAACACACCCCCTTTATATCATGTCAGTGTCACTGTGTCTGTAAGTAGAATGCTTTCGTTTGGGGTACAACGGTAGTTACAACTTTAATTGTTTATTTTTTAGATCTCCTACTGACATGATATAAATGTTTACTGTATATGTAAAGGTTAGTAGCAACAAGGGAAAAATGCAGATGAGCAAACTGCACACCATGGATATGGAGTAGAGAAAAAACACCTGGAAGGTCTTATGGTACCTTCATTTCTGTCATGGACTTCTGCACATTGGAAGCTTTATGTGATCAATGTAAGGCTTTGAAGGGTTGACAGTGTCCCTTTAAAATAAGATTTATCAGGGGTATATATAAGTATATATATTATATATATTGTATATATGTTAGAAAGATTAAGAAAATAACTTATAAACAGAAAATCTACTATATAAAGTAAATATATAACCATCTAACTTCACACTTTATCATCAAAGTGGTAAATAGTAAATGGCATCAAAAATAAATATGCCTTTGATTTGTGATCAACACGATTGACTTTTGCCCTCAGAGAGCTAAAAGGTACCATATCCACCTGATGGAGGAAGATGCAGCTGCATCTCTCCATGGCTGAGAGACATGCCACTCTTACACTTAGAACAAGAATTTAAACCACAACTTAGGTTTAAGGAAAAAAAATATTTTTGAAAAGTTTTTGTAAAGGTTATTTAATGAGGAAGTGATAGGAAGGCACATATATCACCTCCCTGAAATTGCTTTTAGTAACAAGTAAAAATAAAGGAAATTAGCAGCAATTTGAGAGATGTTAAGAATTCAGGATAAAATAATACTTTAGAACTGCACATGTTTCATGTTTGACTGTTGCCATATTTAAAACCACTCACAAGTTCAGTGCTCAGAGTTGAGCATGGTCCTGAGCTTTCTTATCCACAATCTAGCCATAGTTCGTGGTGCTCATCTCTTTAAAAATTGTGTGCTTAAATATATACATATATATGTGTGTGTATATATATGTATGTATGTATATATACATATATATTTTTAAGCAAAAGAATAAAAATGTGTTTTGTGTATTTTGTGGGGCAAGGAACTCAGAAGATTCACATGAGTATTTATTTAAATTATCTCCTCAAATTGTTATTTTGACCGTTGCTTATCTCACACTTCCCAGTGTCTGCATCCTTTGGTCTCAATGATTTGTCCCATTTTCACCTACAATCAAATTTGTGGTCCATCTGTTTAGCCAATTGAGAGGGAACTCCGAGTGATTTGGGAGCCCTCTGCATGTGTAATACTGTTTGACCTTACAGAAGAAGATAACCTATTGTCTGCCCATGGAATGGTCAGATGGGGCTAAACAGGTTCTTTGGAGTCCTGACTTGGGTTCAATCTTTCCATTAGACAAAATACTTTGGTTTTCACAACAGTCAACCAATGTCATAATTTGAGAAAGAATACCTATAAAGGAGAGATAAAACAATCCTCTGAATTGAAGATGGAAAATCAATAGCTGGCATATAACAACATGTCAAATATTTTCCCACAATTCTCCAATTTCACAGGAGTTGACACTTCTGTATCCTTAGGAAGCAAGACCTGGGTCTTATTCTAGGGACATGAGGGAGGGATAACTTAAAGATGGCTGAAAACGAACAGTATCACGTGCAAACCCATGCCAACTCTATGCGGTGTCTGAATCTCTTTTGCCTCCATGCTCTGTGGAACAGTTTTGGTTCAAATGGCCGCTCTTAAATTTGACCTGTAAACATCGATTGTCTCTTACTACCTAATAAAGGATGAAGCCTAATCATTAGGTCTTACAGTGGATTTTCTATGATTTTATTTTTATTTTCCTTACCCAGCATGTAACTACTTAAGAGGAGTAAGTAACCATTCAAATCCAGACTCTTAGAATGGTCTATTTTGTCCCTTATGGAATGCTGTTTCAGAAGTGAAGATAGATAGTTTGACTATGTCAGCAATGGGAGCACACAATTCTATTGAGTTAGCCTGAAACTTCAGATCTGATTCCTATCCTGTGGCAAAAGAAAAAAAAATGAATAAGGAGAGCAGCTCTAATTTCATCTAAAATGAATTTAAATGTACAGGAAGAACCAAAAGTCTTTGGGAGAAGAGGATTTTTTTTTTGGCTACATTTAAACTCAATCAATGGGCAACAGTGACTGGGAGGGACTGGATTTATTTTGCAAAGAAATAAATGTTGGAATATGAGCAATTGTTTCTCAGACTGGCATGAAACTTTCACATGTGACTTTTTTACTCATGGAAGAAATTACTGTGTAATATCAGTGACTTAATGCTCTATTAGGACAAACAAAATCTTTCAGGAAATGATTACTAACTCTAGGCATCACTGGCCTTTCAGACATTGTTTGTAATAATATACCACTAATTTTAGCAGAGATGTTCTAGTTTCTTGAAAAAGTCTATATATAAGTTGCTTCTTAGGAATTATGTATAAAAATAGAAGCATCACCATGCAAGGGAAAGGGTCACACATCCAGAATTTGAGGATCTGAGTTCAAGCTACATGACCCTGGAGTTTCCTTCTAGTCATAAATCTCTAAGTCTCTTTAGAAATATTTTTAAATTAGTGTAGAAAACTAGGTCCAGTAAGACTTCAGTACTCCCTTATTCCAGTGGATCCATGGTCCCATTGAAGGGAGTATCCCCTCAAGTGATCAAGACTGTAACACATCTATGTCTGAGCATGCTCAGCAACTCAATATTTCAAATGGTTTGAGTATTAAGTGAAAGAGACTTACTTGATAAGCAGAACAGCTGCAAATATAATAGTGCTGATCAGTGGATTCCAAACACAGCACCCACATATGAGAAAGGAGGCAATACATCAATCAGTCCTTACAAAGAAACACTTTTGTGACCCTGTATATAGTTAGAGGACTGGAGTCATGAAGACTGAGTTCAAATTTGACCTCAGACACTTACTAACTGTGTGACCCTGAGTTGACTTAAACTTCGGTTTGCCCTAATCCACTGGAGAAGGAAATGGCAAAGCACTCCACTGTCTTTGATAAGAAAACCCCATAGACATTATTGGTATGCTGTGGTCCATGGGGTCACCAAGAGTCAGACACAACTGAGTGACTGAATAGCCACAAATTGTATGGAATTTCAAATTTACTATACAAGATAGACCATTAAGCTGGAAGAAAACTCACATGGTCACCTATTCTGGCCTATTGATTTTAATGAAGACAAACACTAAAATATTGCTTAACACAGAACATAAAGTGGATGGATTTATATTGAGAGTGTTCCATCTATTAATTATATAGAAATCTCTATTTATTATGGCACAACAGAAGGGACATGAATAGTTTGAGTCTGGAGAACTGGGGTCCAGTCTGACATGAGTTAAACTGTTACCTGTGGCAACTCAGGACCTCAGTTTCCTCATCTGTTAAATATGATTAAAGTATATAATCACTAAGGTTCATTCTAGCTCTATGATATATTACCACTTAACAGCAAAGAAACTGTGTCCTTGCCTTTGCTTAGATATCCAAAAGTATATCTATGTGTGGCTTTGCCAGTTTCAATTTAAGTGCTCTAAAAATCTTTCCTGTTATATAATGCTCTCCTACTGTAAATCACAGACCTGTCTTATCTGAGACAATAAGAACACGAATGAACAGCAGTTGTTGCATCCTGTTTAATTTCTGAGTTGAAATAATTCTGGCCATGTGTCTTTATTTGACACATTGCTACATATATTCTAGCCTAGACCATGTCGGATGCTGAGTAAATCAATGTGGGGGGATAGATTTTAGAGTTTCTCTTTCTCTTGCTTTTGTTTCTGTTTCAATAATTAATAAGCATTTATTAAATGCCTACTATGTGTGAAACACTCTAGTAAGCATTACAGATGCAAAAAGAGGTAAAAATCAGTCCCTGACCTCAAGAAGCTTAAAATTGAATGGGGGAATCTAATGTTTTATCTTCAAACAACCCAAGGCCTCTTTTAGAGGAACTCTCCATGAATAATCTTGCATTCTGTCTTTGGTGATCTCCATTATTTTTTAGTCTTTGGTGTAGCTTTTTGTATTATTACTTCTGTTAATTCATTATTATTACAAATTCAAGGCATTAAGGAGGCATGTCATTCATTCTTCAATACATATTCAATATACATCCTGAGAGTGAATTTATATACTTCCCCTTTCCTTTTATTTTTTTAGCAGATGATTATCATTCTCTGGAGCCTTTGACATGGTCTTTTTGCTATCTGCTTACAGAACTAGCAAAGAAATGTATAAATAGTTGAATGGACCCTGAATGGGACAGGTTCCCACTAATATACTGGCAGGTCATTGTAGTGCAAGGAATCCGTGGGCTTCCAAACACCTTGGGATTTGCTGGTTGCCAACTCCAAGTTTTCTTCTAATGTTGATTGTCCAAAGAAATTTGTCATCTAGAATAATGGGTTGTGCCAGAAAAAGTAGGTATCTCAGCCCTAAATATTTCTGGTTTGCAAGTATTTCCAAGTTTATTAAACACAATGGAATTTTATGGATGGTCTGTGATAAGGGCTCTCAAAATTTGACTTTCAAAAGACCATATCCAAACATGAGGTCAAAGGACCTTATTCTGCTAAGCCCTTGGTAGTCTCTGGAACATTCTCACATTTCACAAATTTGTCATTCTTTAAAATTCAGTTTTCACAAGAGAAATCAAAGATGTTTCACAACCTGTTGGGTGAATACCTTGTGCTAAATTTAGAAAAGAACACTTTTAAGAGTGTTCTTACACCTGTAATGGGCATCATTGAGGGAAGTGATCGCTTTGATAAAAAAAAATCACAGATTCATTATTTTGAGTCGTTATGTACTAAGCACCTAGTAGAGGCAGGCACTGGACTATGTGCCAGGGATAAAAATAAAGGCAAAGAGTCTTTACTCTCAAGGAGTTCACTGTCCAATGGGGAAGAAAACATGCCAATGATTACGTAGAAACAAGCTATATGCAGGATAAATTGGAAATAATCATCAGAGAAAAGATACTAGAATTGGCGAAGCAGAAAATATTTCTTCTAAAAAGTGAGATTTTAGCTGGTAACTGAACAAAGCTAAGGAAACAGAGATGATGAGGAAGAACATAGGAGAAATCAGGGAAAATGTCGAACTGGGAGATGGAGTAGTGTACTTAGAATTGAACTAATTAAGGGTCAGATTTTATTCATACCCAAGATTAACAGAAAAACCAGGTGATCAAGAAAGATAATGTTTTTCAGGAAGGAAATAGGAGCTGGAGTCATGATTTCCTTGGTTTAGGGAACTCACTCCCTGGGGAGAAAAATCTCTCTGCCAGAGGAGGTCAATACCTTCTCTACAACTTAAAGTCTTAGAGAGTTGTCTAAACCACTGAGAGATAAGATACTTGCCCAGAGTCACAGGTAAAATGGGTCAGAGGCAAATTTATACCCAGGATTTCTTGGCCTTGAACCCAACTCTATTCACTTTACCATACTTCTGCTTTAGCACTATTTGGGGTTTAAAGAAAAGTGTGACTGAGGCAATAACATTTTCTTAAGTGACCCACATTATCATTCTGAGGACCAAAGATGGTTGAATCAATGGCAGCAGCTTCCAAATAAGCTTAGAGTTTTCCATAATTGTTGCTTTGAGGAAGATTCAATAGCAATCAATAAGTGTTTCTTAGTTCACTCAACGTCCCAGTCGTTCTGTTTGTTGTTCAATTGTTTCAGTTGTGTCTGACTCTTCATGACCCCATTTGGGGTTTTCTTGGCAAAGATACTAGGTTTGCTATTTCCTTCTCTAGATCATTTTATAGATGGAGAAACAGAAGCAGAGTTAAGCGACTTGCCCAGGGTCACAATCTGGTAAGTGTCCGAGGCTGAATTTCAACCGGGGTGCTACTGACTTCAGGCTTGATGTTCTACCCACCATACCATCTAGCCTACAAAAGGAAAACTCATTTGAAAAAGGTCTGGCATGTTGGATAACAGTCCTTGTCCTCCCTTTATACCGGCAAGTATTCCTTTTACAAATCCATCACCAACTCAGCCTTTTAAGAGATTAGGGCTGATTGTCCCTTCACTTGGGTGATATCTCTGTAGTTCCGTTTTCTGAGTCTTATGAAGGTTATTTGGCTAGAAAGCTTGGGCACTCCGTCCAATATCTTATCTCTTTGAAGCAATTCAACTTGGGGAAATGGAACTTCTGGTGGTGACTTCACTTTCCTATTTCCGTGTCTGTTACTGATGTTACATATCTAATATTTTCCATAATGAAAACCACTAACACAATGAAAATGGAAGAGAGATAATATTTCTAAAATCCTACTGTACCTTCCTTCACTTATGCCACAGAATTTTGCAGAACTATGTACTTCAATGCAAAAATAACTCCAGGTTTCAAAGAATGTACCACATTGATCAATGAATAATTACCAAATTAGTTTACATACTTTCCATCCAGTAAGGAATACGCATGCCTGTTTTGCTGTGACTCCAGTAATTCCTTTGGTTTGAATGAAGGAGTTATTTTTACCACCCAGCTTCTGAGTTTATCTTATCATAAGAATCTTCATTTTAAGGAAAGTTACATCATTATGAAACTTTTTATGTTTGAGGTGGAGGATGACATCTTTCATCACAAATTAAAGCAACAATAAAAAGAAATAAGACTGAAGAATTTAAGTGCAAGTAATGAAAAGAGAGAGGCAGTCAGGTGTCACAGAGCCCAGGATCTGGAGTCAGGCACTCATATTCCTGAGTTTAGATCTGGCTTCATTCTCTTACTGATTTTTTGACCCAGGGTAAGCCACTTCACCCCTGTTTGACTCAGTTTCCTCATCCAAAAAATGACCTGGGGAAGAAAATGGCAGACCACTTTAGTACCTTTGCCAAGAAAACCCTAAACAAGATAAAAAAATCAGACACAACTGAAAAAAAACTGAAATGATAAGGTGTGGTAGATAAAGTCCAAAGAGTTGTCATGGCAGAGTGGATAGGGCATTGAACTTGAAGTCAAGAAGACCAGGTATGAAATGTTTCCTCAGAAACTTACTAGCTTTGTGACTCTGGGAAAGTCATTCAACTGCTCTTTGCCTCAGTTTCCTGTTTCCTTATAAAAAGAGGTAGTAGATTGTATGACCTCAGAATTCACTTCTAATCATAAATCTCTGAACCTGTCATCCCATGGACACCACAAAGATATCATCTCCATTGACAATGGATACTTAAAAGCATTCGTAAGAATCTTAGAATGTATTGCAAATTACTTAAAATTCAGGAAACATTTTATGAACTGAGAGGAAATGAAGTCTCTGAAAGTATCTGATTATTAACTGAGCTGACTCTGGGAAAGAACTGAATGGATTTAGTATTAAGAAAGGCCCCATGGCCAAGTGATCTAAAGACAAAATCCAGAATTGAATACCCAAAGTAGCTAATGCTGGATTCTTGGCTCAACTCCTAATTTCCAATGAGAAAACTGGGCCAATCCCCTTGATGTTTTGGTCTTTTTCTTTTGTCAAATGGGGACAGGCAGATTGGCCTAGTTTGAGAGGATGTGATACAAAAAAACTCATTTGGAAGAAAGTTAACTTGAATCTAAAAATTAGACCACACATCTATATGCATTCTATTAAATTCTTCTTTCAACAGCTTATTTTTAATGAAGTTTAGATTTCTGGTGTTTTAATATTCTTCCTCTTCCTGATCTTTTAGAAAACTAAAATAAAAGCAATGTAGATGAGCAGGGGCATGATTCAATGTACTTTTTTCCTGAAAGAATCTGGAAATAGTTTTTAATATTTATTGAAAATAGTTTTAGGCAATCCACCTTCACTATTGAAAACTGACCAGTCCAAAAACATAAAGACCCCATGTATGCTAGTCCGAAAGGGCCAGAGTCTCATATTGTATCCTTGGCCATCTCCAGTCATCCTGATAAATATCAGGCCACTGGATCCAGATGGTTCAGGAGGAGAAGGTAAGGTCGGTAAAGTTGCCCAGCCTTCCCTCACTCAAATCAAAGTCAACTGCAAGTCAGGTCATCATCCTGATGTCTTGATCCTGTTCAAGAATGAAGGACAAAACAAACTCAATAACTGGAGGATAATTGGCAAAAAAAAAAAAAAAAAAACCAAAAAAACAACTAATGATAACATTTCTGTCAACTCTAATTATTTCAGTTGCAGTTTCTTTATTTTACACTTGAAGTCAGGGGACCTGTACTCAAATTCTGACTCTGACTCTTGCTACATATATGAACTTGGGAAAGTCAGTTAAATTTTCTGGGTCTCATTTTCCTCATTTGTAAAAGTTAGATACCCCTCTAAGATCCCTTCCAACTCTACACATGTGATCTTATGGTCTTGTTAATAATGTCCATTAGGAAGAATCGATGTCTGTGATTTTGAAGGATATGTATGAAATATGCATTATTCAATATTAGAAAGATTGGATAATATTATTCCATAGAATGGAAGCTGCTGGAGTGTTGTCTATGCTTTACTTAAATTAGCAAATAATAACTCATGATTAGAGAATTATAATTAGAATCATTCCATACTGAAATCAGCTCAAATTTGTTTTGTTTCTGTTGCTTTATTTGATTTTGTTTTTGTTGGGAGATTTATTTAAGCAGTGAAACATAACATGATTTCAATATCTAACACATTAATGTTGTAGGGTGTCTTGATTATGAAAGTTGGAAACATTGGGGTTATGAAATTGAAAGTGCCTGGTAGATACTTTACAGTTTTTGAAAATATCTGATATCCTTCCAGAATTAGCAAAGATAATATTTGCGGTTACTATGAGAATCTATATAGTGAATAGTAACCGTCAGATTGGGATCCAGAGCCAGGAGGACCTGGGTTCCAGCTAATAGCTCAGATACATTCCAGCTGTGTAATTCTGAGTAAGTCAACTCTCTAATACCATATTGTCTTCATCCTCAAATTCCCTATGCCAAAGAAATCACAGATAAAGTCTTTAATCATACCTCAGAGAAAACACTTTCTTTTGGGAGAGAGGGGAACAGGAGGAGAAAAAAAAAATCTTCCTTTAATTTAGAAATGTAGAGTGTTCTTTTTAGTTTTTAGTTTTCCAGGTTTTTTTTTTCCTATTAATAATATAGTTTAGACAAGCATGTATTTTATAGCTACAGTGAGATTTTAGCTTGCTATCCCTATTCCTATAAAAATTTTAATATTCTTTTTGAGGACTGAAGTCATTCTAGAAATATTTTTTGTTTGTTTTCCTTTGGAAAAAGAAAATATGCTTTCCATTTCAACCTTCAGTGTACACTCTCATTTGCAGGACTCTTTGGAATTCCTTTCTCACTCAGTGATTTAAATGACAGGAACCTTATCCACTTCAATATTCAGCAGGTCTCCATCTTTGCTTTTTGCCAGCTATCTTGTCATTCAGCTCCATCAAAATGAGTAAGATTTGGGTGAATTGCACCAGGAGCAGTCCAGTCACCAATGGTCTTTGAAGATTAGGGCAAAGAAATTATCCTTGAAATGCTCATGTTTAGATAGATATATGAATGACAATTTTGTTGTGGTATCTTCCATACTGGATTCACCCAATTGGTTTGGGTTATGTAGAATTGCCCTTAGTTAATCTCCAGGTAAAATGTTAGATCCAAAAGTCAGACCTGGCTCATTTCATCATAATTATAGTTTGTTATTTTATTTAGTATCATGTATTAAAATCACAATATGGTGCTTCTGTCTAATGATATAGACAGAGCGATTGACAGTGATCATATCTGCTTTATTTTTGAGCTTGAGCTAACTTAACTGAGCGTGTGTTACATGTATTTGTGTGTGGATGTATGTGTGTGTGCACACATGTGTGTGTATGTGTGTTTAGATATAGAGAGAATTCTTTCTTTAGCACTTCTTTTCAATGAAAGAAAGAAATGAGTAAGATTATCATGTCATAAAAGTTTCCTATTTCCACACCTTGGGAGCCTCCTCCTCTCTCCTGCCTCCTAACTGAAGAGACTAAAGTTGTGTAATGGTAGGTCCCATATTAGAAGGAAACTTGTCCATTTATGTTTTCATACAATAGCACTCTATTGGTTCATGAAACAAAATTGGCATTTTGTTCTCTATCATAGTGATTGATCAAATTGAGGGGTTTTCTTCTCAATTTTGCTTTCTTTTAAAAATATTTGAGTTGGGGATAATCTCTCTCTCTCTCTCTCTTTCTCTGTGTGTGTGTGTGTGTGTATGTGTTTTACAATGTAAGTCTTGTGTTTTCTAAACTTCCAATTCTAGTTATCTCTGATTCTTTTGCCTTATCTGTAATATTCTGATATTGCGAAAAATCACTCAGTCTACTGTAACAATTGCTTAGAGTGCCAAGAAAGTCTCATGGAATCCCAGACCATGTATTTCCTGACTATTTCTCCAAAGAAATGTGTTACTTGAAGGAAAAAAAGTAAATTTTTTTATTTTACTCAGCACTGAATTAATGCCTGTTCCATGGTCCATCTCCAAAAATCAAAAATAAAAACAAAAACCATTGCCATCCTCAAGCCAAAGGGTGCTACGCAGCCACTCAGCACCCTTCAGAATGACATCAGTCAGAGTCTAACCTCTGCAGCTACTGGAAGGTTCCTGCTGCCCTTCCTAGCTGATGTTCTTTTATAGAGTTTTCTGGTTCTTAATGAGAGCTATACACTGCTATTGGTTGGTTTTCAGGGCAATTCTCCCTCTAGTTGATTATTACAAAACTCATCCGTGTAATGCTTTCCTTCTACCTTCTTCTTCTTAAATAGTCAAAGCTAGAAGAAGGGAAATACTTTGGAAACACAATTTGCGCAAACGTTTTTGGTGCATGAATGAAGCCTGTCTCTCCCCAGGTCAGACTGGGAGTGGAGGTGGGGAGGGTGTTTTTGTCAGATTGTTATAGCTGCAAGCCTTTTACTGAAGTTGCTTATAAATATTTCAGTCTGTAAAATAGCACTGGTAATAGCATTAGCATTGAACATGAAAGACAAGACTAGACAACACTTTGTCCTGGCCTTTCCTTCTCCCCTTTCTCTGAATTAGATGTGTTCTCTGAAGAAATGTATGGTAAAGTCGATCAGTACGTTGTGCCTCTCCCATGTATTTAGAGATTATGTACATACATTCTCAGCCATGCATGTATGCACAGTTTAGCATTTAGGTGAAAAAAAGAATGAAAAAGAAAGGAATGAAATCACAGAAAAAGAATTAATGGCTCTTCATTCCTTTCCTCAGCAAGGCATTCCACAAGTATAATGGAAAAGTATTAAGTATATAACTAATGTATTATAGTATATTATATAATGTAATTATGTAGTATATTATATAATATAGTAATATACTAACATTACAGTATTAACTATATAATATAGTATTAACAAATGACAAAACTTAGATTTTGAATACGTCTAACCCTATGCTCCTTGAGACATAGACACATAAGACTCACATGGATAAGATCAGCTTTTGCTGATTTTTTTTTTCTTTGAGGCATGAGATTCAATGATGTGCAGGACTCTTAGTTTCAAAATTCCCCCGTCCATTTCAGACCAGCAATTTGTCTGAGACTTATTCTCTTAGAGAGTTGCCTTGGGCACAGAGACTTTAAAAGATATACCCATAATGTATCAGAGGCAGAGAAGGAAATTGGTCTATTTGGGTTTTCATCTCTCTAATCTTGCTAGTTGACTCATGAAATGATACGGGACCCACCTTGGCCTGACCCCAAAGATAGTGCACCTATCTGCATAGCCATGCTTCCTCTCACATTGCTGATTATTTTTTTCTATTGTTAATTAACTCATGGCTGGGGGGAGCTAATTACCATTAGTACTAGTGATTGCCTCATTCCAGGTTTGAAGATAAATACCAGTAGTAAAAGAAGTTGATCATGGAAAATAAGTGTTTGCATATACTACCATGGATCAAAGGCTTCAAGTAAAGAACTCATGACTGACACATGAATATTGTCCCAGAGCCAGCCTAAATAAATCCCATGAGTTTCATCCTCAAGTTGGCCACAGCTTAATTGATTTCTTCCTTTTGCAGTAGCCCTCTGAATCCCCTAAATCCTATAGACCTGGCCCTCTTTGCTAGGAGAAGAGAGGATCACAGAATCTTGAAATATTAAATAAATTCACAACCTGAAAGAGACTGTAATGTAGAGAGCAGAGAGTTTTCTTTTTTTTTTTTTTTTTGGTGCTTTTTTGTTTTTTGTTTTTTTCAGAAAGACATGCCTGATGCATACATATAGGCTTTGTAACTCTAAACAAGTTAACTTAAACTTTCAGGGTTTTAGATAACTCTCTAAGATTATAAATTGTGAATCTTCATGGGCACAGGGAATTTCCTCCCTAGAAATGCCCTACACTAATGAAACCATAGGTGTGAATATCAGCTACAAAATACCCCCAAAGAAAACCCATGGCCCGTTTACTTAACGGGCAATCTTGATTAATGGCATTTCATATGGTTTAATATAAAAGTGAAGTCCTTGTCCTCATTTTATGTATTGATTTTGTGATTATTTTCCCGAGTTTGGTTATCAAAAGAGACTTCTTACATCAGTGAAGGTGCTAGTGACTTAACATTAAAATATATGCCCAAAATACAAAAGAAATCCCAAACTAGGCAGTCCCTGAAGTAGGGAAAATAATAAACAAGTTTATCAATTAATCTGCTTCTATTTCAAGGGGAAAATGTTAGCTTTACTTATGTTGAGGAATAGGAAACCTGTCATCAAAGGTGACTCTGACTAAATCCAAACTTCACGGAATAAATCCAGTTTCCCCTCCCCCATATCTAAACCTTACATTTAGAGGTGTTTTCAGACTTATTTACTTGATTCATTTTTATGGTGCATGACTTCTGAAATTTGAACCAACTTTTATTAATCTTTGTTAAGAGGATATAATCAAGATCCAATAAAATAGATAAACTATAGTATAAACAAATAGCTTAGGAGTTTAGAGCAGGAATATAAAATTATTTATAGGCATGCTATTTGTTCTTCCCTACTAGAGACACTATACAGTAGCCTTTACATATGGCTTACATTTTTTTTATTTATTTATTTTTATACAGACAAAGTTAATTAATTCTCTCTTGCCTTGAAGACTGTGTCTTTCTACTTATTGAATTTTTGAAATTATTCATCAGGTATTTTAGGCCCAGGCTTGTCATGAATGAATAAATGAATGAATAAATGAATGAATGAACAAGCATTTATTAAGTACTTACCATGTGTCATTTACCATGCTAATTGCTGAGTTGCTGAAGATATAAATGCATAAAAGTGAGACAGTTATCACTCTTCAAAATTCTATTTATACAAACTCTGCTTAAAATTCTACTCATATCCACTATTTTACCAAGACTGTATTCTAATCACTTATTCAAATTCTCCTTTATTCATGGATGGATGGATGGATGGATGAATGGATGGATGGATAGATGGATGAATAAAGCATTAGCCATAAAAATGAAAGTATGAAAAAGAGAAAACTTCTAAAAACAATATTCTTAGAAATTTCCAAGTGCAGGACCATCCCTCAAAATCTATAAAGTTTGCATATTGCTTAATAACACTGATAGTTTTATGCTTAAAAAAAAGTCTATAACACACAAAAGATCCTGGTAAATAGTGAACAGAAGTTAACACATATGAGTTCCAGGGTTCAAATATCACATTGCCATAGATATAGAGCTGTACGTGACCTTCAAGGACATATAGTCCAAAACCCTAGTTTTGCAGATAAAGGAAATGAGATCTAAAGTGAGGAAATGGCCAGTTGTAGATCTGAGATTTAATTCTAGATTCTCTAACACGAAAGTCAATACACCATTCTTTTTACCATGCTGCCTACAGAAGGTCCATGCCATTAATTCATCATGCATTCAGAAAAAAAGAAAGTGAAAGGACTATCCTTATGCTCACAGTTTCTAAACTAGGTCAAAGATCACCAAAATCCTATTGGAATGGGACATTATACCAATAGTCGCATGCTTAGCAGATCAAGAGAGGCGTATTCAGATCATTAGCTGAAAGTGTTGACTCTTTATTCAACTGTAGTTCTACCTGTGTGAGTTTTGCCTTCATTGATGCAGACAACAGTTCTTCTGCTGTGAGTTCTTGTCTGATTCAATTCTCTTTTTGTCTCTCTTTTCCTCATAAATCCTTTAGTACTCTCCCTCTGGGGGAAAAGTGTGGTTTTCTTTCTTTTTCTTAGTATCTTGGGAATACCAGTGAAGCATTCAGGTTGTCAATTTAATTACAAAATTAAAATTTCTTTGCCACCCTACTCCCACCACAAACTTGTTTGCCTTAGTTGTTCTTTGCAAATAATTTTCTTTTCCCGTCACCATTGAGACATTTCTATATGAATCACATTCAACTGATCTCTCTCTCTCTCTCTCTCTCTCTCTCCCCACCTTTGTCTGTCTCTCTTTGTCTCTGTCTCTCTGTGTCTCTGTCTCTGTTTCTGTTTCTCTGTCTGTTGTCTCTGTCTCTCTGTCTCTATCTGTCTCTGTCTCTCTCTCTCTCTCTCTCACCCCCTGTCCCTCCCCTCTATTACCTGATCCTAAATTCCCTTCTCCCTGCTTTCAATTTACATCAGACTGGCAATAGGAAACCTACACGATTGATGTCAAAAGAGCCATCATTTATTCACCAGCTATAATTATCTCAATGAATTCCTCATCAGCAATCAGGCATCATAGAATTCAGAGAGCTCTTGAGAAGCACATTGCCTCTCCCCTCCCCCCAGCCCCACTTCTCATCCTGCTGCCTTGAGGTACGGCCACACCTAATCCAAGGCAAAGTGGCATGTTTGTCATAAAATTAAATGTTTGAAAATCAGGACAAAGAAAGGGAAGACATCAAGTCTGCCTTAGGGGAGATGGCATGTGAGAGCTGGGAATCATCTGCAGCTTCAACTCCATTAATCACTCCAAGTGAGTATATACTTATCACCCTACTTTGTTTTCACATATTCCCCAACCAAAGTCCTGTCCAAAGACTGAGTGTGAGAGGCCAGTTTGGGGATGGGGTTGGGGGTGACAAAATATAAAGATCAGAAAAATATTTGGTTGATATTTCCACATTTTGAAGAAATGACACAAGCAACACTGATTACATATAAAACACCAAGTTCCATCATTGTATCATAGGTTCAAAGTTGTAAGGAACTTTAAAGGCTATAGAATTCAATACCCTCATTTTAAACTTATTTATTTCACTTTTTACATTCATTTTCACAAAATTTTGGGTTCCAAATTTTCTCCCCTTTTCTCCCCGCCTCCCACCCCAGTACACCAAGCAATCTAATTTCCCTATCACCAATCTGCCCTCTCTTCTATCATCACTCCCTTCTCTTGTCCCCATCTTCTCTTTTGTCCTGTAGGGCCAGATGACTTTCTATTCCCCATTACCTGTATTTCTTATTTCCTAGTAGCAACAACAATACTAAACAGTTGTTCCTAAAACTTTGAGTTCCAAATTCTCCCCATCCCTCCTGCCCCACCCATTCCCTTTGGGAAGGCAGGCAATTCAATATAGGCCCTATCTGTGTAGTTTTGCAGATGACTTTGATAACAGTCGTGTTGTGTAAGACTAACTGTATTTCCCTCCATCCTATCCTGCCCCCCATTGTTTCTATTCTGTCCTTTGATCCTGTCCCTCCCCAAGAGTGTTGACTTCAAAATTGCTCCCTCTTCCCATTGCCCTCCCTTCCATCATCCCCCCCCACCCTGCTTATCTCCTCCTCCCCCACTTTCCTGTATTGTAAGATAGGTTTTCATACCAAAATGAGTGTGCATTTTATTCCTTCCTTTAGTTGAATGTGATGAGGGTAAACTTCATGTTTTTTTTTTTTCTCAGCTCTCCTCTTTTTTCCCTCCACTAAAAAGTCTCCTGCTTACCTCTTGAATGAGATATAATTTACCCCATTCCATTTCACCCTCTTTCCTCCCCCTACCTTTCTCTCTCACCATTTACCTTAATTTCTTTTAAGATATGGTCCCATCTTATTCAATTCACTCTGTGCTCTCTGTCTCTGTTTGTGCGTGCATGTGTGTGTGTGTGTGCGCACACACACGTACATGTGTGTGTATGTGTGTGTGTGATCCCACCAACTATCCAGATACTGAGAAGTTTTAAGAGTTACAAATATTGTCTTTCCATGTAGGAATGTAAACAGTTCACTTTTGGTAAGTCCCTTATGACTTCTCTTTGTTGTTTCCTTTTTCATGCTTCTTCTTATTCTTGTGTTTGAAAGTCAAATTTTCTTTTCAGCTCTGGTCTTTTCATCAAGAATGCTTGAAAGTCCTCTGTTTCATTGAAAGACCATATTTTCCTCTGAAGTATTATACTCAGTTTTGCTGGGTAGGTGATTCTTGGTTTGAGTCCTAGTTCCTTTGACTTCTGGAATATCCTATTCTATGCCCTTTGATCCCTTAATGTAGAAGCTGCTAGATCGTGAGTTATCCTGATTGTATTTCCACAGTACTGGAATTGTTTCTTTGTAGCTGCTTGCAATATTTTCTCCTTGACCTGGGAATTCTGGAATTTGGCCACAATGTTCCTAGGAGTTTCCCTTTTTGGATCTCTTTCAGGCAGTGATCGATGGATTCTTTCAATACTTATTTTGTCCTCTGGTTGTAGAATATCAGGGCAGTTTTCCTCGATAATTTCATGAAAGATGATGTCTAGGCTCTTTTTTTGATCATGATTTTCAGGTAGTCCCATAATTTTTAAATTGTCTCTCCTGGATCTATTTTCCAGGTCAGTTGCTTTTCCAATGAGATATTTCACATTTTCTTCCATTTTTTCATTCTTTTGGTTTTGTTTTATGATTTCTTGGTTTCTCATAAAGTCATTAGACTCCATCTGTTCCATTCTAATTCTGAGAGAACTATTTTCTTCAGTGATCTTTTGAACCTCTTTTTTCCATTTGGCCAATTTTGCTTTTGAAAGCATTCTTCTCCTCATTGGCTTTTTGAACCTCTTTTGCCAGTTGAGTTAGCCTATTTTTCAAGGTGTTATTTTCTTCAGCATTTTTTTGGATGCTTTTCTTGCGTCTCTCTCATTTCTCTTTCCAGTTTTTCCTCCACCTGTCTAACTTGCTTTTCAAAATCCTTTTTGAGCTCTTCCATGGCCTGAGTCCACTGGACATCCACCTGGGGTGTCTGGGATAGAGAGGTCCTGCCCTCCACGTCTTTCCCTGATGGTAAGAATATTTCCTCGTCATCCGAATTGAAAGGCGGGAATATCTGTACCCCATCAAAGTAGCTTTCTATAGTCTTATTTTTCTTCCCTTTTCTGGGCATTTTCCCAGCCAGTTACTTGACTTCTGAGATTCCTGTCTACCCCTGCCTAGATCCACCCAGTTAGTGCTTGGGGTCTGAGATTCAAATGGGCTTTCCACAGTGGGAGAGGCTGCTATTCAATGTGAGCTTAAGTTCTGGTGCTTGGGTGGGGGCAGGGCCGCCTCCCAGGCTCAGTTCCCTCAGGGGGCTTATGCAGAGACCTTTGGTAATGGAACTCCTGTCTTCTTGGGGAGTGCTGGTCTGCCGCTGCTGCCTCTGCCGCTCCCTTTGCTGCTGCCTCCCGAGGGGGCCCGAGTCACGGAGACACCCCACTCCCCTCTTGGCCAGCCCAGACGTCTCTCTCACTGATCTGTAGCGTCTGTGGGTGGAGTGACCTTCCCAGCCACCAGAGATTCTGTCCCTGAAGCCTGCTCGGATCTGCTCCTCTGGGGCCGCGCAGCCAGGGCAGCACAGGGGTGGTCTCCACTTTCCGGGGTGGGATGGACCCCTGGGGATGGCTCTCCAGGGCCCTCTGGAATGGAAATCTTTTTCACTGTGTTTCTGCACGCCTTGCAGTGCTCCAGAATTTGTGGGGAGTTCTTCTTGCAGGAACTATATAGGCTGTGGGTTCAGAGCTAGCATACGTGAGTGTTTCTACTCCGCCATCTTGGCTCCACACCCACCCTCATTTTATAAATAAGGAAATTGAGACCCAGGAATGTTTTCTTCAAGATCACACAGCTAGGAAGTTCCTCTGCTGGGATTAAAACCTAGATCCTTTGATCCCCAAATACCCCATTTTCCACTACCTATCTCTTAGGGGTATGAATTTTAATTCCCTTAATGAGCTGATGCCATTGTCAGAAGTGGAGAAATGGCATCTTAATGAGGATGGGAGCAGGAATGTGTTGCTAAATGTTGAAGGAATGAAGGAAGAAAGGAAGGAAGAAGAAAAAAAGTAAGGGCAGGAAGAAAGGACCTGTATATTCAATTTATAATCTTAGTTGCCTTTGGGATGGAAAAGTTAAGGTGACTTGTCATAGTCAATGTTTTAGTATGAAGACTTTAATCTGGATTTTATTGCCTCCAATTTTAACCTTCTGTCTGCTACTTTCCACTACCCTTACTCCCATCTTAGAGATGAGGTAACTAAGGATAAAAAAGCTTAAGTGGTTTGCCCATGGTCACATAGGTAGTTTCAGGGGCAGAATTTGAACACAAGTGTCTCCTGATTTTAAGTCTAGGACTCTTTTCCTTATAACAGGCTACTTTTCTAGACAATTGCATCAATGTACTTTCATTGTCCCCTACAGTGGACATCTCTTCTTTCATATGGTATGTCTAAATTTCACATTAACATTTTCTGAAAAGGGGGAGACATGTTCAAATCTCATTGGGAAAATTTAAACTCCATTCAGGGCTCATCCAAGGAATCTAATAACTTATGTATTAGGGACAAATATTAGAACTAGAAGAGCTCTTGGAGTCCATCTACTACAATCATCTTATTTTAGCAATATTCAAGAGGCCCATAGAGATTGCAAATTATGTAACGTCATATAACAGAAAGAATCAGGACCAGAAAACAGGTTTTGTGACTTCCAGTCTAATTGCACTTTCCAAAAACACATCTTGGTGAAAAGAATACTTGAGGAATTAAAAGTTAGGGAGTATGTATCTTATCACAGTTCTTCCACTAATCAGTCAAGTCCAGTGGGTAGATCACTTGACACCTATATGCTTTTTGTTTTGTTTTTTTTCTCTGTCTATCCCTCTTGGCAATGACTTTAAGCTCCAAAAGTCTATTTGGAGCCCTAGACTATAAACATTTTTGGGGAAATGGGTAAATGATTTCTTACTAAAGCTGCTTTCATAGCTATCTGCTCCTTTCAATGCATCATAGCTTCTTATCATTTCTACCTTAATTAACAATCAGATCCTATTCATCAGAGTTCTCAGTACAGTCAAGTATATAGCACCTGGCAAAGAATGACATGGTAACAAACATCAAGTTTCTTTGATATGATCATTTATGGACTACTAGGTGGTGCTATAGTGCACATAGCGCTGGGCCTGAAGTCATCTGTGTGAGTTCAAATCTGTCTTCAGACACTCACTACCTGTGTGACCCTAGACAAGTCACTTAACCCTTTTTGCCTCATTTTGCCATCTGTAAAATGAGCTGGAGAAGGAAATGGCAAACTACTGACTGCTATGTCCTTGTCAAGAAAATCCCAAATGGAATCACGAAGAGTCAAATACAACTGAAATGACTAAACAAAAGTATGGAAGTATAGTGTGGTGACTAGAAGGGAAGGAAAATTAGAGAACTCTAGACTTTTCTTCCTTAGCACTTCTCTGGGTTGGAGTGGGGTGTTAGGAGGTTAAGACCAGAGGCTACCACTGTCCACTACTCAAAATAAAGGGGTAGGTACCAAGCTAAAGGTAGATTCATTTGCCCCATTAAATATTATTAGTTATGGGAATATGATCATGTTCAAGCTAATTTTTGATCACTTAGTCATTTGGAGGGTGAAAGGGACTCCAATCTCTATATTTAAGGCTTGATATCTTTCCCACATAATAACAGTTTCACAATGCACACATGCTGTGATTAGTAAAGAAACCCATTTATGCAAATTGTAGCAAAATAAAAATCATCAAAGGTATACATAGGAGAACATGTACCAGACAATAAATCCTCTCTCATTGAGAGAGTGATAACTCAGGCCAACTAAGAGTGTCCTAGATATCACCCAAGGGGAAAATTCTCAAATGTCTCTAGTGTAGCAATCTAAGAATAAGGACATGATAGAGACTGCTGGCTCCTCTTATGTCTTCCCAGAGTTTTATTTTTTTTTCCAGAAACCTGAAGTGGGGTTGTCCTCTTTCATTTTCTCTCTGTAAGCTAGAAGCGAGCATCATCCATAGTGACTTCGTGATCAAAGAAGGTTCACCAGTTCCAAAGGGCAAGAGTGGTCCAAAGGTGGGGGCAAGGGAAATTCAAAGGAAGCTGACCTGAAGGATCTTGAATACTTGAAGAGTTGGAGTTGACTTTTCTCAGTTTCCATTTTCCATCTGTAGCTCTGTTTGGCTTAAACTGCATGGAAACAGATGACTACTGGTGTCCTCCCCACTTTCACAAAATCTATGAAAAGACAAGGAGGTCAGAGCTAGAGTCTTGAATTTTAAACTTGAAGAGTTCCCAATGAAGGCACCTCTCACTTGGGGAGTTCCCAAAAGACTGAACTGCAAGATGACAAAGATGAGAACTGAAGTTCTTTTTTCTTGCCAACTCTACCTTGCCCTCACACATAAAAGGGAATTCATCTCCACAGTAAGAAGATATTTCTCTATCAGTGGGCTTTGGGATAGGGGTTACATGTGAAATATAGTCTATCTGTGGAGAAGATGATGTATCACTAGGTCTAGAAAAAAATTCCTTCCATTATGAAAGTAGTCTGTGATTTTTAGGGATGCTAAATGTCCCACTGGGTCACAGCTATTGGTGTAGACACCAAGGCTTGCAAGTAAGGTTCAACAGCTAACAGAAATATTCAACACAGATCTGACCATTCCACTTCCCTGGTCAAGAATCTTCAGTGTCTTTTATTGCCTCTCAAATAAAATATAAACACTGCACCTTGGTATTTAAAACTATTTCCAATCTGAATCTTGGTTGTTTTTCTAGGCTTATCTGTTACATACACTCTTTTTTCTTTCCTCATCCCCACCCCCCGGAACCAAGTCTATCCTTGCAATTCAACTTTATTTCAATAATTTAATTAAAAAAAATAATAAACAAGTAAATGAGGAGACCAGGCTGGGAAGACCACAAGTCACTTTCATACCAATTTAAGAAAGGAAAAGGACCAAGGACAGGATAGTAGGTGAAGTGGCTGTAAAATTTACAGGAGTAAAGGAATAGGTTTGGAATGTAGCAGGTGGTTAAGGTCATGAAAAACTTTAGTACACAATCCATACTAAGAGGAAGTGAAAACATGGGCAGAACTAAAAGTCTGAAACATGCACATATGATGGTTGCCAAGACAGGGGAATATAAGAACTGGAGGAAGGGAGAAGGTAGAATGAGTGAGAGAACACTGCACCCAAGCATTTTGGAGGATGGGAAAATAACAAATATGACATTTTGGGAAGCATTGTAGTATGTGCCTTGGAATGTACCATGTTGCTGATAGGGTTGGAGGAATGAGAAGGATAAAGGGGACTAAATGTACTGTGCCTTAAATCTGAAATAATGAGTGGAGAGAGGAAACTGCATGACTTGACCTGAAGCAGAAGTCATGGGAAGGGAGAGAATGGAAGTGTTAAGGTGATGATAACAATAAGAGAGGAGAACTAGTTCAAGGGCAAGATGGGTGAAAGGTCAGTCCTCAAAGACAGCCTGCTGGCCATGGGGTCTCTCATCATGAATAATGTGTCTTCTACCATGGATCCTTTGGCTTGGATGCTCATGTCCATCTTCATCTTCTCTCCTTCCGGCACCCCCTGTAGCCTCTAGGAGAGGGCCCCCTCGGGATCAGGCCCCCAGGGTGTCTCATAGATCAGGATGTTCAATATTTCTTCAAAAATCCTTGCATCTGGGACTTATACCTTGGTCTGCTTCTTCTCTGCGGCATAGACAATGGAGGTAGAGCAGACTTCGGCAATCTTTTGGCCCTGTCCATAAAAATACCAGCAGCAGATTTTATCCCCCAGGACATTACTGAGAAAGAGCAGCTGCCTGTGGTAACACAATGCCAGCTTGTTGAACAGCTCAGTTTTCTAGTAGGTTGTCCACCTGCTGGTGTAGAAATATCTGTTGTTACTTCAAATTGTGCAGTAGCTTCACCACTGACTTAGAGGTGATAGCTACAAACTTCTGCCCTTCGTGTGGAGATGTCACCTCGAAATAAGGCAGACTGGGGAATAGGGTCAACTGGCAATCTGCAGTAAGGCCCTGAATCAGGTAGTATCATGCTTTACCCAACAGCTCACCCAGCTCCCGAGGGCCCTCCAAAAGAGTCACCTACCCATCCTGAAGGTAGCTCAGGATTGTCCCAAAATGACCACCACTCCTATCAATCAGCACCTAACCTTTAGAGTCTGTGAGCATCTCCATGAGGCCACTGAACATAGCTTTGAGCAAGGTGTCCTTCTTGGTCAGGGTCTGCAGCAGGGTGGAGTGGATCGAGTCCCCCATGTTCAGCTTCACATATTGACTGCTCTGACTCAGTGGCTTGAGCTCGTAGGCAGTGCTCCAATCTGTGGCCCCGGGGGAGATGTGGGTGGCAGTGATGGGCCTGGGGTCTCGGGATCTCCTGGGGAGGGGAAGGCCAGGGATTCCACGCTGGTGGCCTTGGCTGACATTCTGGCCACTCCCGTTGGAGGCAATGGTGGCTGAAGTGCCCAGGTCATTCCCGCCCCCCACCCCCTGCCTCCCTCATACACTCTATTTCTAGCCAGAAGGATCTGTTTTTGATGAGTTTAAAATCCAACACTGTCTCTGACCTCTTTGCCTTTTCATAGACTATGTAGAAAGTAGGGAGGAGGACACCAGTGGTCATCTATTTCTATGGAGTTCAAACCAAGCAAAGTTGCAGATGGAAAATAGAAAGTGAGGAAAGTCAAGCCCCACTCTCTACGAAGGAAACCTTTGGGCAAGGTTTAGGGCTCCACTCTCTAGCCCTCCAATCAGAAGAGAAAAGAGGTGGGGAGAGTTTGGAAGGTGTTCAGTATTCCTCGATTACAGGATCTATCTATATCTGTGTTCAACTTTCTATAGCATATTTTATGAAGGATTTGGATGGAGTCATTCTTTAAAGTGTCTAATCAGAGAGATACCCCCATGGAACTGGATGGATCTCCAGTAGAGGATTTCAAGAAAAATATAGGCACAGATTATTTAGGATAAGTGGCTCTGTTTGGCGGTGGTATAGAAGGTGAAGATTACAATCCTCCCTGATGTAGAATGTAAATAACATAGACTCAGTGCTAAAAGGGACCTCAGAAGCCCAGCTCTCTCACTGTACATAAAAGGAAACAGACCCAGAGAAAAGCAGAGAAGATGTAAATCAAATATCACTGACAAAGCTATTATATAGGCAGCTAAGTAACACATTTTGTAAGGATCTGGACCTTGAATCAGGAATACTTGAGTTCAAATCTGATGTTACATTCATTAGCTATGTGACCCTTTGCAAATGATTTACCCTCCATCTGCCTAAGTGCTTCAGCTGCGAAATGGGGACAATACTAATATCTACCTCCAAGGGTAGTTATGAACGTGAAAAGATAACATTTGCTAGATATTTCACAAACCTTAAAATGCTATATAAATGCTAGTTATAGAGAACAGTTTTATATATACATATATATATATATATATATATATATATACACACACATACATATATATACACATACATATATATATACACACACACACACATATATATATATATATATATACATACATATATACTGAATGATTTCAAGGAGTTGAACAGGTTGCTTCATGTGGTAATGAGCTTCCCATAGACTTGAAGCCACAAGAGACCTTATTCAAACCCTCCCCCACCCCCATTTAATAACTGAGATATCTAGGACCCAGAGACATTGACTGATTTGCCCAGGTAAATCATACAGGAAGTAAGTGATAGAACTGGAATCTGAAGCCAGTTCTTCTAGCTTCTAACCCAATAATCATTCCATTGCATTGTGCTGCCTACCAACCTATATGGATGACCATACGTCAGAAAAGGTGAATAGTGATTCAGGGAAAGCATTAGCCTAGATGACAGGTGTCAAGCTCAGAGCCCACCAGAATCAGATTAAAATTTAATTAGGAAATGTTTAGCAAAATAAATAAAAATACAATAAAACATATATAATATAAATTTTTGCTTCTCTAAATCAATATGTGGGCAGCTGGAATCTGTTTTATTTGAGTTTGATACCAGTGGACTAGATAACAGGAAGAGCATGTTGGTTGGTTGCTGTCCTTTGTCCTCAAGAAGGATCAAAATGGTATCACTGTGCTAGAATCAAGTTTCAATGTGTCGCACTGTGGCTGATCAGACCAATATGAGCTTGGAATGCTCTACCACAGGTTGGACACAAATATTCCACGTGACCATTTGAGATGAATACTCCAAATGTGAGCATCCTGTGTTTCCTTTGAGCTATTTCAACTCTGCTTTGCTCAAAGAGCATAGCTCCTTCTCTGATATGGGCATGCTATACCAAGCAGTCCTGCGCCAGTGTGACCCAAGTCACCCAATAAGTTCTTCAGAGAGACATTGAAAGTGTCCTTGTAATCAATTCTTCTGACCACTATGTGACCACTTGCCCTGTGTGAGTTCTCCATTAAAAAGTGCTTTTGGCAAACTTATGTTTGGCATTCAAACAACATGGCCAGACCATGTTACAAGAAGAGAACTTGGCTATGGAGTAAGAGGATTTAGGCTGAATTTCTTCATTTGCCATTATATGACCTGGGACAAGTCATTAAATCTCTCTAATTGTCCTTTTATTCATTTATACAATGAGTAGGCTGGACAAGATGTCATCCAAAGCCTCTTCCAACCCTAGATCTGTGATCCTATGACTTCTGAGGTCTTTTCCAATTTTGAATCAATGATTCTATTAGAAGCTGAGATTCCTATGGATTTATCATTTAAGTCTACAATCAGTGACAACTGTTAACTTGTTAACTGTAACAGAAAAAAAAAGATGATTCATATTTGGAGACAAAAATACATCATCTATTTTTTGATGCTTAAAATAATTTTTTTATAATTATTATGAAAAAGAAAATATATTTATTAGGAAACTATAGATCTTATACAGGTCTGTGGAAATTCAAGATTTTGGATCCATTCAAATCAATATCTTAATCTTGATATTGCTTCTCTACAAATTCTGGAGAATTCCAGCCAACAATGTTTCCCCATTCCCTCAGAACTGAAGACTGTCTCAGTTACGATAATAATTTGCAAAGGAGAAGGAAGTATGTATGTTTTTTTTTAATTTCAGACAGAAAAATGAGAGCAGCAAGTGTTGCTCATTCAAACAGAAAAGTCTGAGAGCAATCCTCAGTGTATGAAGGTATTTGGAAAACTATATATTTATTGAAAGTGTGCAGGTTGCTTGGATACAAATTTATAACAGGCAGAGTAAACTTTCTAAGTTACTTATCCCTCTAAGGGACTAATAGTGAATTATGGCAGGTATGAGATAGAACCGTTGTCCACACTCAAGACAGGAGCAGATCTGGCCAGTGACATCAGAATGCCATCCAACCCCATGAATTTGAGTTAGGTGAAATGGAATATATAATTATTTGGGATTCCTGAAGGATTTTTGGAAAGGAGACTTCCCATCCTTTCCGGTTTCTGTTTTCCACTCCAAGAAGATATCCAGGGATTCCTAACATTTTTTTATGTACTAGATCCTTTGGCCAAAGTCTAGTGTAGCTTAGAGACCCCTTTTCAGAAAGGGTTTAAATTTTTTTAATTCATAAAATAAAAGCATTAGGATTATAAAGGAAACCCATTATGTTGAAACCCAGTTATTATTTGTTTTATGAAACACAAGTTCATGCGCTCCATGTTAAGAACCTCTTAGTTAGACTTTAGTGTTAGGGGCCAAGCTCTGGACAGGCCTTCGGGGAGCTCAGGGAACTGGGTCTGCCCTCAGCGAGGAACTTGGGAGGGGCTCTGGCTGGGGATATAAGGAGCTGTTGGGGAGGGATCAGGAAGAGATGTAGAGGACGCCATCAATAAAGTGAAGTGCACTGACATCCTGGGGTGAGTGTGTAGTCATTGTTCCCTCCGTGGAGGAGGGGATAGTCCTGTCGCGCAACTAGGCCATACGGTGGCATGCAGGGGCGCAACTAGGCCATACGGTGGCACGGCAGGGGCGGGAGACGTCCGAAGACCCGGGGAAAGGGTAAGATTCCCCAAGCGAAGTCTGGGTTAAGGGATACCACCTCATCTGGGTGAAGGCCGGGGGGGTGGAGCTCCGTGCATGAGTACCGCCTGGAATAGTGTCCAGGCGAAGACCCCAGAGAGATTACTGTCTGGCTTAGTAGCCAGGCCCCGGCCCCGTGCACTTTAGGAATGATCTCTATTATTCAAATGAAATGAAATGATTTGATGGTATTTGCTGAGCTGAAAAGTGAAGAAAACCAAGGTTCTTGATTATTTAACTTGTATAATTTGAGTTCACTCTTTACTGTTCAGCAAAGTCCACCTCTAATGGCTCATTAAGATGTTGAGATGACTTTGGATTCTAGACCAATAGAGAGCAATTTCTTAGAGAGCCTTCAAACTTGAAAGTCTTCGGTTCATTTCAACTCAACAGTTTTGTTCATAAGCTCATAGGTTTAAAGATGTAAGGTATGTTAGAAATAATATTTTCATTTTTGTGATGAGGAAACTCAAGATCATGGATTAAAAATGATGTACCCAGGGTCAGATAGATAGATGAAGAACTGGATTGTGAAGTTTCTATGCCCTAGCACATGGTCAATTTTTGTGTATGTGCGGGTACCTCTGAGCAAAAGGCATATTCCTTTCTCTCCCCATTCAATTTTCTCCAGAGATCTATCATAGCTACCTAATCCAGAGTTTTATTCACCTCCTTAACTTCTTCCTTGCTTATTTTGAGTTTAGATTTATCAAGTTCAGAAATGGGGAGGTTGAGGTCCCCGACTAGTATAGTTTTGCTGTCTATTTCTTGCAGTAACTCCCTTCACTTCTCCTCTAAGAATTTGGATGCTGTAACACTTGGTGCATGCATATTTAGTAATGATATTGCTTTGTCGTCTATGCTGACTTTTAGCAAGATAAAGTTTCCTTCCCTATCTCTTTTGATTAGATCTCTTTCTGCTTTTGTTTGTCTGAGATTAGGATTGCTATCCCTGCTTTTTTTACAACAGCTGAAGCATAGTATATTCTGTTCCAACATTTTACTTTTACCCTGTGTATATGTCCCTGTTTCAAATATGTTTTTTTTTTGTAAACAACATATTGTTGGATTATGGTTTTTAATCTATTCTACTATCCACCTCCATTTTATGAAAGAGTTAATCCCATTCACATTCACAGTTATGATTACTATTTGTCTTTCCCTCCATACTCTTTCCACCAGTTTAAGATTTTAATTCTCCCGTTTCCCTTCCCCTCCACAATAGTTTTAATTTTTGACCATTGCTTCACTTAGCCTTCCCTCCCTTCTTTCAGCCCCCCTCCCTTTTACTCCCCTTTCTCCTTATTACTTCTTCCCTCCCTATTAGCCTCCCCTCTCTTTTCATCCCCCCTTCCCCTCCTACTGCCTGTACAACTGGTCAGATTTCTATCCTTAACTGAGTTTGTCATACCCCCCTTCAACCAAATCAGATGAGAGTAAATTTCAGTGTTCATCTCCCTCCCTTTCCATTTACTCTAATATGCTTTTGTATCCTGTGTCTAATATGTCTTCCTGTGATATAATTACCCTTTTTCTGCCTCCTCCTTTTCACGTCTCCTGTTACAATTCCTATGCACTCTTAAATCATATTTTTATCATGACATCATTTACCTTATACCCACTCCTTCGATCTATGTATATCCCTTTTAAATATCATATTAAATATACAATTCTCAAGATTATCAAGTATCACCTTTTGTTATAGAAATGTAAACTGTTTGCCCATATTGAATAACAAGGTTTTTTTTCCCCTTTTTCCCTTTTTATGTCTCTCTTGAGACTTGTGTTTGAAGACTGAATTTTCTACTGAGCTCTGGCCTTTTCATCAGGAAGGTCTGGAAATCCCTTATTTCACTGAACATCCATCTCCTTGCCTGAAATAGTGTGCTCAGTTTTGCTGGGTAATTGATCCTTGGTTGTAGTCTAAGCCCCTTTGTCTTACAGAATATCATATTCCAATCCTTCTTATCTTTTAATGTAGAAGTTGCAAGGTCCGGTGTGATCCTGACTGTAGCTCCTTGATATTTGAATTGTTTCTTCCTGGCTGCTTGTGACATTTTCTCCTTCACTTGAGAGTTCTGGAATTTGGCAACCATATTCCTCGATGTTTGCAGTTTTGGATCCCTTTCAGGGGGTGACCAGTGCATTCTTTTGATGAACAGTTTGTCCTCTGGATCTTGAACCTCTGGGCAGTTTTCCCCAATGATTTCTGGGAAGATATTGTCCAGACTCTTTTTTCTATCATGGCTTTCAGGTAGACCAATAATTCTTAGATTCTATTTTCTGGATCTCTTTTCCATGTCAGTTGCATTTCCAGTGAGATGTTTTATATTTTCTTCTATCTTTTAATTTTTTAAATTCTGTTTTAATGATTCTTCATGTCTCATAGAGTCATTAGCTTCTACTTGCCCAATTCTAATTTTAATAGATTGTTTTCTTCAGTTAACGTTTGCATCTCCTTTTCCATTTGTCCAGTTGTTCCTTTTAGGAAGTTATTTTCTCCAGTTAGTTTTTGCACTTCCTTTCCCATTTGTCCAATTTTCCTTTTAAATTTTTCCATGATTTCTTTTTCCATTTTTTTAAAAACCATTGGACAGTTTTTCTTCTACTTCTCTAATTTGGCTTTTAAAATCCTTCTTGAGCTCTTCCAAGAATGCTCTTTGGGGGAGGAGCCAAGATGGAGGAGTAGAAAGACTCACATATGCTAGCTCTGAATCCACAGCCCATAAATTTCCTGTAAAAAGAACTCCCCACAAATTCTGGAGCAGAGCAAGCTGCGCAGAAAGACACTGGAGGAGATTTCCATTTCAGAGAGCCCTGGAAAGCCGTCTGCAGGGGTCCATCACACACTGGACAGCAGAGCCCACCCCAGCGCTGCCCTGGCTGTGTGGCCCCAGAGGAGCAGATCCAAGCAGGCTTCAGGGATGGAATCTCCAGAGGCCGGGAAGGTGCCTCCACCCACAGGTGCTACAGGTCAGTGAGAGAGACTTCTGGGAAGGCCGAGAGGTGAGCAAGGTGTCTCCGTGGCACGGGCCCCCTCGGGAGGCAGCAGCAGAGGCAGAGGCAGAGGTAGCTGCGGCCCAGGACTCCCCGAGCAGGAAGAAGCTCCATTGTTGAAGGTCTCTGCATAAAGCCCCTGAGGGAACTGAGCCTGGGAGGTGGCCCTGCCCCCACCCAAGCACCAGAACTTAAGCTCACACTAAATAGCAGCTGCTCCCCCCCTCGGATAGCCCTGAGACTGGGAAGCAGCATTTGAATCTCAGACCCCAAGCACTAGCTGGGCAGATCTAGGCAGGGGTGGAGAGGAATCTCAGAAGTCAGGTAACTGGCTGGGAAAATGCCCAGAAAAAAAGGAAGCAGAATAAGATCATAGAGAGTTACTTTATTGGGGAAGAGATGTTCCTTCCCCCCTTCATTTCTGATGATGAAGTACAATACCTGCCATCAGAGAAAGACGTGGAGGTCGGGGCCTCTCTATCCCAGACATCCAGGGTGAATGTCCAGTGGGCTCAGGCCATGGAAGAGCTCAAAAAGGATTTTGAAAAGCAAGTTAGACAGGTGGAGGAAAAACTGGGAAGAGAAATGAGAGAGATGCAAGAAAAGCATGAAAAACAGGTCAAGACCTTGCTAAAGGAGATCCAAAAAAATGCTGAAGAAAATAACACCTTGAAAAATAGGCTCACTCAATTGGCAAAAGAGGTTCAAAAAGCCAATGAGGAGAAGAATGCTTTCAAAAGCAGAATTAGCCAAATGGAAAAAGAGGTTCAAAAGCTCACTGAATTTAATAGTTCTCTCAAAATTAGAATGGAACAGATGGAGTCTAATGACTTTCTGAGAAACCAAGAAATCATAAAACAAAATCAAAAGAATGAAAAAATGGAAGAAAATGTGAAATATCTCATTGGAAAAGCACCTGACCTGGAAAATAGATCCAGGAGAGACAATTTAAAAATTATGGGACTACCTGAAACTCATGATCAAAAAAAGAGCCTAGACATCATCTTTCATGAAATTATCAAGGAAAACTGCCCTGAGATTCTAGAACCAGAGGGCAAAATAAGTATTGAAAGAATCCATCAATCACTGCTTGAAAGAGATCCAAAAAGAGAAACTCCTAGGAACATTGTGGCCAAATTCCAGAATTCCCAGGTCAAGGAGAAAATATTGCAAGCATCTAGAAAGAAAAAAATCCAGTATTGTGGAAATACAATCAGGATAACACAAGATCTAGCAGTTTCTACATTAAAGGATCAAGGGGCGTGGAATAAGATATTCCAGAAGTCAAAGGAACCAAGAATCACCTACCCAGCAAAACTGAGTATAATACTTCAGGGGAAAAAATGGTCTTTCACTGAAACAGAGGACTTTCAAGCATTCTTGATGAAAAGACCAGAGCTGAAAAGAAAATTTGACTTTCAGACACAAGAATGAGAAGAAGCATGAAATACTAAACAACAAAGAGAAGTCATAAGGGACTTACCAAAGGTGAACTGTTTACATTCCTACATGGAAAGACACTATCTGTAACTCTTAAAACTTTTCAGTATCTGGGCAGTTGGTGGGATCACACACAGATGTACACACACACACACGCACACACACGTACATGCGTGCATGCACACACAAACATACACACAAGCATGTACACACAGAGACAGAGAGCACAGAGTGAATTGAATAGGATGGGACCATATCTTAAAAGAAATTAAGGTAAACGGTGAGAAAGAAATGTATTGGGAGGAGAGAGGGTGAAATGGAATGCGGTAAATTATATCTCATTCAAGAGGCAAGCAGGAGACTTTTTAGTGGAGGGAAAAAGAGGAGAGCTGAGAAAAAAACATGAATTTTACCCTCATCACATTCGACTAAAGGAAGGAGTAAAATGCACACTCATTTTTGGTATGAAAACCTATCTTACAATACAGGAAAGTGGGGGAGAAGGAGATAAGCAGGGAGGGAGGGATGATGGGAGGGAGTACAATGGAAGAAGGGAGCAATTTGAAGTCAAAAATTTTGGGGAGGGACAGGATCAAAAGACAGAATAGAAACAATGGGGGGCAGAATAGGATGGAGGGAAATACAGTTAGTCTTATACAACACGACTGTTATCGAAGTCATTTTCAAAACTACACAGATATGGCCTATATTGAATTGCCTGCCTTCCCAAAGGGAATGGGTGGGGAGGGAGGGATGGAGAGGATTTGGAACTCAAAGCTTTAGGAACAACTGTTTAGTGTTGTTCTTGCTACTAAGAAATAAGAAATACAGTTAATGGGGAATAGAAAGTCATCTGGCCCTACAGGACAAAAGAGAAAATGGGGAGAAGAGAAGGAATGGATGATAGAAGAGAGGGCAGATTGGTGATAGGGAAAATTAGAATGCTTGGTGTATTGGGGTGGGGGGAGGGGAGAAATGGGGGGAAAATATGGAACCCAAAATTTTGTGAAAATGAATGTAAAAAGTTAAATAAATAAATAAATTTAAAAAAAAGAAAAAGAAAATAGTTCTCTCAAAATTAGAATGGGACAGATGGAGTCTAATGACTTTCTGAGAAACCAAGAAATCACAAAAGAAAACCAAAGGAATGAAAAAATGGAAGAGAATGTGAAATATGTCATTGGAAAAAACAACTGACCTGGAAAATAGATCCAGGAGAGACAATTTAAAAATTATGGGTCTACCTGAAAGCCATGATCAAAAATAGAGCCTAGACATCATCTTTCATGAAATTATCAAGGAAAACTGCCCTGAGATTCTAGAACCAGAGGGCAAAATAATTATTGAAGGAATCCATTGACCACCACCTGAAAGAGGTCCAAAAAGAGAAACTCCCAGGAACATTGTGGCCAAATTCCAGAATTCCCAGGTCGAGGAGAAAATATTGCAAGCAGCTAGAAAGAAACAATTCCAGTATTGTGGAAATAAAATCAGGATAACTCAAGATCTAGCAGCTTCTACATTAAGGGATCAAAGGGCATGGAATAGGATATTCCAGAAGTCAAAGGAACTAGAACTGAAACCAAGAATCACCTACCCAGCAAAACTGAGTATAATACTTCAGGGGAAAATATGGTCTTTCAATGAAACAGAGGACTTTCAAGCATTCTTGATGAAAAGACCAGAGCTGAAAAGAAAATTTGACCTTCAAACACAAGAATGAGAAGAAGCATGAAAAAGCAAACAGCAAAGAAAAGTCATAAGGGACATACCAAAGGTGAACTGTTTACATTCCTACATGGAAAGACAATATTTGTAACTCTCAAAACTTTTCAGTATCTGGGTAGTTGGTGGGACTATACACACAGACACACATACACACACAAACACACGCACACATACACATTATACACATGTGCACGCACACACACATACACACATGCACACACACACAGAGCACAGAGTGAATTGAATAGGATGGGACCATATCTTAAAAGAAATTAAGGTAAATGGTGAGAGAGAAATGTAGTGGGAGGAGAGAGGGTGAAATGGAATGGGGTAAATTATGTCTCATTCAAGAGGCAAGCAGGAGATTTTTTAGTGGAGGGAAAAAGAGGAGAGCTGAGAAAAAACATGAATTTTACCCTCATCACATTCGACTAAAGGAAGGAGTAAAATGCACACTCATTTTGGTATGAAAACCTATCTTACAGTACAGGAAAGTGGGGGAGAAGGAGATAAGCAGGGAGGGAGGAATGATGGTAGGGAGGGCAATGGGAGAAGGGAGCAATTTAAAGTCAACAATCGGGGAGGGACAGGATCAAAAGACAGAATAGAAGCAATGGGGGGCAGGATAGGATGGAGGGAAATACAGTTAGTCTTACACAACATGGCTATTGTTGAAGTCATTTACAAAACTACACAGATATGGCCTATATTGAATTGCCTACCTTCCCAAAGAGGACTGGTGGGGAGGGAGGGATGGGAAGAATTTGGAACTCAAAGTTTAAGGAACAACTGTTGAGTATTTTTCTTGCTACTAGGAAATAAGAAATACAGTTAATGGGGAATAGAAAGTCATCTGGCCCTACAGGACAAAAGAGAAGATAGGGACAAGAGAAGGGAGAGATGATAGAAGAGATAGCAGATTGTTGATAGGGAAAATTAGAATGCTCGGTGTATTGGGGTGGGGGGAGGGGACAAATGGGGAGAAAATATGGAACCCAAAATTTTGTGAAAATGAATGTAAAAAGTGAAATAAATAAATTTATATTTAAAAAAAAGAATGCTCTTTGGGCTTGAGACCAATTCATATTTCTTTCTGAAATTTCAGATGGGAGTACAGTCTCAATCTTGTCCTCTTTAGTATTCATGTTTTGGTCCTTGTTCCCATAGAAACATTCTATGATCTTATCTTTTCTGCTTTGCTTCTTGTTCATGAACACCTTTTTCCTCACTTTTAAATTGGATCCCTGCTTCTGGGGCACAGGGAGCTCTGTTCCACAGTTCTTTTGCTTAGAACTTGAGGCTTTGTATATTGTGACCTATGGTTTTTTCAGCTAGAATCTAAAATCCTGAAGCTTACCTGGTGCTGAGCTGGCTGATGGGCCAAAGCAGAAGCCAGGTAAAGTCTTTCTGAGTTTCCCAGGAGTTACCCTGGAGCTAGTTGCATTAAGTGTGGGGGAGGAGTGGTCTGGCTGTAGAAGGTCTCTTCTCCTAAGCAATAGCATAGGCAAGCTCAAGGGTTGGCGAACCCAATCTGTGCTAGTTTCTTCCAGATTCCCCTGGCTGTGCTAAGGTATGCCTAGGGTCCTGGTGTTGGCAATTATGGGCTCCACTCCCCGGTGCTCAGGATCTCCTAACAGTTTGCTGAGGTGGAGCTGTCTTGGACAGCTCTGGTCCTACATTGGTCCCCTTTGGTCACAGCAGTAAGTGTCTGAGACTAAATTTGATCTTAGGTCTTCCTGATTCAGGATCAGATTTCTATCCACTGTACCAGATAGCAGCTCTTAATCTGAACTCCTTAATTTACAGATGACGATTTGAGGCCCCCATAGGTATTCATTTTTACCAAGATCATACAAGTTGTAAGTAACATAAATGTAATTTGAACCTTCTTACTCTTTTCAACGGCTCTTATGGTCTCAGGATAAATCTGTTGCCAAAAATGTACCTAGGTAAGGTAGAAATACATTCATCATCATACAAGCTTCAGAGTACCTGGATGTATTCTTTTTATCTGTTTGCTTTTGCCACAACACTTTTCACAAATGATCTACTAAGACAAGAAAAATAATAGGGATAGGTGAAAAGAATTAGCTCTCCACTTGACCTGACTCCCCTCCTTCCATACACATGCAATGCAAAGTCCTTGAAGTATAAAATTATGTAGTTCTGGTTTCATGAAGGATTAAGTACTGTCTGTATTTTTTTTACAGGCCATCTAGGGCATAAAGAATACCAAAATTAAAAGCAATAGTTGATTGAGTCAATCCTAATCCTAATCCTTTATGGCAAAAAAAAAGGGCTTTTAAGGTGTGATTTGCCTATAGGGTGATATCTGTCCAAGGCATCACCTAATTAGAACTGTCATTGCTTTGCAACTTAATAAAAAAGAAAGCCTGCTAACAATTATGGCTTTTCAGAGATTAAATGGGCTACTTTGAAGGTAATGGTTTCTCTTTACCTGCAAGTCTTAAAAAAGGAAGTGAATGTCTTCCTGGCTTTTTGTCTGAGATAATGTCAATAAATTATGAGGTACGGGTGGAATAGATGACCATTTAAGGTTCTTTCTAACTTGCGAGGTTCTGTAATAATAGCTAGCATCTATGTAGCACTTTCCAAATAATTCACTTTAACCTCACAAAGACCCTGAGAATAAGTGATACTATTATTTCCATTTTTCAAATAAAGAAATTGAGGCATATAGTTTAAGTGACTCACCCAGGGTCACATAACTAGTGTCTGTTGCTAGATTTAAATTTAGGTCATCCTGACTTCAGGTCTACCACTCTATTCACTTCTGCTTCTAGTGATTAAAAGATGCAAATTATAGGATCCATATGTGTGCATGTGTTCACATACTTGTGCACATATTCACATGTATGTATATGTATATATGTATTTGCACACAGGTATTTTATATTTGTATGTGTGTATAAGGTACCAAACATCTTAAGTGTTGATTTATTGAGCATCCATCAGAAATGCTGTATGAATAGCTCCCCTACTATGTGGAAAGTTTGATTGCCAACATGTAAAGTCTCATCCAGCTCTAATACTTGCATTCCATGAAATAGTGGACAAAGCTCATAGAACGTCAGCATTAGAGGGGCCGCTAGATCATGTTGAATGTAAGGAAGAATGCCTTCCCCAAAAAGTAGTTATCGAATCTTTTCCTGGAGACCTCAAGTGAGGAAAATCTCATCCCCTTCTGAGGCAGTCTATCACCCCCCTTTTTTTACTTATCCTAATATCATATGATTTTTAAATTAGAAGACACTTTAAAGGTTATCCTAATCCATTCCCAACATTTTATAGCTAAGTGAAGCAAGAAAGGGAAAATAAATTGTCTGGAGTTATATAAATAGGCAGTAACAGAACTGGAATTTGAACAAGATCCTGTGGGTTAGTAGGTTCCCCTAAATAGAAGTCCTCAAGCCAATTCTGGACCATTTGATGGGTATGTTGAGATTGGAATGGGGAGTTTGGCAGGGAATTATGAGTTGAACTCAATAGCTGCTGAGTTCTCTTCTAATTTTGAATTTAAATGATTCTCCTTTCAAAGAAATATCTTCTGCTGCTGTACCACGCGGGTACTTCACAACTGACTTCAGATTTATTTTTCTTAAGCTGACAAGGTTATATGCTATCCTAGTCATCTGGTCCAGTGCTTCTCAAACATTGTGGTCTCAGGACTACTTCAAAATTATCGAGGACTGCCCCAAGAACTTCTGCTTCTTAGATTCCCTAGCTTCCTTCACAGCACAGCTCAGGTATTATCTTGAGTTTAAGCCTTGCTAGCTTGGTTCTTGCCTCCTTTTAAAACTACCTTGTGGTTACTTTGAATTTATGTTCTATATATTTATCTGTGTACTTGTTATTTTCTTGCTAGAACACAAATTTCCTGAGGGTGGGGACCATTTCATTTTTGCTTTTGTTTTCCTAGCATTCTATCTGGCACACGGTGGACATTTAATAAGTGTTCCTTGGCCAATTTACTGATAACAGCTGTAAAAGTAAGCTGAGGTTCAAAGAGTGAGTCTCAGTACATATGACTAATGGAGTGGAGCTCCACATATCAGCTTATCTTGTTCAATTATATTTCTGAATTGGAAGCTTTCTAGGATTTTTGTAAGGAACATGGGGAGGGAGAGAGACAGAGACAGAGATACAGAGACAGAAACACAGAGAGACACACATACAGAGAGAAACAGAGTCAGAGATAGACACAGAGACATAAAGATAGAGTGAGAGAATAAGGAAGAGACAGGGAGACACACACAGAGACAGAGAGAGACAGAGACAAAGAGATGAAGAGGAGCTGGATAGTTAAGTGTGAGAGAACATTTACTAAAATACTCAATATGGACCAACCAGGCAGTGTGCTATAAACACTGGTGATGCAAGCAATGAGGTTGTTCACCTTATCTAGTATATAACTGGCCAAAGTGCAGATACTTATGCTGAGTTTGTTTTTTATGCCTACAAAAATGTGATAATATATGCAAACAATGCATTGAAGTAAATGTACATGGGACCTATGTTGATAGGTCTCCCTATATTGATACGGATAAGATTGCTAAAGCCAAAGGAAGCTGATAGGATTTCTCAAAAGGAAAACACAGACTCAAATGCCAGTGATATTTATGAACTCTGAAGGTTTTCTGTTTGCTTCTTTGATTAAAGTTTGTATGAATCCAGTCCCCTTTGTGTGTTGAGGAGGGAGGACGACTTTCCAGGGAGTGCCAAGGTCTGCAAAAACAAGAAGACAGAAAATGCTGGGGCTGGAAGCAATACACACTCAACTTTAGGCTGTCACTAATGTGGCTATTAACTTTTCATGTTCGAATTTATTAGGCTGTCATTACAGCAATTTTCTGTGCTGATGTATCAAACCGCTATTACATATTTGTTGGCATCTCATCTATTTAAGGGAAACAAGTGATTACATGTTGCCAAGGAAACTAATCAGGAGTGTGCAAGGCATGGACAGGCGCGATGGCTGGTAGGAAGAAACCAGGGGTTTATTTTCTAGGAAATGATAACCTGCTTAGGTAGAAGACACTTTTTCCCAAGCTGAAACCATCCTGTTCTACTTAGCTAAATAATTCACATGGATATGCTCATTTTCAATGTTGAACAGATGGAAAGGAAATGGGAAAAACAATTGGAAAACAACTCCATTCTTATAGGCTTTCCTGGGAAGAAAAGTTACTTGAGGGAGTTGGGGAGGTTTTATTAATGCTCAATAGAGTTCCAGACCCAAAATTTGACTAAAGGCTTCCTAAAGTGAAATGCAAGCTGATTATTGGGAGTGAAGGGATTCCACAGTATCTGAATCTCCTAACTGCTTCTACCAGCAACCTTGATCAATACTAGATGGGAAAGCTTCTAATAACTGAAGGCCCTCTAGTCAAATTTTCTCATTTTACAAATGACTTGCCCCTGGCCACAGAGGCAATAAAAGCTCAAGGTGGGATTTGATTGAACTCAGGTCTTCTGATGCCAGTGTCAATATCATAGTGATATGTAATTTAATATACACACTGCCCACTTTTCAAAGGGTCAATTGGTTTGATCTTTTTTTCAACATCCATAAAAAGTGTAAAAATGCATGGTGCTTTGTTGATTTTTTTTTATTTAAAAAATCAGTTTCACAGAGACATGATGAAGGAGAAATAACTAGATTGCAGTTTTTCTTTAAAAAAAAAAATAATCTGGTTGGGAAGCCATAAAGCTCAACAGGAGTCTATAGCACCATGTAGCAAGCAAAACAAAAGAAAAAATCTTAATGCAATCCTATGTAGTATCGCAAAACACAGTGCCCCAGACGAGGAATTCTTGTCCTACTCTTGTCCTTTGCCAAGGCCAGGTAACATTTAGAAGCTTATGTTCCATCCATCTTCCATGCTTGAGGAAAGACACTGACAAACTGGAGAAAGTTCACAGGAGAGGACGTGAATGGCCTGTAGCCTATGTCTTGTAAAGATCAGCTAAAGGAAATAGGAGTGTTTAGCCTGGAGTAAAGAAGGCTCATAGGAGAAATGAGAGACCTCTTAAAATCATTGTTACTGAGTCCCAGAAGGCTGAAGTACCAACAAAGAGAAGTTTCAGAGGACTAGATCTTTACTTAATGAAAGGAAAAAAAAAATTGTAATAAATTTAACTTGTTTAAACTGGGCTAGGTTGTTTTGGAGGATAATGTATTCCCTCTCATTGGAGATCTTCAAGGAAAAGTAGTTTTCTATGGGTGTTATAGAGGGGATTCTTTCTTGGGAATGAGTTGGACTTTATGATCTCCAAGATTCCATTCAGTGCTGAGATTCCATGTTTATGGGGGAGGTAGATTATGTGAAGGAACTGTCAGATGAGAGCTGAACTGGCAGAAAGGAACTCTAATCTATAAAATCATGAAGTTTGTGAGTTGAGGAAGGCCAAGTAGAGGAGGAAGGGAGTAAAAAGGACCATTTTACACTTGGAGCTAAATAAAAATATTTTAACGTTTTAAATCAAGAAGGGCATTATGCTCTTAAGAAGCAACCACTTTATCCCCCAAGGAATGTTCAGATAGATTTATGAGACTGTCAGGTGAGAGATGAACCTGGGGTTCAGAAGCAGGGAACAATAAAAATGGTCAGTGACTTTCTGTTCAGGGATACTTAGGCAGCTATTTGTCAATCCAATAATAATAATGTGCTGTTTTTTCCCCTAGGGCATGTATACAAGACACAATACACTTGTTGCCCAATATGTGTAAAAATGGATCACTACTACCAACTTATAATGATTTTATGTGAACACACATGATACTGTCAAATGAAACTAAAAATTATTGTATGAAGTAACAATCTTTTAGGCAAGATACTAAAGACAATCGAGACATGGGTGACATTTTCCTCACTACTGCCTTGGGAAGAAAACAAATATAAGAGATGGAGAGAAGGAGGGGGAGGAGAGGGAAAGACACAAAAGGGGAGAGAGAGAACTAGAGAGAGAGAGAAAGAAAGAGAGAATGAGAGACACACAGAGACAGAGAAAGAAAGAGAGGGATTATTTGAGAAAGAAATAGTTGAAGAAGATTGGGGGGACATTGATTAATTCAGTATACCTATGAAAGGACAATCAACAAGCATTTATTGAGTGTGGGAGAGACTATGCTAATTACTTCAGCTACAATGAGAAAACCAAAATGGTGACTGACTGCAAATAGCTTAGAATTTGATCATGTCTGAATCGATAAATATTTTTTATTGCTTTATGGTTGCATAAAGTAGACAGAATGCTAAGCCCAGAGTCAGGAAAATCTGAATTCAAACCTGACCTCAGATACTCCCTGGCTATGTGACCATGAGAAATTCACATAATCTTTGTTTACCTCAGTTTCCCCATTTATAAAGGGATAATAAATAGCATTTACTTGCCTGGCTCATTGTGCTAATCAAATGAGAAAGTAATAATAAAGTGATTAGCATAGTGCCTGGCATATAGTGAGCACTGTATAGATGGTTTTTATTGTGGCTGTTGTTAATGCCTTTTTACATTTTTGGCAATACCCTACTACAAGGTCATTTTTTTTAAAGTGCCATATAATGCTGATTAATATATATATTCTTTAGGAGTCCCATTTAGAAGTTGCCATTAAGTCTTTTAGTTCCAGATTCTCCAGCAAATTGTTCTATTCTATATTTTCCATTTATTTATCCATTAAATTTATCCAAAACTGGAAGTTATTGAAAACTCCTGGATTAGTATATTACTGTTCATGCCTTTTTGTTATTTAGCTAAATTCTTTTTTATGAATTTAGATGATAAAGCATTTGTAATATGTTTGGTATTAATATTAGTCTGTTGTCTGTAATTCTTTTCAGTGTAACATAGTTTCTTTGTTTATGTCCCTTTTTTACTATGTAAATATTTGTTTTTATTTTGTCTGACAGCATGCTTGCAATTCCAGCTTTTTTTTTGGCAATGCATAGCATTTTTTTTTTTAGAGCTCCTCATTTGTATGCATGCCTTTTTTTAAGTTATTATTTTTTGATCTGGTAAACAAAATGTTGTCTGGGAGTTGTGATTTTGGAATTTCTTCCAATAGGGAATCAGTGATTCTTTCAATTTTCATTTTACCCTTTCAATCTAAGATATCATGGAAAATTTATTTAATAATTTCTTGAAATATGATGTCTAGGATCTTTCTTTTATCATTTTAAGCAGCCTAATAACTGTTAAATTATTTCTCCTCCTTGTTATATTTTCCAGGTCAGTTATTTTCTTTTTCAGTGAGATATTTCACTTTTTTCTTTTTTTTCTTTTTGACTTTATTTTATTGTTTCTTTATGTCTCATGAAATCATTGCTCAATTCTAATTTTTAAGGAATTATTTCCTTTATTTAGTTTTTGAAACTTTTCCTGTTTGAGCAATTCTTTTTAAAGAGTTTTTTTGCTCAATGAATTTTTGTGCCTCTTTTGCCATTAGGGATGTTCTGATTTTTTCTGTTATTTCCTTCAGTACCTTTTGTGCCTCTTTAATCAAGCTGTTAATTCTATTTTCATAATTTTGCATCACTTTACTTTATCTTCATAATTTTTCCTCTACCCATTTTGCCACTTTCTTTAACTTTTCAAAAAAATTTTTGTTAGCCTTCTGTCCAGTTTAGGACTTTTTTCCCCTCCGAGGCTTTTCTGGTAGCTGTTTTCACATTATTGTCCTCTTCTGAGTTTTGTATTGATCTTTGCTGCCATCCTTTTCTTGATTGCTCCTTTTTTCAGCTTATTTTTTTTTTACTTTGAATTTTTATGTTAAAGTTAGGTTCTGCTCACCTGAGCAAGATTTGGGCTTTTATCATGCTGTTATTTTCAGAGCTTGTTCTTGGTTTCTATAAATTTTTGGTGCTTTCTGGATTTTGTGATTTGAGGAGAGGTGTGGTCGCTACTGTCCTGATCTGCCCTGTGGTCTTCACCTAGTATGGGCCTCTGATTTGACATAATCAAAAGTGATAACACTCTTCTTAGTCATGTAACTGTGATCAAGGCCCCTGCTGTCTTGCAGCCACAAGTTTTATTGCTCCTTCTTGCTACGGAACTTCAACAAGGGCCCCTGCTCCCTTGTGACTGATCAAAAGAGCTCCTCTCTGCCTTGATACTGTGATCCAGAATTGTATATTAGAAATATAGCTGTCAATCAGCACCAGCTGTATCCGGTGCCAGCAAAAGATTCCCTGTAATCTCTTTCTGAGAAATTGTCCAACCTTTTTACTTCTTTTGGACTGAGAACTCCTAAAGCTGCTGCTGCCACTGTTAGCTGCCTCTAAAATCCACTGCTGGCTCACAGCCCACTGTCACAGAACTCTCCTGATGAGTTGTCTTTGACTGAAAATAAGTCTCAAGCTGAATTTTTGTTGTCTCTTCTGTTCTAAAATACAATTTGAGGTTTTATTTTGAAAGTGGTTGAAGGAAATTGTTGGGGAGTTCTGTTGGGTTGCTTGCCTCTTCTCTGCAATCCCACATTATTTCTGATCAATATCAATATCATATCAATGTCTGAGCAAATTAAAAGAATAACTAGTGTTTTTGTTTGTTTTTACTGTCACATGGTTTATAAGTAAGGCAGAATGTCATAGTGGATGGAATAAGGCTTTGGAGTCAAGTAATCTTATGTTCAGGTTCTATCTCTGACATATACTGACTGGGTGACCAGGGACAAGTCACTCGGTATATTTATGACCCAGGCAAGTCTTTAAGCCTCTGTGTTACAGAGAAGGCACCTAACTGCATTGGAAGAGAGAGTTTTCTTATACATGTGTGGATATTGCACTCATTGAAAGTGAGGGTCTAAATTGATGGGATATTCTTCAATAAATCGAGGGGATGCCCAGAAATTAGGGAATGGCTGAACAACTTGTGACGTATGAATATAATGGAATAGTATTATGCTATAAGAAGTGATGAGCAAGTAGGCTTCAGGAAAACCTGGAAAGACTTATGTGAACTGATGCTGAGTGAAGTGAGCGGAACTAGGAGAACATTCTACACAGTAAGAGCCACTGTGTGCGAAGACAGATTTTGATAGACTTAGCCCTTCTCAGCAATGCAAGAACCTAAAACATTTCCAAAGGACTCATGATGCAAAATGCCATCTACATCCAGAGAAAGAATTATGGAGTCAGAAAACAGAACAAAATAGACAATTTTCTTTCTGGTTATGTTGTGTTTTATTGTGCTTTGTTATGTTTTTCTCATGGTTTCTCCCATTACTTATAATTCTTCTATGCAACATGACTGGTTTGTAAATATATTTAATACGAATGTATGTGTAGAGACCATATAAGATTGCATGCCATCTTGGGGAGGCACAGGGAAAATATTTAAAACTTAAGGAAGTAAATGTTGAAAACTGAAAGCAAATACATGAATAAATTTGGGGATAAAAGATCAAACTCAAATCCGTTTTTTTTTTTTTAATCCCAACATCACCCTTTTTCATTTTTGCCTTTGATCGGTAAATTTCCTAAGTTTAAAAGGCTAACTATTCTAATGGAAAATATCCTGGGTTCTAGTCCCAGTTTTGCAAAGGACTAGCTATGGGACATTAGGCAAATCAATGGATACATCTGTCTTGAATCTTTTCAAAAATGGAATAAATATAAATGAATAGAAAGATAAATTAAAAAATAAAGTGTGGGGGGGCAGAGTCAAGATGGCGGAGTAGAAAGACGCATGTATGTGACCTCCAAACCCACAGCCCATAGATTTAATGTAAGAAGAGCCCCCCATAAGTTCTGGATCACTGGAGGGTGTGCAGAAACATAGTGGAAGAGATTTCCATTCCAGAGAGCCCTGGAGAGCCATCCCCAGGGTCCGTCGCGCCCGGAAAGTGGACCCCACCCCAGTGCTTCCCTGGCTGTGGCCCCAGAGAAGCTGATCCGAGCAGGCTTTGGGGATGGAACCTCCGGCAGCCGTGAAGGTCCCTCCGCCCAGAGAAGCTACAGGTCAGTGAGAGAGACGACTGGGCTGGCTGAGAGGGGAGTGGGGTGTCTCTGTGACTCGGGACCCCTCGGGAGGAAGCAGCAGAGGCAGAGGTGGGGGCAGGAAGTGGGGGAGGCAGAGACAGGGGCAGCGGCAGAGGCAGCGGCGGCACGGCTGGATCTGCATTACTGAAAGTCTCTGCATAAACCACCTGAAGGAGCTGAGCCTGGGAGACAGCCCTGCCCCACCAGCTCCTTTACTGAAGGTCTCTGCATAAAGCCCCTGAGGGAACTGAGCCTGGGAGGCGGCCCTGCCCCCACCCCAGCACCAGAACTAAAGCTCACATTGAATAGCAGCCGCGCCTGCGCGGAGAGCCTATTTGAATCTCAGACCACAAGCACTAGCTAGGCGGATCTAGGCAGGGGTGGAGAGGAATCTCAGAAGTCAAGTAAGTGGCTGGGAAAATGCCTAGAAAAGCGAAGAAAAATAAGACTATAGAGAGTTTTTTTGAACAGATGCAAATGATCCCGACTTTCCGATCTGATGATGAGGACATATCCTTGCCATCAGGGAAAGACGTGGAGGGTGGGGCCTCGGTACCCCAGACATCCCAGGGGGATGTCGGGTGGGCTCAGGCCTTGGAAGAGCTCAAAAAGGATTTTGAAAAGCAAGTTAGACAGGTGGAGGAAAAACTGGGAAGAGAAATGAGAGAGATGCAAGAAAAGCATGAAAAGCGGGTCAATACCTTGCTAAAGGAGACCCAAAAAAATGCTGAAGAAAATAACACCTTGAAAAATAGGCTCACTCAATTGGCAAAAGAGGTTCAAAAAGCCAATGAGGAGAAGAATGCTTTCAAAAGCAAAATTAGCCAAATGGAAAAACAGGTTCAAAAGCTCACTGAAGAGAATAGTTCTCTCAAACTTAGAATGGAACAGATGGAGTCTAATGACTTTACGAGAAACCAAGAAATCACCAAACAAAACCAAAAGAATGAAAAAATGGAAGAGAATGTGAAATATCTCATGGGAAAAACAACTGACCTGGAAAATAGATCCAGGAGAGACAATTTAAAAATTATGGGACTACCCGAAAGTCATGATCAAAAAAAGTGCCTAGACATCATCTTCCATGAAATTATCAAGGAAAACTTCCCTGAGATTCTAGAACCAGAGGGCAAAATAAGTATTGAAAGAATCCATCAATTACCACCTGAAAGAGATCCAAAAAGAGAAACTCCTAGGAACATTGTGGCCAAATTCCAGAACTCCCAGCTCAAGGAGAAAATCTTACAAGCAGCTAGAAAGAAACAATTCCAGTAGTATGGAAATACAATCAGGATAACTCAAGATCTAGCAGCTTCTACATTAAGGGATCGAAGGGTGTGGCATAGGATATTCCAGAAGTCAAAGGAACTAGGACTCAAACCAAGAATCACCTACCCAGCTAAACTGAGTATAATACTTCAGGGGAAAATATGGTCTTTCAATGAAACAGAGGACTTTCAATCATTCTTGATGAAAAGACCAGAGCTGAAAAGAAAATTTGACTTTCAAACACAAGAATGAGAAGAAGCATGAAAAAGTAAACAGCAAAGAGAAGTCTTAAGGGACTTACCAGAAGTGAACTGTTTACATTCCTACATGGAAAGACAATATTTGTAACTCTTAAAACTTTTCAGTATCTGGGTATTTGTTGGGACCACACACACATATGTACACGCATGCACACACACACACACATACAGAGACAGAGAGCACAGAGTGAATTGAATAGGATGGGATCATGTCTTAAAAGAAATTAAGGTAAATGGTGAGAGAGAAATGTAGTGGGAGGAAAGAGGATGAAATGCAATGGGGTAAATTATATGTCATTTAAGAGGCAAGTAGGAGACTTTTTAGTGGAGGGAAAAAGAGGAGAGCTGAGAAAAAAACAAGAAGTTTACGCTCATCACATTTGACTAAAGGAAGGAATAAAATGCACACTCATTTTGGTATGAAAACCTATCTTACAGTATAGGAAAGTGGGGGAGAAGGAGATAAGCAAGGGGGGGATGATGGAAGGGAGGGCATTGGGAGGAGGGAGCAATTTGAAGTCAACACTCGGGGAGGGACAGGATCAAAAGACAGAAGAGAAACAATGAGGGGCAGGATAGGATGAAGGGTAATTCAGTTAGTCTTACACAACACGACTATCAGGGAAGTCATTTGCAAAACTACACAGATATGGCCTATATTGAATTGCATGCCTTCCCAAAGGGAATGGGTGGGGTGGGAGGGATGGGGAGAATTTGGAACTCAAAGTTTTAGGAACAACTGTTTAGTATTGTTGTTGCTACTACTAGGAAAGAAGACATAGAGTTAATGAGGAATAGAAAGTCATCTGGCCCTACAGGAGAAAAGAGAAGATGGAGACAAGAGATGGTAGGGATGACAGAAGAGAGGGCAGATTGGAGATAGGGAAAATTAGATTGCTTGATGTATTGGGGTGGGGGGAGAGGATAAAAGGGGAGAAAATTTGGAACCCAAAATTTTGTGAAAATGAATGTAAAAAGCTAAATAAATAAATAAACAAACAAACAAACAAATAAATGAATGAATGAATGAATAAATAAATAAATAAATAAAGGAATGAATGAATGAATGAATGAATGAATGAATAAATAGATAGATAGATAAATAAATAAATAAATAAATATTGATAAAAATAAAGTGTGGGTCTAGTACAAAAGCAATGAAGAAAACAAGTATAATATACTATTTAAAATGCACTTTCCTTACAATTCCTAGGGGAAGGGAAGATTGACTTCAGGAAAAAATGAGCAAATATATTTTATTTTAAATGGTCATTGGATTAAAAATCTAGAGCTAAAATGGATGTTAGAGACCACCTAAACTAAGACTCTCTTGTTATTGATGGGGGAATGGAAGCCTGGGGAGGGGAGTTGCTCAAGGTTCCATAGGAGGTAAGTGTCATCAGTGGGATTTGAACGCTCGTCCTCTGACTCTACAGCCAGTATTCTTTCCCTGAATTTTTATATATTCCCCTAAGAACATAACATATTTATGACTGTCATAAATATGGGATATGATCTTGATGCTTGCAAATGCTTTCTAGTCCCCTGAAAGTTCACAAGAATGTTTACATATATACTCATTTCCAGTGATATATAATACATCCCTCCACATCAGTAGCTTCATATCAAAGCTAAATGTCTCATAAAAAGGACAGTGGAATTCAGACAGCGATCAGGAAGTCTGTGGGTTGCAAATTGTTCAAGGGAGAGTCACTAGGATTGAAATTAGCATTGTGAAAGAATTCAGAAACCAATTACTGCAAGATCAGAACACAAGTGCTAAAAGCATTAATCAAAGACAGTAACTGCCAGATAATTTCATGTCAATCAATCAGACTCCAGGCCAAGGAAGAGAGAAATAGTAAGTTTAGCTTCATATTAAAAAATTAAATTACATAGTAGCTCAGACAACTATTTCTAGGTTGTATAAGCAGAAAGGAGTCCATAATTTCCCCCTGTGGAATAAAGATGTGAATTTCAAAGGCTCCCTCCTGGCTAAGAGCATTTTACATAAATGCATAATGCAAAAGTATAAGCCACAGGCAGAAACATTCCAGTGATATTCAAAGGGAAAATTAGGTGTTATCTGAAGAACTACATCTATCTATGAGATGTTGTTTAATTCTTCAGTCTCAAATCAAAACCAATTGCCTCTGTGGCTGACTATCAATAGAAGCAGCCTTACTTGTCTATTTTGGGCAGTTATCGATGCCAAGAAAAGTAAGATTTCTCATCTGTCCAGCTCATGGGGCAAACAGCACTCAACACTTCCCTTAATTCTACTCTAATGGATGTTCAAGATTACCCCATCAATTTAAAGATAAATACTAATTTTTAGACAAATAAAGTGTTCTCCAAGTACCTTTCCTTCACTCTGGTTGAGAGATGTTGGCTTTGTTACTTTACATCAATCATTCACAGGTCAAGAAGGCAAAAAGCAAAAGGAGTTGGAGAGTAGGAAGGACTGGGAGATTGTTTGAGTGCATTTTCCAAAATCTTCTGTTTCTATTTGTCCAAAGTGTAACCTGCTACTAATTGAATCATTGCACTAATATTTGAAAGCAATTAGCTTGGCCCTTATTATGTACTTGACATCTTCCTTCTCTCATTAATTGCCCATTTTAAAGGGTGCTGAGCAACATCAAAATTAGTCAAGGTACCTGTGTTCAAATGTCTGGTTTGCAATTTTCTACCTGAGATAAATTTGCCAAGTTATTTTTCTTCTTTAGTCCTGAGTTCCCTCATTTGTAAAATAAAATGGATTGGACTAGATGAAAATTGAGGTCCTTTGTGCTCTAAGTTCCCTCTTCCAATGCTCAGGACAATTGTAGCTCTTTAATGATATAATTTATTAAAGTATCTAAAAAAATCAACAAACCCCTTCATTTTGGGTGATGAGGAAAATGAGATCTGGAGTGGGTGAGTGATTGATGAAGTTCTTAAATGTAGGAAAAGGAAAAATGGAAATTTGAACTAAAATCTCTTCATAACAAATTATATATTTGTGGTTGTTTTCAATACGGGATATGATATCAATTGTGGTAAATGCTTTCTAGATATCTATCTAATTGTGAATTTTGGGGGTCTAGAAAGCATTTGCTACAACTGACATCATCTCCAGTGGTGTACATATATATATATGTGTGTGTGTGTGTGTGTGTGTGTGTGTGTGTGTGTGTACATATATATGAGTGTATGTACATATATAAGTGTATATATACATATATGTATATCTACATATGTGTGTGTGCACACAAAGACATCAAGTGGTATATAACATCTGGGTTCTGCAACCCAAAGAAACCCAAAGAAAATTAGAGCTAACTTCCTGTCTTCCAGTAAGTTTCATGGTTGCCCAATCACTTGAGAAATAAACTGACTTTGTCCCCTTGCTGGGGATCAGACTACCTCTTGTTCTGAGCCGTGAACAGGAGCTCTCCAAGTTCTAGTGTAGTGTGACATCTGGCAGGTTCAACCAAGTTGGAAGGACTTCAGTTATGAAGTCTTGGTACCAGACTGGTCCTGCATCCTAAGGATTAACTAGATAAATACTGACACCCTCTCCATCAGTAAATTGAACACTAGTTGATGGATTATTTATTTGGTCATGGAAACTCACAAAACCTCAAAAAATCTACAAGGGAACTTGGTTCCCTTTTACTTCTGGTGGTGTTGGTGGTGGTAGAACAGCAGTCTTTATGTTTTAAACACTAGTAATGGTAGTAGTAGTAGTAGTAGTAGTAGTAGTAGTAATAGTAATAGTAGTATAGTGCTAATACATGCTAGACACTACACTAAATCCCTTACAAATATAATCTCATTAACTCCTCATGAAAAGCCTGAGAGATAGATCTTATAGTTTTCCCCATTTTACAGATGAGGAAATTTATCTGTAGGTAGATGTAATTTGTCCAGGGTCACACAGTAAGTGTCTACAAACATTAACTTAGTTGTTGATACTTCAAATGTGAAACTCTTACATAATGACCAATGAAAGAACAGACTGTTGGAAGTGTGTGATCCTTGTTAATATTCTAAGAACAAACAAAACTAGGAAAAACTCATAAATTTAGGTAAGTAGGTAGATGACTTACAAATTCATCCAGTACAGACAAACCAAGGATTGGAGGAATTGGTATCAAGTAGACATCCAAAGACAAGGTAAAAATGTAATGTCCAGGAATATTTGTTGACTTTGTATCATTCATGGTAAATATTTTCAAAATGCTCAAGTTTATGTGCCAATTTCTGTTGTGGAAAATAAAGGAATTTTATGAATAATTTGATAAGGTCCTCTATAATAAATCAAAATATACATTGCTACTCAGTGACTTGAATACAAAGTAGGACTAGGTAAAGGAAATTTTAATATATGTGGAAAATGTGATTCAGGTTTGATGAATGAGAAGCCAAACGCTCAAAGACTACACTGCAGCCTTACACCTATATGTGATGAATACTTTCTTTGAGAAAAAGGGTTGAAGATCAGATAACATTGTAAAAATAAAATTGGTCATATTTTTAACTGTCAGAAAATTCCTCGTTCCTCATGTGAAATTTAATCCTGATTCAGATGTCTGCATACAGTTGGATTATCAAATTGTAAATGAAAAGATAAAAATTTATAAAGGGAGAAAAAAGAATAAAAATTAGAAAAAAAGATTTACATTGTGCAATTTAAACAATTTCAAACCATTACATTCAAGAAGCTAACAGTGCTGAAAGATGGGAGATGGATAGAAGAAAAGGTAATACCTATTTTAGCCAATTTCACATGGTTTATCCAATATAATTTAGCTTATAATGGGGAGACCAAAAGACTGAAAGTCTTCTGAGACAAGAAACACTTATCAAAGACAGAAGACTTTAGTGAGTTAGAATACAAACTCTTCTATAAAATTCTATAGAGCATGGTGGTAAAAAGTAATAACCCCTCAAGTTCTAGCCAGTTTGAAAAACACTTAGTGAGAGACTCAACTAAGCAAAGTTGCTCCAAGGTCATTTAATGGTGGAAATTGAATGACAACAAAAAGATGAAAGATGCAAAAAAGATATGGGAATATTTTATAACAAGCTTTTTTCACTATAAATGGCAATGAACTCATAATATATAAACTCTAATATTATAGTCCCAGGCTTACTTATGAAAACAACACTGAAGAAAAGAAAAATCTGGATTAGACCAAGGATATGTGGAAAAGACTCATGTTGGAAGTGAAACAATTTTGAAGCTTTTGATCATTTTATTCTATGTATCTGAAGGGGAAAAGAGATAACAAAGGCATTGAAAAATGGTGGAACTTATTACTATGAAAATATAGAGAGACAATTTAGAAAACATAAATATCCATGAACCTATATATGAACCTTCACATTTACATGTTAAAAGAACAATCTACATGCCCATCAAGGCCATTCTTTTTAATGATATTTATAAGGAATAAATAGATGCTTTTGTGAATGATATTCCATAGTAAATGATATTTTTTGCCATAATGGACTAAAATATATAGAAAATGAAAGATCCCATTATATTTATGTAGATTAATTTTTGTTACAAAAATGTTATATAAGAGCTTCTGAGGCAAGAGCAAAGATGTGACTAACATTTCAAAAGGAGCCTTCTGTTGGAGGCAGTGTGAGGATAGCACACTGCTGTGAAGATGAAGACCCCAAAGACAGTGTGTGACTGCTACATGCTACAGATTATCCTTTATTATCTGTCATATTCACATTTAGTCATGCTGAAAATAGGAAATCAATAGCAGGGAATCATATCCCAGAGGTATCTTCAAAAAATAAATAATAAGTTTCTAGGGTTCTATACACATGCACACATGTACACATATATTAAAATGAAAGCCATCATATTTATTTCTTAGATACGTGTGACACTTTTGGAAGGAGCCAAGATAGCGGAGTAGAAAGACTCACGTATGCTAGCTCCGAATCCACAGCCCATAAATTTCCTGTAAGAAGAACTTCCCACAAATTCTGGATCACTGCAAGGTGCACAGAAACACAGTGGAAGAGATTTCCGTTCCAGAGAGCCCTGGAGAGCTGTCCCCAGGGGTCCATCGCACCCCGGAAAGTGGAGTCCACCCCTGTGCTGACCTGGCCGCGGGGCCCTGAGAGGAGCAGATCCGAGCAGGCTTCAGGGACAGAACCTCCGGGGGCCGCGAAGGTCCCTCCAACCACAGGCGCCACAGGTCAGTGAGAGAGACATCTGGGCTGGCCAAGAGGGGGGCAGGGTGTCTCCGTGACTCGGGCCCCCTTGGGAGGAAGCGGCAGAGGGAGCGGCAGAGGCAGCGGCAGAGGCAGTGGTGGCTGGGACTCCCCAAGTGAGCAGGAGCTCCATTACCAAAGGTCTCTGCATAAACCCCCTGAGGGAGCTGAGCCTGGGAGGCAGACCTGCCCCCACCCGCCCCATTACTGAAGGTCTCTGCATAAAGCCACTGAGGGAACTGAGCCTGGGAGGCAGCCCTGCCCCCACCCCAGCACCAGAACTTAAGCTCACGTTGAATAGCAGCCGCTCCCGCCCCTGAAAGCCCTGAGGCTAGGAAGCACCATTTGAATCTCAGACCCCAAGCACTAGCTGGGCAGATCTAGGTGGGGGTGGAGAGGAATCTCAGAAGTCAAGTAACAGGCTGGGAAAATGCCCAGAAAAAGGAAACAAAATAAGACCATAGAGAGCTACTTTCTTGGGGAAGAGATGTTCCTTCCTCCTTTCATTTCTGATGATGAAGTACAATGCTTGCCATCAGAGAAAGATATCGAGGTCGGGGCCTCTCTATCCCAGATATCCGAGGTGGATGTCCAGTGGGCTCAGGCCATGGAAGAGCTCAAAAAGGATTTTGAAAATCAAGTTAGACAGGTGAGGGAAAAACTGGGAAGAGAAATGAGAGAGATGCAAGAAAAGCATGAAAAACAGGTCAATACCTTGCTGAAGGAGACCCAAAAAAAATGCTGAAAAATGCTGAAAAAAATGTTGAAAAATAGGCTAACTCAATTGGCAAAAGAGGTTCAAAAAGCCAATGAGGAGAAGAATGCTTTCAAAAGAAAAATTAGCCAAATGGAAAAAGATATGTGTGACACTTTTTACTTTCATTACATGAACCTCAAGATTCCTTTATGAAATTCCATTTCAACAGAAAGGACTCTGTTGTATCTACTTTTTCTTAGTTTTAGTTTTCAATATTCACTTCCATAAGATTTTGAGTTCTAAATTTTCTCCCCTTCTCTCCCTCCCCGACATGATGGTGTGTAATTTGGTAGAGGTTCTACATATACATTCATATTAAACTATTTTCATATTAATCATTTTGTAAAGAAGAATTAGACCCAATGGGAGAAACCATAAGAAAGAAGAACAAACAAAATAGGAAGACCAAGGTGGGGGCGGGTGGGGGGGGTGGGAGAGAAAGCAAATAATATGTTTCAATCTGCATCCAGATATCATAGTACTTTTTTTTTTCTAGATTTGAACAGCATTTTCCATCATGAGTCTTTTAGAGTTGCCTTAGATCCTTGCATTGCTAAAGAGAGATAAGGCTATCGAAGTTAGTCATCTCACAGTGTTGCTGTTGACTGTGTACAATGTTCTCCTGGTTCTGCTTGCTTCACTCAGCATCAATTCATATATGTCTTTCTAGTTTTTTCTGAAGTTCATCTGCTCATCATTTCTTTATATATATATATATATATATATATATATATATATATTAATTTAACTTTTTACATTCATTTTTACAAAATTTTGGGTTCCAAATTTTCTCTCCTTTTATCCCTTCCCCCCACCCCAATACACCGAGCAATCTAATTTTCCCTATCTCCAATCTGTCCTCTCTTCTGTCATCCCTCCCTTCTCTTGTCCCCATCTTCTCTTTTGTCCTGTAGGGCCAGATGACTTTCTATTCCTCATTAACTGTATGTCTTATTTCCTAGTAGCAACAACAATACTAAACAGTTGTTCCTAAAACTTGAGTTCCAAATTCTCCCCATCGCTCCCTCCCCACCCATTCCCTTTGGGAAGGCAGGCAATTCAATATAGGCCATATCTGTGTAGTTTTGCAAATGACTTCCATAATAGTCGTGTTGTGTAAGACTAACTGAATTACACTCCATTCTATCCTGCCCCTCATTGTTTCTATTCTGTCTTTTGATCCTGTCCCTCCTTGAGTGTTGACTTCAAATTGCCCTCCCATTGCCCTCGCTTCCATCATCTCCCCCACCTTGCTTATCTCCTTCTCCCCCACTTTCCTGTACTGTAAGGTAGGTTTTCATACCAAAATGAGTGTGCATTTTATTCCTTCCTTTAGTTAAATGTGATGAGGGTAAATTTCTTGTTTTTTTTCTCAGCTCTCCTCTTTTTCCCTCCACTAAAAAGTCTCCTGCTTGCCTCTTAAATGACATATAATTTACCCCATTCCATTTCACCCTCTTTCCTCCCCCTACCTTTCTCTCTCACCATTTACCTTAATTTCTTTTAAGATATGGTCCCATCCTATTCAATTCACTCTGTGCTCTCTGTCTCTGTATGTGTGTGCATGTGTGTATGTGTGTGTGTGCATGCGGGTACATGTGTGTGTGATCCCACCAACTACCCAGATACTGAAAAGTTTTAAGAGTTACAAATATTGTCTTTCCATGTAGGAATGTAAACAGTTCACTTATGGTAAGTCCCTTATGACTTCTCTTTTCTGTTTACTTTTTCATGCTTCTTCTCATTCTTGTGTTTGAAAGTCAAATTTTCTTTTCAGTTCTGGTCTTTTCATCAAGAATGCTTGAAAGTCCTCTGTTTCATTGAAAGACCATATTTTCCCCTGAAGTATTATACTTAGTTTAGCTGGGTAGGTGATTCTTGGTTTGAGTCCTAGTTCCTTTGACTTCTGGAATATCCTATTCCATGCCCTTCAATCCCTTAATGTAGAAGCTGCTAGATCTTGAGTTATCCTGATTGCATTTCCACAGTACTGGAATTGTTTCTTTCTAGCTGTTTGCAAGATTTTCTCCTTGAGCTGGGAGTTCTGGAATTTGGCCACAATGTTCCTAGGAGTTTCTCTTTTTGGATCTCTTTCAGGTGGTGATTGATGGATTCTTTCAATACTTATTTTGCCCTCTGGTTCTAGAATCTCGGGGCAGTTTTCCTTGATAATTTCACGGAAGATGATATCTAGGCTCTTTTTTTGATCATGACTTTCGGGTAGTCCCATAATTTTTAAATTATCTCTCCTGGATCTATTTTCCAGGTCAGTTGTTTTTCCCATGAGATTTTTCACATTCTCTTCCATTTTTTCATTCTTTTGGTTTTGTTTGGTGATTTCTTTCTTGGTTTCTCGTGAAGTCATTAGACTCCATCTGTTCCATTCTAAGTTTGAGAGAACTATTCTCTTCTTTGAGCTTTTGAACCTCTTTTTCCATTTGGCTAATTTTGCTTTTGAAAGCATTCTTCTCCTCATTGGCTTTTTGAACCTCTTTTGCCAATTGAGTGAGCCTATTTTTCAAGGTGTTATTTTCTTCAGCTTTTTTTTGGGTCTCCTTTAGCAAGGTATTGACCCGTTTTTCATGCTTTTCTTGCATCTCTCTCATTTCTCTTCCCAGTTTTTCCTCTACCTGTCTAACTTGCTTTTCAAAATCCTTTTTGAGCTCTTCCAAGGCCTGAGCCCACCTGACATCCCCCTGGGATGTCTGGGATACAGAGGCCCCACCCTCTACTTCTTTCCCTTATGGCAAGAATATTTCCTCGTCATCAGAACTGAAATGTGGGAACATTTGCACCTGCTCAAAGAAGCTCTCTATAGTCTTATTTTTCTTCCCTTTTCTGGGCATTTTCCCAGCCAGTTACTTGACTTCTGACATTCCTGTCCACCCCCTCCTACATCTGCCCAGCTAATTCTTGGGGTCTGAGATTCAAATGGGCTTTCCGCGGCAGGCGTGGCTACTATTCAATGTGAGCTTTAGTTCTGTTGCTGGGGTGGGGGCAGGGCCGCCTCCCAGGCTCAGTTCCCTCAGGGGCTTTATGCAGAGACCTTCAGTAAAGGAGCTGGTCGGGCAGGGCCGTCTCCCAGGCTCAGCTCCTTCAGGTGGTTTATGCAGAGACTTTCAGTAATGAAGATCCTGCCTGCTCGCCAAGTCCCGGGCTCCCGCCTCTGCCTCCGCTGCTTCCTCCCAAGGGGAGCCGAGTCATGGAGACACCCTACTCCCCTCTCGGCCAGCCCAGACTTTTCTCTCACTGACCTGTAGCGTCTGTGGGCGGAGGGACCTTTCTGGCTGCCAGAGGTTCCGTCCCTGAAGCCTGCTCGGATCAGCTCCTCTGGGGCCACCCGACCAGGGCAGCACTGGGGTGGACTCCCCTTTCCAGGGTGCGATGGACCATGGGGATCACTCTCCAGGGCTCTCTGGAAACGGAAATCTCTTCCACTGTGTTTCTGCACACCCTGCAGTGATCCAGAACTTGTGGGGAGCTCTTCTTGCATTAAATCCATGGGCTGTGGTTTTGGAGCTAGCATATGTGAGTCTTTCTACTCCACCATCTTGCTCATCATTTCTTGTAGCACAGTGTTCCTTTACATTCATATACCACAACTTGTTTAGTCTTTCCACAATTGATGGGCAGCCTCTCAATTTCCAATTTTTTGCTACCACAAAAAAGCTGCTATAAATATATTTGGACTTGTATGATCTCTTTGGGATATAGTCTTAGAAATGGCATCACTGGGTCAAAGGGTACGCACATTTTTATTGCCTTTTGGGCATAGTTTCTAGAATGGTTGGTTCAGATCACAACTCCACCAAACATGCATTAGTGTTCCAATTTTCTCACATATTCTTTAGCATTTATTATTTTCCTGTTTTGTCATGTTAGCCAATCTGATAGGTGTGTATTGTTTTAATTTCCATTTCTCTTATCAATAGTGATTTAGAGTATTTTTATATGGCTATAGACAGTTTTAATTTCATCCTCTGAAAACTGCCTGTTCATATCCTTTGACTATATATCAACTGGGGAATGATTTGTATTCTTATAAATTTGATTCTGTCCTCTATATATTTTAGAAATCAGGCCTTTATCAGAGACACTGGTTGTAAAAATTCTTTCCCAATTCTCTGCTTCCCTCTAATCTTGGTTGCATTGGCTTTGTGCAAAACTTTTCAATTTAGTGTAAGAAAAATTATCCATTTTGCATTTTATAATCTTTGATCATATCTTGTTTAGTCACAAATTCCTCCAGTCTGCATAAATCTGACAGGTAAGTTATTCCTTTGTCTCCCAGTTTGCTTAGAGTATCATCCTTTATATCTAAATTGTATGCCCATTTTGACTTTATTTTTGTAAGATGGTGTAAGATGTTAGTCTATGCATAGTTTCTGTCATACTATTTTTCAGTTTTCCCTGCAGTTTTTGTCAAATTCTCCATCCTATCTTGCCAAAAGGACACGTAAACCATGGAGGATGACAATGAAAAAGATCCCCAAGGCAGCATATGCTACTTGTTCCAACGTGTCTACTAAGTGTAATTACAAGGTTAAGATGACAGAGTTTGATCAGGAGAGAGGTTCCTTTTTCCCAGTGACAAGGAAAATGAGTATCTCACATGGTGATTGGGTATTTGAAACAGTTTTAAATGCCTTCATCCAGGACTGTCTCTAGAGTTTATTCCATTTTCTGATTTATATTCTTTGCTGTGATAAGTAGTTTACTTAAAGATTAACATAATAAAGATGATGATAATAGTATCTGGGATTTATACAATGGCAGACATTAAAATATAAGACCTTTCTTCCTAAGAAATTGAAGTATTTTTGCATATACAGTATTATCATTTTTTATCCTCCCGAGATAGATAGGAGTTTTATATTATTATTTCCCTACTATTGACACAGAACTTGAAGCAAGGTGAAGTTAAGTGAATTAAGGTCACATTGTTAGACAGAGTCAGTAAGACTCACACCCAGAGAAATCTGAATAAACTGTAGGAGTTTGGAAGAGAATTCTATTTTATTTCTAAAATTCATCTGTAAGGCAGTTGTTTGGCATTTGAATTGAATATACCTATTTCTCTCAAGGGGAGCTCCATTCTCAGGCCAAGCCACAAAAGCCTACTTAACTCAAAATGGAGCTGAACTATGTCATTAGACTGAGTTCTAGGTGCTGGAACAGAAAGATAAGCAGCTTTAGAGAAAGAGAAAAAATATGGAAGGAATAGTTTCCCCAGCCTCTTTCCTGGGTACCCTCCAGTTAGAGGGAAAATATTCAAATGGGTGAAATTTGTCTTTGGCAATCTCCAACTTCTTTGCCTGTGCCATGCATTTCCCTTCCATTTCCACTCCTGTCTCAAGTACAAAGATTGCCAATGTGCCATTTTCCAGACCTTCCTACACACACACCCTAAATGAAATCATTCCATGCTGAAATTACCTTTGCTCCCTAATCAATATTGCCATTTCCTCATTCTAGATCCTTTGCTCTTTGGAGGGTGAGGGAAATTCATTAAAACCAAGATACTAACATAGGAAAACCTTTTCATCTTTCTTAGATGCATTTATATCTTTAAAAAAAAGAATGCTTCCTCATTTAAAAGAAACTAATTTGGGAAATTGGTTCAAGCCATTTGAGAAAGGAGACCACACCCCACCAAAGAAATCTTTTTTTGTTCATTTGTTAATTTTTAGTTTGTAACATTTATTTCTACAAAATTTTGAGTTGCAAAATTTACCCCCATCTCACCCCTCCTCCCACCCCATAACACCTTGCATTCTGATTACCCCTTCCCTCAATATGCCCTCACTTCATACCCATCCCTTCCCTTATCCCCATCTTCTCTCTTTTCTTATAGGGCAAGATAGATTTCTATACCCCATTACCTGTATTTCTTATTTCCCCGTTGTATGCAAAAACAATTCTCAACATTTGTTCCTAAAACTTTGAGTTCCAATTTCTCTCCCTTCCTCTCTCCCCACCCATCCCCACTGAGAAGGCAAGCAATTCAATATAGGCTATATATATGGGGTTTTGCAAAAGACTTCCATAATAGTCATGTTGTGTAACACTAACTATATTTCCCTCAATCCTATACTGCCCCCCATTTCTGCTATTCTCTCTTTTGACCTTGTCCCTTCCCTAAAGTGTTTACTTCTAATTACATCCTCCTCCCATTTGCCTTCCTTTCTATCATCATTCCCACACCCCACTTCTCCCCTTCTCCCCTACTTTCTACTCCACCATCTTGGCCTTGCCCTCAAAAGTAATCTCTTGAGTCAAATTTTTTTGTTTTTCCTAATTCATTACCGTAGCTGAAGTTAGAGAGGAACGGTGAACCCTTCACCAGACCCCTTCACCAGATCAGAGCTTACTTTCATTTATGGTTTATTTTTGTTTCTAATTCATAAGCTAGGTGTTTTTAAATTGGGGCTGTCTTATTTAAGTTCTTTATACTTAAGGGTTATTTTATTCCCCCCTCCTTATGTGTTAAAGCTTTGTTACCTACCTAACTTTGGCTCAACTGTAGTATCTTCCATTTATATAGATATTAAGGTTGAGAAGGGGTATACCTCTTGTATCCCACTGAATTCTTATGAAAACACTGTGATGTCATAGTCACCATGCTACCTACTAGCCCTCGTTAGCCCCAACTATTTCTATATTTAATATTTTGTAGATGAGAAAACTGAGGCTCAGAGAGATATAATTGAACTGATAAATGGCCAAACCAGAGCAAAGATTTGTCTCCTGAATCGATTTCTAATAGTAATCTACTATCCCATACTGTCTCTTTATCATGAACCAAACGGTCTCTGCTGATATAGAAAGATTTATTCTGAACTGGTACCAGAATGTGCAAAGAATATCCAATGATTTCTCTCACCCCTATTTGAATGCTTGCATTTATGTTTGACAAGATAGTTATTAAATTTTGCCATACAAATTGAGTAAGATAGCTACTGCCCCATAAGGAATGATGGATATGAAAAATTCAGAGAAACTTGGGATGTCAGTCAGTCATCAAGCATTTAATAAGTGTCTACTATGTATCAGGAAGCATGGAAACCCCCTAGGAATTCAAAGAATTCCAATCCCTGCCTTCCAAGGATGACATGTGACTACCTATTGCCTGGAAAACATATACAGTGAAACTGGAAATAATCTCATGTAGGTCACCAGCTGGAAGAGGACCTAGAAAAGCCTTCTACAGAAGATAAGTCTTGATGGAAGCCAGTGAAACCAGGAAGCCGAGGGGAGGTAAGACTATTCCAGGTATGAGAAAGAGATAGTAAAAAGTAATGAAGTCAGGAGGCTTTGAGTGTGTGTGTGTGCTTGTGCATGTGTGTATAAGGGAGTGTGTATAAGCAAGTGTTGAAGGATTGTAAAATTTTTTGGAGGCACCAAAAATATAGATCCTGGAAAAGTAATAAGGAGCCATTTTTTGAAAAGCTTCATATGCCAAACAGGAAAAATAAAGATATCACTCCATTCTCAGAGCTCCTTGTTAGAAAAATCACTTGGGGGAGGGGAGAAAGGGGGAAAGTGAAGTGGATAAAGCACCAGTCCTACAGACGAAAAGACCCGAGTTTACATCTAGCCTCAGATATTTTCTAGCTGTGTGACCCTGGCAAGTCATTTTAACCCAATTGCCCCCCCCCAAAAAAAATCTCCTTGGCAATTATAAGTAGAGGATAAATTGGAGTTTAAAAAACTTTAAGGCAAGGAGATTAATTAGAAAGTTATTGAAATATTTTAGATATGAAGTGATGAGAGCTCATAACAGTGTGGTGGCTGTATCATTTGAGAGAAATGAAAAAATAGAGAGATATTATGAATGTAAATAACAAGAGCAGCCAACAGGCTGAATAATTTGGTCTTGAGAATGAGTGTGAAAGGAAAATTCAGAAAGGTACTGAACTTTCTAGTCTCAGATGGCAATGCCTTTGGTTCTAAAAAGAGAAGTTTGAAAGAACTCTCTTTCAGATGCGTTGATTTGGAGGTACCTATGGAACATTCAGAACATCTAAAAGATGCTAGAGTTAAAGGTTAGAGTTATATAGCTCTGGGAATCACTTGTATGAAGAGGATAATTATACCTAAGAATGCTGAGATCACTTAGTGAGATAGCAAAGAGGGAGAAGGAGGGCTAAGGACAAGTTTTAGGGCAATAATTCTCAAACTCTAGTCAAAGGACCCTCCAAGACCCCTTCACCAGTCCAATGAAGTCAATGCTATTTTCACAATAATATTAAGATATCATCTGCCTTTTTTACTCTCACTCTCTGACATGTGCACAGTGAAATTTTCCAGAGGTTACATGACCTATGAATCAAAGATTTAGCTGGCAATATGAGGAGTTAATATCTCATCTTCAGAATTGTGCTATTGTGTAGCTCATTGGTGAATATATAGACATATCTTGACTTACCATTTTGCTTGTATTCATCTAGTAGCAGAATCAAATAATCATTGAAGAACATCCTTTATGTGGATGTTTGTAAATAAGCACAAGTGATACTGAAATACAGTTGTTTAAGGAAGCTTTTTGAAACTCTTTTTTAATGTGGAGGAACTGTGTTGACATTTGCATGGCTGGTACAAAAGGTAAAATGGCTGGCACCTTAGTATGACTTAAGGTGGTAACACCAAATTGCAGCAATAGGCATTGGATTCTTAACCACTATGTATTTGTAGTTTTTTTTTTTAATGTACCAGTTTCATTTTAGAACAACTTAGATAAAGCAATAAAATATTATTACATTTATTATATAATGACCTTTGAATGGTTCCTTTTATAAAATGTTCTATGTTATAACATGGGAATTATGTATGAAACTTCTATTACATACTAAAGTACAATTAATGTCTTGTAGAAAAGCATTTTTGCAATTGTTTGATTTCTGACCTCAACTGGATACATTTTTTCATGGAACACAATTTTTACTTGAAAAGAAAAGTGACAGACAAACTACTACAGTTATTCAGACTTGTGTATTTGGCAGATATGTGCTGGAAATGGAGGAAATGACCTGGTCACTTCAAGGAAAACAATGAACAGATTTATTGTCAAAGATATATTTTAAGCTTTCAAGTGGAAATAAGAATTTTGAAAAAAAAAACAATTTAGAATCTGCAATGGAGAGCTTGACAGCTTCCTATACTTAAAGGTTTTTTTTCAGATAAGATTGGTAGTAACATTAACAAATGTGATTATTTGATATAATGAAATATGCCAGCATTAAGAGACTTTCACTTAGGGAACTGTTGTTTTCCCAATGAGCAATTTTGTATGCTACAAAAGCATACAAAGTAAAAAAAAAATGCATTCAAAGTACAATAGACCAATGGATTTCCATATGACAGAATATGAAAAGTTAAGTGATATATTTTTAGAATCTGAATTGCAACCAAACTTTAAAAATCTAGCACTTAAGTTTTAGTGTAGTATCAAAGAATAATATATACACTTATCTGAATAGGTTATTAATGTACTTCTCCCAACTCTTACATATGTGAAGTCGGATATTCTTCAGAACTTTGCAACAAATGCAGAAGCAGAAGTCTTTGATTAAACAAGACACTAAAGGAATTCACAAAAATATAAAACAATGCCACTCTTCTCCCTAATACTTTTTACAAAAAATAATCATTTTTCCATGCAATATTCTACCATGTAATGGGTTTATTATTGTTATTGTAAATGAATTAATAAACATCTATTTCAAAATTTATTAATTTCAATTTATAATATGTTAAATACAATTATATCTAATGGACATTAAAAGAAAAAGAGTTTTTCAGTGTCTTATGCAGCTGGGCACTAAAAGTCTGAGAAGATCTCTTTTAGGGGCGTCTTATGATTAGTTGTACGACAATGAGAGGGGAAGGAGAAGAACCCAGAGGCAGCAATGTCATGAAAGTGAAGAGAAAGTATTTGTGGGGTAAAGAATTGTGAGTTTTGGGGAAAGTTTATTAAAGTTGGACATGAAAAGATTATTGGTAGTTTTAGAAAGGACATTTCCTATTGAGTAAGTAATTTAAAAGCCAGATTTCAGATGGTTTAGAATGAACTAAGAGGGGAAGAATAGATTCACAATTTGAACAAAATTTTCACAAGAAAAAACAAGAGAAGGAATTATAGATAAATTATTAGCAGAGATGGCAAGATCCAATGATGTTTTTGTTTTGTTTTAAAATGAGGAGACATGAGTGCTTTTTTAGACAAAAAACTAGTAGATAAGAAGAGATAAAGTTTAGCAAAAGAATTATCATTGATGGTGGAGAAAACAGAAGAAATGTGATAATGCTTCAAAAAAAAAGAAGATAGCTTCATGAGAGATGGAAATGAATGTGCAGGTAGTTGGGAAAGATATCTTAGTGATATGCAATGAGGAAGAGAGAAGAGCCTTCATTTTTTTTTTTCAATGAAGTCTTCAGCAAAAACTAAAATGATTTGGGGAGAGGTTGGAATGAGAGGTCTCCATCATAATGAAAAGATTTTGAATAACCTGGGAGAATGAATTAATTTGAAGGTGTTAAAGGAAGAGTCAAAGGCAATGATGTAGAATAAAGTAGGCAGAATGAGACTCTACAAGACAACAATAATACAAAGAAAAAATACTTTAGACATTAAGAACTATGATGAATGAAGTGACAAGTCAAGACATCAGAGAATTTGACTGTGTAGCATGTCCTTGGCTTTTCCAAAGACAGGTGATGGATCACAGGTGCAGTGGGGCCATGCATTGTCAGGGACCACTGGGTAATGTACTTTTTATTCATGGGGGACAGAGGCAAGAATGTCACTTGGGAGTACAATTTTTAAGATTATTGATTAAACATTTTTGTTTTTTTTCTGAAATAGCTTTTCAACTCATTCCAATCATTCTTTGGGTGTTTCTAACATATCGTCTCAGAATATATATTCTAGTGAAAAGTAATTTAAGGCTTTGGTATTGTTTACTATGTTAAAAATTTCAACTAATATTTTTTAAAATGTGCTTATATTAAAAGAAATTTGCTATTTAATCCTTCAGCTGCTTTTTTCTTCTTGAAGAAAAGACTGAATTAATAAAACATTAGAACAATACATTGAGGGGGAGAAACCAAATCACAGAGTCTCTTCATTCTCTCTCTCTCTCTCTCTCTCTCTCTCTCTGCGTGTGTGTGTGTGTATGTGTGATATTAGCATACCAACTAGTTGTTTTGACTGACTTTTCCACTCTTTCATTTTGTTTTGTTGCTATGTAGACATAATATGAATAACTCAGCATTTTCCAGGACCTGTTTTCCATTCTTGTGGGCAAGATAACAAAGGTAGTGGAGAAAAAGTCTTGGCTGAATAGGAAATATTAAGTATCAGCTGAAAATCCAGCAGACAAGAGTAGCATGGTCCTCTTTCTTTCCAAAACTAGACTGTTCTTGCAGTGAGTAATAACAGTGATTAATATTACTAAGAAATAATCTTAATGCTTTCAGTGAACTTATGTGTCATATGTTCACATCTTAATACTTTTATTTAATTATAAAATTAATTATTTTATCCACCTATGCAATTGTCCCTAGAACATTAACATTTAAGTGTCTGTAGAACATTAACCATAAGAGAATGATAGGAGAATGGAAACTTGCACCAGGTTACTATTTTTATCTAAATTTGATCCACCAGATGATACTAGGGTAATTATGTCATATAGCACTGTAAAGTTTTTTAAATGCTTTAGTTATGTTTTCTTCATTCCAACATCATAAGCCTGTAAAATTAGTATGACAGATACAATTATCTCCATTTTACAGATAAGGAAATTGAAACTCCATGTTTTTATCATAGTAATAACGATGAATATTAATAGCTATCATTTATAGATTGACTACTCTGTTCCAGGAACAGTGCTATGTGTTTTATAAATATTTTCTTGTTAGACTTGATATTTGAATTAGTCTCTGATTTTGGCAATTTCATTAGCAACGTTGAAAATATTAATGACCTAAGGTAGAGGTCTGAGAATGTCAATTATTGATAAAATAGAAGCCTAATAGAATTTAGTTCTTTTTGGGTTTTATTGATTCATATATTAAAATAGCAAAGGGAGAAGGAAACTCTATAATTTCTTTTCTGTGAGGGACTATTTGATGAAGAAACTCTTTATCAAGGTACCTTTTTAGTAACCTAGAGAGTTACTTTTAGAGAGCTGGCCAAAACAACGAGGAGTTAAATCACTTGCCTTCGGTTTCACAGCCATTAAGGATCAGAAGCAAAACTTAAACCCAGTCTTCCTGACCTCTGTCCATTCTAAGTTACTGCTTGTTTGCTTTTTTCTTTTTCAAGAACTACTTAATATGTGATTATTCTGGGGTTAGCATCACAGAAGAGTTCAGAATTCTCAGCTTTTGCCATTTTTCCACATACCTCTTAGAAAAACAGCTGTTTTGGAGACAGTACGGGCTCCAGGGGGACCTTTCTATTTTCTTTGTGCCAATAGCTCAACTTCCCTTGCTTCGTCTGCTGCCCAGACTATGAATGAAAACAGAAGAAACATCCCTTTGTGGTAGTGCAAGAGTTGTGTGCCAGGAGCGGGAGGAGAGTCAGCAGACACAGGAAGCCTATGGAGATGAAACTGTCCTTTGCTTTCCATAGTTTAATCTCAAACATTCTCATCCAGCCGTGGTCTGTGGTTATCCTTGATTGCTTCTGATTCATACAATCAACTAGAACTCCTCGACTAAGGTCAGCAGCATATATAATTTCCTCCTTCCCTCTTTCCCTCTCCTCTCCTCCATACACACTCACACACAAATCTCAAAGGTGGACAACAAAAATTCTAGGGATCATCACAACACCTGAAGAAATAAAAATAATGAAATATGAGCCACCTTTAAATCTCACCATGATTAATATGATTGATTTTCACTTATTTTTTATTACCAATGAAATGACTCAAAGGTGCAAGTGATGTGAGCATTAATGTGAGCTGTATCCACAAAGCTCAGAAAGGAAATAATGTAAATCCCCCAAGTAAACACACTTCTAGGTAATAATGTAAATCCCCCAAGTAAAGACGCTTCCAGGTAAAGTCCATTAAATATTTTGGGTGTAGGCCATTAGCGGGCAGACTTCCCTATGGGATTGTTTTGAAGAACCAATGAAACAAAGAAGACAGTTTGGAATGACTTAAAGATTATGACCACTACAGTTAGAAGCCTTGGGTTCAAAACTGACTGTACTACTTCTTTCTGTGTAAGTTCTTTTCTGTGTTAAGTCATTTGACTCCTCCAGCCTTGATTTCCTCATCTGTAAAATAACAGTAATGGCTTTGATGATCTCTGAAGGCACTTCTAGCTTAACATCCTTTGACCTTATAATGTATGTGAAGAACTTTATAAGTACAAAGGAACATAGACATGTAAGTCCTTACTTTTGTTATTACCTCAATATTCTGTAACCAAGCAGTTTATAGTTATAAAATCCAGATCAAAAGCAAACAGTAGAAAAAGTAACCTAGAGAGTTTGTTATTACTGGATGGGTTTTAAAAAAAAAATACTTCTCCTGACTTTAAAGTAAATGTTACAAAAAGACCATTTGCATCCATAGTCAGCCATATTGGCCTAGCTTATTTATCAAAGGAAGTTTCTCCCTTCAAAGAAGCTGCTCAATTTAATGTAATTCAGGAAGTGTTTATTAACCCCCTAGTATGTGTCAGAGACTAGAATAAGTGCTTAGAGTGCAAAGACAAAAAAATAATCCCAGCAGTTTACACTCTTCTTGGGGGAAACACCATACACATAGATAAATAAATGCCAAATATATGCAAAGAAACTACAAAGTAATGAGTGAGAGTGGGGACTCAATAGGAAGCTGTATTTTTTTTTTTTTTTGGTGTATGTGTCTAAGGGAATGACAAACATATCTCTGATTTAGAAATATCAAATTGCAAATTGTAATTAGCTGTGGTTGGTGGATTGCAGAGGGAAGAGCCTGGAGGTAGGAAAACCAATTAGGAGACTCTTTGGATACTCTAACAGAGAGAAGATGAGGACTTGATGGGTGTGTGAGGCAGAGAAATGATCAGTTGTTCAGTCACTTTTGATTCCACAGGCCTCACATGTATGTGTATGTCCATGAACCAAGAAGCTAAAGCTTTATAATGTTAATGATATGTTAGCATTTTTCTCAGTATAATTCCTTTTTCAAGTCCCTTTTACCAGCCATATGACCACGGACAAGTCAAACTTTCCAAGACTCTTGTTTAAAAATGGATACTAATAGGAATTTTTTATTTTTTTTTAAAAAGTAAGAGAAATGAATACATTCTTTATTTGGAATACTGTCCTTTGCATTCTTCTAAAGAGACAGGCTAAAAGAACAGTTATTCTGGAGTTGTCATGGGTCAATAAAGAGACACTGAAAGATAAAAAGAAGATGGCAAGCTCTTTGGGAAATAGTCAGTATTCCAGGTTAGAATTTGTGATTGATAAGGAAGAGAAAGGCAAGAAATAGATTAAAAAGAGTGATGAGAAAAGACAGATTGTTTCCTATGACCAAAATTTCTATAACACAACCATGAAGAATAGGAAGCTTAAAATAATAAAATTCTCATGACATGAATACAAATGATTCCAATGGAAAAAAAAATAAGAACCTTTTTGATGTCCCTTATAGGAATACACAGGGTACACTTTGTGCAACTTCATTTTGAAAACAATATGGACAGAAGATGCACTTCAATGGTAGTAAAATTAAGACAAATGAAAAATAGAAAGTTCTATAAGAATATCAACAGTAGCAGCAAAGTTCAGGATGGACGGAGATTGGAGATGAATGCCACCAGCTGCAAAGGAAGGCTTTTGAGAAATCTATTTTGGGGCAAGTAGAAAATGAAAAAAAGTAAAAGTAAAGGACTGATTCTAGGAATAGATTAGATTATAAAAATGGATGATGGAGAGATGAGACAGAACTACTTAGCTTTTATTTTGCTTTTGTTTTTAGTTTTTCTACCAAGAAAGGATATTTTTGAACTGGGAAAGATAGAAGACAGAAAAAGTGGTCAGCAGGAAACAGAACATAAGAAAATTGAGGAACCAGTAAAAGGACAATTAGATATCCACAATGTGATCAAGGCAGTAGGCCTTGAAGGACTACACCCCTTAGGAAGAGGAAGGAAAATTTTGGGAGAAGGAAAAATAACAAATTGATTTTATTTTTAGTCAACGAACCAATTCTACTGTCATTGAGGACCAGCATTTTGGGGATGCGTCTAACTTGTTTATCAATGAGTACTAAGAGAACCTTGAATAATAGTCATCCTTATTTCCTTCTTTCTTAACTAAATTGCATTACAAATTGATTAAATCTCATTAGCCCAAGATTTGGCATGTACATAGTTCTTAATTTCAATGAGACAGTAGATTTTCATGTATCCCAAGGTCCTTATGTTCAATTAAATTAAAATGCTCCTTTTATAGGCACCACTGTCATTCCTCATTGAAGTCTTATTGAAAGACTATGTATATATATATATATATATATATATATATGTATGTATGTGTGTGTATGCATGTATGTATGTATGTATGTACGTATGTATTACCCTGACATTTATACCCGAGTTAAATGAATTTAATGTATCTGTGGGTGAAGCCAATGGACATTTTTGGTTCACCTAATATGTGCCCAGCATTATGCTGTGTTCTATGAGAGGAAACCAAATAAGGTAAGGCTAAATTCTTACCTTCAAGTAGTTTACAATCTCATGCGAGTATTCTGTGGGAGAGTGAAGGGAAAGACAATGCTATTGATCGAATTCTTATATAGGTATGATTTGAGTTGGGTGACCTTTGACATCCCTTATAACTCATAAGTGTAAGAATGAGGAGGTATCATTAGTAGACTGCAATCTCAACATCAATAGACAATGTGATGGGGTAGTAAAAACAGTCTATTGTAATCTTTGACTGAATTAAGAGATCTAGACTCTTAGACATGGGGAGGTGGTAGTGCTATTGTACTGATCTCATCTGGAACATTGTACTCAGAGCTGAAGGCCATGGTTTAAAGATATAAATAAGTTGAAATGCATCCAAAGGAGAAGGACCTTCACTATACTTCAGGCCCTTGAGTCCATGTCATACAAGAATAGATTGAAGGAACATGACATGTTGTCTGTGATCAAATACTTGAAGCGTTGTTATAGGAAGGAGTGATTATGTTTATTCTATTTGACTCCAAAGGGTGGAACCATCAGAAATGCCAGAAAACATGTAGGCTGAATGTCAGGAAAAACTTTCTAGTAAGAGTTGTCTCAACATGGAACTGGCTATTTTAAGAGGTAATGTGTTACTCCTCTTTGGAAGTCTCCAAGAAGAAGTTGGGTGACAACTTTTATATAGAGTTTTCATTAGAGTGCCATCGTAGAAGATTCCAGTGCTTCCATCCTGAGACAACACCTAATAGATGGAGTCAGTTCTCAGAGCAAGTGGAAAGGGATGAAACTATGAGAACAAGCATAGAAATGTCTATTTATTAACATTTATTAAATACTTACTTTGTGCTGATCACGTGTGCTACAAAGATTTTCTTTTTACCTTTGAAGTTGCTAGCCCTTGGAAATGTCTGGAATATAAAAAGCCTGAAATTCAGGAATGATAAAAAGAGACTCATGGCATCCATCCTTGAATGTAGAGCTCTTTGGAGTGATAGGATATGTGCAATGGGGATAGGTAGGATTGGAAATCATATCATTGTAAACCTGTGCCTGTGCTCATATTTCCCCACCTTGTTTTCCTTATCCTAAATATTTTCAGAAAGGTTTTATGGTTTTCTGGTAATTGATTTCCTAATCAATGTATGGGCTCAGAATATGCTTTCAATTTTTAGGCCCCTGGAGTCACTTTTCAAATGTGGTGATGAGATTACTTTATATTTGTTCATCATCTTTTCCTTTAAAAAATCACTTTTAACTTCAGTTAAATGGTTTGATTGGGATGATTATGTAGATGCATGATTTTCTGTAAAAATACTTTTTTTATAAAAAATGCAAAGGAAGGTGGCTTAGATTTACTAGATTTAAAATAATGCTGTAAAGCAGCAATCATCAAAATTATTTGGTACTGGTTAAGTGAAAGAGGGGTGGATCAGTGGAATAAATTAGGTACATAAGACTGAGTCATCAATGAGTATAGTGATTTACCATTTGATAAACCCCCAAACTCTACCTTCTGCGATAAGAGCTTACTATCTGACAAAAACTTCTGGAAAAACTGGGAAATAGCATGGCAGAAACTAGGCATAAACCAACATCTCACATCCCATATCAAGATCAGGTCAAAATAGGAGCATGAGTTAGACATAAAGGGTGATACTATAAACAAATTAGGAGAGCAAGGAACAGTTTATCCATCAGATCTATGGAGAAGGGAAGAATTTATGACCAAACAATAGATAGAAATATTATGAAATGCAAAATGGATAATTTTGACTGCATTAAATTAAAAAGGTTTTGCACAAACAAAACCAAGATGACCAAGATTAGAAGGAAAGCAGAAAGCTGGGAAACATTTTTTACACCAAGCATTTCTGACAACAGCCTCATTTCTAAAATATATAGAGAATTGAGTCAAATTTATAAGACTACAAGCCATTCCACAATTGATAAATGGTCCAAGGATATGACCAAGCAGTTTTCAGATGAAGAGATTAAAGCTATCTATAGTCATATGAAAAAAAATGTTCTAAATCACTATTGATTAGAGAAAAGCAAATTTAAATATCTCTGAGGTACAACTTTGCATGTGTCAGATTGACTAATATGACAGAGAAAGGAAATGATAAATGTTGGAGAAGATGTAGGAAAATTGGGATACTAATGCACTGGTGGGGAGTTATGAACTGACCCAACCACTCTGAAGAGCAATTTGGAACTATGCCCAAAGGAAAATTAAACTGTGAATACCTTTAGATCCAGCAGTACCACTACTAGGTTTGTATAAAAAGAGATCATAAAAAAGGGAAAGGGACCTGCATGTACAAAAATATTCATAATAGTTCTTTTTGTGATGACAAAGAATTGGAAATTTAAGGACGGTCCCTCAATTGTGGAATGGTTGAACAAGTTATGATATATGAATGTAAAGCAATACCATTTTGCTATAAGAAATTATGAGCAGGTGAATTTCAGAAAAAAGAACTAGAAAGACCTACATGAACGGATGTTGAGTGAAGTTGGCAGAAGAACCAGGAGAACAGTATCACTGTGTGGTGATCAACTATGATTGATTAAGCACTTCTCAGCAAAAAAATGATCCAGAACAATTCCAGAAGAACCAGGAGAACAGTCACACTGTGCGGTGATCAACTCTGATTGATTAAGCACTTCTCAGCAAAACAATGATCCAGAACAATTCCAGAAGAACCAGGAGAACAGTCACACTGTGCGGTGATCAACTCTGATTGATTAAGCACTTCTCAGCAAAACAATGATCCAGAACAATTCCAGAAGAACCAGGAGAACAGTCACACTGTGTGGTGATCAACTCTGATTGATTAAGCACTTCTCAGCAAAATAATGATCCATAACAATTCCAGAAGAACCAGGAGAACAGTCACACTGTGTGGTGATCAACTGTGATTGATTAAGCACTTCTCAGCAAAACAATGATCCAGAACAATTCCAGAAGAACCAGGAGAACAGTCTCACTGTGTGGTGATCAACTCTGATTGATTAAGCACTTCTCAGCAAAATAATGATCCAGAACAATTCCAGAAGAACCAGGAGAACAGTCACACTGTGTGGTGATCAACTCTGATTGATTAAGCACTTCTCAGCGAAACAATGATTCAGAACAATTCCAGAAGACTCTTGGAGATGGAAAATGCTATCCACATTCAGAGAAGGAACTATGAAGTCTAAGTGCAGAGTGAAGAATATTATTTTCGCTGTTTTTTGTGACTTTTCCCTTTTGATGTGTTTTTTCTTTTCACAACATGACTAATGTGGAAAGATGTTTCCATGATTACACATGTATAGCCTGTATGAGATTGCTTGTCTTCTTGGGGGAGACGAGGAAAGGAAAGAGGGGAAAAGTTGTAATTCAAAATCTAATAAAATGAATGTTAAAAGCTATCTTTACATGTAATTGGAAAAAATACTATTTCCCAAAAACATTGTTTTTACATTACTTACATTTCTCATCATATTCATAATTTTTCCCTTCCCAGAAAATGATCACTTATTTTTTAAAAAGTTATCAAAAGAAGGAGAAAAAGCTTCAGCAAAACTGATCACACATCAACCAAGTTCCACGTTGTCATCAGTGTTCCACAACCATAGTTCTTTCTTTCCCTCTGCAAAGTAAGGAAGGTGCATTCTTGTATCTTTTTGCTGGGACCAAACTTGGTCATTCTAATTTCAGAGTATTCAGTCTTGAGGGTTTGTAGCTGTTCTTTCCATTTAGATATTTGCAGACACTGTATAAACTGTTTTCCTGTAATTTCTTACAGAACAATAGTACTCTACCATGAACATCTGCTTTGTTTCCAGTTTTCGTCACTGTCATCATTGTTCTTTTTTTCCCTTGTTACTACAAAAACTACTGCTATAAAATTTTGGTCATTCCATTGACTTCTCTGGCATAAGTGCCAAACAATTTGATCTTTGGGTCAAGGTGGTATAGCTATTTTAATTGGTAAGTCTTTAGTTTAATTCCAAATTGTATTTTAGAACAGTTGAACCAATATCATGTTAATAAGCTGTCTTTAGATAACCCCATCAAGCATTGCCAGTTACGATCTTTTGTCATCTTTGATAATCTGATGCACATGAGTAAAGTAGAGCTGAATTTTTTTTGCATTTCTTTTATTACTAGTAGAACATTCTTTCACACAGTTATAAAATACCATTTTTAGGGGGATGGCTTTTGCTCATTTATATGTGTTGTCTTTATATCTTGGATATCAGATCCTTTTCAGAGATATATGATACAAATATATTATCCCCCAGTTAATGTCTTCACTTACCATCCTGTTGACATTGTCATCCTTCAAGTTTTCAATGTCATGCCATCACTGGCTGGGATAAGAATTCCTAGCCACGTCTTTGAAATGAAACTTATTCAGCGATCTGTCGCTTTTTTTTTTGCTTTGTTTGTTTGTTTTGTTTTTTTTAATGATATGATAGGGCTGTATAATAGAGAGCTAGCCTTGGAGCCAGGAAGAGTTGAGATCTGCCCCTTATTCTGCGTGAGACCCTAGATACATTAACTAACTTTTCAGTTATGTAGGCAGTTTTCTAAGACTGAGTTGCAGAAAAGGGGACAGCTTGCCTTTGTAGAGGAGGTTTCCTTATACCAATGAAATCAGAGCCTCGATTTCTATCCCAGTGACACTGAATATCTGTATTAATAATGCATTTTTGCTTATTATTGATATAGTTGTTCTTCTTAATGGGAAGATGTTCCCCATTCACTAATGGGTCTGAGAAGATCTGTAGGAAGGTCCTCACTTTTTGTTGTATTTCTAACGAGGCACTGGTTCTCAAGGGTTGTGATGCCCTCTGGCTCTGAAAGCTGAGTAACTACTCTTGAGGTAAGGTTTTACTTTGGGGCTTAGTTTTTGGAAGAAGCTTTGTGTGCCAGATAAGATTCTAGAAAGCTGCTAAGAAGCCCCCCAGCTTTGAAAACACAGATATTGGTGTTTCCTTCCTGGTAACTATGTATGTATGTATGTAATGGTCAGACAATTGAATCTATCTGTTGATCTATGGTGCATATATTGTTTATGTCAGACGTTTGGAAGCATGTCTATTGATTTTTATTTTTCTGTATTTTCTCTGACGTTCAGGGTGCTGATTTTTCCCCCTGAACTAAGTGAATGATATATGTGCTTGATTAAAAGAGATTCTTAACCCCTCAAAAGTTGTCTTTCTTTTTAGAAAAGCAAATGAAAAGAACCTGTGATAGAAAGACCCCTGTGTATGTTGGGGTGCTTACTGTTACAATATTAAAGTAATATAGATGGAATAGGGCAGCTAGGTGGTGCAGTAGATAGAGCACCGAGCCTAGGGTCAGGAAGACAGGAGTTCAAATCTGGAGTCAGACACTAGCTGTGTGAGCCTGGGTAAGTCACTAGGCCCTGTTTGCCTCAGTGTCTTCATCTATAAAATGAGCTGGAGAAGGAAATAGAAAACCATGCCAGTATCTTTGCTAAGAAAACCCCAAATGAGTTCACAAAGATTTGGACACAACTGAAAAATAACTCAAAAAGATGGAATAGTTTACTACAACGTATTGTTAAAGGGGGACTGGGTTGATCTATAGAATGAAAAGAAAAACAAGTATTTATTAACACCTACTATGTGCCAGGTACTGTGATAAGCACTTTAATAATTTCTCATTTGATACTCCTACTGGTTCTAAGAGGGAGGTATTGTTATCATACCCCATTTACAGCTGAAGAAACTAAAGTAGGCAGAAATTGGGTGTCCCAGAGTCACAGAGCTAGTACATTTCTAAAACTATATTTGAATTCAGATCTTCGTTAGCCCATTGCCTCCTATATGTCTATAGGTTTTAATCCTATAGGATGTCACTCCATTTCAACTTGTTTTTTCTCTACCTCATGTGGATTTTGGATTTCCTTCTGTTCTCTGGTGTCAGGAAGCAGTCATGATGATATGTTTGTCTTATGGACAACCTTTGGAGGTTTTGGATGTAGAAGCCTTGACCTTGTTGCTTTCCTCTGACTGTATGCTTTGATCTTTCTCATTGTAAGAAAATACCTTTTCACCAGAAAGTAACTTTCTGTAGTCTTACTTTTACCCCCCTTTTTGGACATTTTCCCAACCAATTACTTGACTTTTGAGCTCTTTGTTAAGTGGACAGTGTACTGCCCCAAGTTTCAGGGGTTTAGTGTGGCTGATTTCAGAAACATCTCTCAGTTCCTCCAAAGTTGAATGAATAAAGTAGAGGTCTCTATTCCTTTCTTGGTCTATATTCTGGTCTTTGAGCAACCACAAGCACTCTGTTCTGCCCTGAAACTGCGAGTAGGATTCCCTCTCCACAGCTGCCACCAGTTCTGCCAAATCAGCACTCCTCCTCACCCCAGGACCACCACTCAGGACTGTGACCCAGATCAGCCACTTGATTCCCCCTGCATCTGTAGGCTGAGAACTCCAGAAGCAGTCACTGTTGCAGTGGTGGCTCCAGCAGCCTTGGGGCTAGGGCCAGGTATGGACCACGTTCCTCTCTCTCCTACAGACCTTTGAAGCTGTCTTTGGCATTTATGGGTTGAGAAGTGTGGAAACTTCAACTGCCAGTGATTCCACACCCCAAGGCCTGCTCCAATCTTGTCTGTGTCAGCACTGTCTGTGCCACCCTGACCATTGCTCCACTTAGAGTCTGGTGCAGTAAACACTTCCTGTTAGCCTTCCAGAATTTCTTGGGCTGGAAATATATTTCACTCTGTCATGTTGTGGCTTCTGCTGCTCCAGAATTTGTTTAGTCATTTTTTACAGGTGTTTTGAGGAGTTTAGGGGGAGAATTCAGGCAGGTCCCTGTTTTTATTCTGCCATCTTGCCTCTGCCACTTCCATCTTTAGTAGTAGTAGTAGTAGTAGTAGTAGTAGTAGTAGTAGTAGTAGTATGCAACAGTGCTTTTACTCCATCTAAATATGAGATAGTTTTCCAGATGAAGCCTCTGATTCCTGGGTAGTGGCTTCTATTCTGGCATGGATTATCTATTTTTAGTATCCCTAGCCATCTTTTTCCGGTCTTTCAACTTCCCAGTTCAGGTATTCAGAGACTTTGTCTTCTTACCCCTTCTCCCCCATTGAATTTCCTTTGAGGAAAAGTCCCTCTACCAGCCATTCATACTTTAGTGTGAATTTAATGCTATTGTATTAAGTTATTGGATCTAGTCACATTTTTAATCTTAGTTCTAATTGCAGAATTAAAACATATACCCTCTGTTCAAGGCTTTTATTGCATAATGAAGAAGATGTAGGAGTCACTGGAAGGCATCTAAGATGCTTTTTCTTCATGCTACCTAGGCAAATTGCTATGCTACCCAAGAGTAGAAGAATATGCAGATCCTGGGAGAAATTAACTCTCTTTGAATTTGAATTCTTTCGTGCCTTTCACTGACTGTGACAATGAATCCCTCTACTTCCCTGCTTAATTATCTGCATCATTCAGAAATGCCATGCAGTTTCCCCTCATTCATCAAACTGAGGGCTATAAATGTCACATTGTCTGGGGTGTATTAATTAGTGTTCCTTTTATTTGTGTTAATTAGGTTAAACATCAGGGCATGACACAAACTAAAAAAAAAATAAAATTTTGAAAGAATTCTGCAATTCTTGACTAGGTTGAAATGATCATTTCATTATATCCACATCCCACTTACAGAAAAATGGTCTCTTGTCTTTCACTCAGTTCCCAGAATTTTTTGTGCATATTTGAGATTGACACCATTTAGAATTTTGAATATATTTAATTTTATGTGATCACTTTTTGCATAAGGATTTTTTTATGATTGCTAATTACCTTGAAAGTATCTCAAAGGTACTCAGTCTTCTATTGATTTGTTACAATCACCTTTCCCGTCAATGACTAGTATCCACTTCTATGGGTGATATAGCTTGGGGAAAAATGGCTTTTCCATTTTCAAATGATTCCACCTGCCTGCTTCACTCACTTTCTTTTTCAGGACCATAGCATTTATTTCTCCAATATTCATTCACCTGTCCCTTTGAATATTTCTTCTACTATCTTAAAGAGAAATTATTATTTAAACTTTTCCTATATATTTCTCTCCTTAAACAGTTTTTAAAATTTTGAAGGATGAGGATCCTCTTCTGTGGTTCACTTCTATTCCCTTCAGTATCTATGCTCAATAAATACTTGTTGAAAGAATGAACAAAAGAAAGAAAGAAAAGCAGAGGGACGAGTGAATGATCAGATTAATGAATGAACTAGTGTCTGAATGAGTAAACTGCTGAATGAATTTATGAGTAACTTAATGAATGAATCATACTATTCGAGAACTTTAACTCCACTATGGTAGTATATTGGGAAGGTGTGGTGTAAGCAGTATGTACTGCTAAATATTTCATTTATTTTTCCTCTTTTCATATAATATTTTATTTAGCAAAATTACATGTTAAAACAATTTTATGTAGTTTATACTTGTGCAATCATGTAAAACATTTCCATTAAAAATCATTTTTAAAAGGGAAGAAAGAACGTATAATGAATGGAAAATGAAGGCCCAGATTTGAGCTTTTTCCATGCTGCCTTATACATGAAATGTCTGTCTCTTCTACTTATTACTCATGTGAGTATAAGTCTGGCCTCAGTTTACTCCTCTGTAAAATGAGATTAGAAATTTCCAAAATTTCTTCCAACTCTAAATCTTATGATCTTAAACCCCAGGTATGTATAGATCTAATCTCTCCCCAGTTCTAGTTCTGCATCACCAGCTGTCTTTTGGATATCTTAAACTTAAAGTCCCACAAACATCTCAAAATCAACATGTCCTAAGTAAAACTCAATATCTTTCCCCTCCAAACCATCCCCTCTTCCATACATTCTTCCTACTATTGGGGACACCACCATCTTCCCAGTCTTCTAAAAGGCTTACAACCTCAGTGTCATCTTTCAACTCTATTTATTCACATTATTCCCTGCAGACCTCTTTTCTTCCCTAGTTTCCTTCGGAACTCAGATAAAATCTTACCATCTGAGTCTTTTCCTTGTCCCTCTACCTTATACTGCTAGCACCTGCCTTTTGAGAATATTTTCTATTCCACACGTGCATAACTTCTATGTACATGGTCATTTGTACTATCTCTGCCCTTAGAATGCAAACTTCTTGAGGAAAGTTACCTTGATTTTACATTCTTTTGCATCCTCCCTCCTTGGGACTTAGTAGGAGCTTAATTAACAACTCTTAATTTATTTAATTAATAATTGTTGAATTAATACTTGTTGAAGGCATAAACAAATGAATCTTATCAACTGTAACAGAAAGACCTCAATCTTATTTTTTGCCAGAGATTCAATGTAGTTTCTTCCTTATCAGTGTTAATTGCAATCTACCCATGCCCTCTCATCCTTTGACATTGTTTTACATCCCTTTTTATGAAGAGAGTTTGCTCAGTGTGTGGGAACCTTTGTAAGCACATATACTCCTTCCCAGAAACTCACCCAAAGTTAAGAAATACATCATGACCCAAGAAAGTATTACTGCTTTCTACAAGCATCATATATGGTCAAATATTAACTGAAAAGCTTTGGAAAGGTTCTTCCCTTGGGAATACCTACTTGATGGGTCATCAAAGAGGAACTTGACATTTGAGAAGAGTCAGGAAAAAATGAACTATTCACTAAATGCAAGGCCTACTAGTCATCTCTGTTCTGTAAATGAACTGAAAAGTGTACCTTGGATGGCAAACAGGAAATTTTGTGGGGTGTAGCTGAGAGAGGGGTACTTGAGAAGAAAAAGGGAACCTTAAAACTGGAAGAATCAGAGTCTCAAGTTCTGGCATTTGAAAAAAACCTGATCTGACTCTCACAGGTCTGGGGAAAGATGTTTCTGAAAGGCTATCTTAGATTTGAGCCATTTGAACTAGAGGTGAAGAAAAGATATTAAGCAACTGAACATAAAATGAAACAGTCCTTGTCTCCAGGGAGCTCGTAGTTTTCTGGAAGTGACAATATGTATACAACATATTTCAATTCTTTGGGCCTCAATTTTACCATCTGAGAATGAGGGGATTAGGCTAAAAAGAGCTCTGAAGCCCCCTCCAAATGATGTTCGATGATCCTTTGAAGTCAGAGAAGGAGAATCATATTTGGAGGGGCCTGGAACCATAGCAATTTCTGAGCGATGGCAGGAGGTAATTGCAAAGTTTTGCATAGGATGGGGTGAAGTCCAGTCTTTATGGAGGAAACATATTCACGTCCAGATTCAGAAATTTCATCCTTCCTCTGGTACCTGATGATCATGGCAAAACATGCAGAAGTCAATGGTAACTGCAGAATGGAATGAAAACAGATGGGCCCATTACCATAACTAAGACTAAAAAGTCCAAATCCCTAACCAGTTTCAGTTCAGTATCAACCCTATACAGAGTTGAAAATGAGGACCAGGGAGTAGGGACAGTCACCCTCTATTAATTGACTTCCAAGTGATTAATTTGATTTCCTTATCAATTGAAATAAGCATATGTAGTCCACTTCTCTCCAATTTTATTAAAGACTACCAAGTTAATTTCATCATGAAAACAAGGCCTTGGAGACCTTTCTTTTTCCCACTGTAGACAGGGTTTCCCAGTCAAGAAGCTATGATCCATTTGTCATGTTGGAAGATAATGAACTGTTATATTCGTTTAGTAAACTGCTCCCAACCTGAAACAAAGAGCCCAAGAATCTTTGAAAACTATATTTATCAAGATCTATATCTATATTATATCTATAGATCTAGATCTAGATAGTTAGATAGTTCTATATATAAATGTTTCTCTCTCCTCATTGTTCTCCCCCCAAAATACCATCCCTCTTCTAACCATCACCACCACTCTTTTTTTCTGAGGGCATCACAAGCCTTTTAATCTATTTACTGCTAATCTCTGATTACTTAGGTCACTTACTACTTCACTGTCACCCTCACTTCCTTACTCTGACTCACTCCATTTATCCCATCAGCCACCAATTCTTGGTGTTTCTGTTTCTAAAGCATCTCTTGAATGCTCTTTTTTGTTACCTCACTCACATCCTCTACCCTGATTTTTCACCTGTCCTCTGCTCTATTTCAATAGCTACTCCCAGTTTAAAAGTCCTCCTCATTCACATTCATCTTCCCCACGGTTGTCAAAGTGTATATTCAATCATGTAAGTCCCCTACTCAATAAACTCTACTGGCTCCCACTTACTTTGAGGAGTACTGGGTATTTTAAACCTTCCCAATCTGGCATCAACCACTATTTTGAGGCATATTATACATTATCCCATTTGAAAACTATATTCCAATCAAAGTGATCATCTTATTGTCCCTCCTATGTGACAACTACGATTCCTATCTCCAGTCTTTCCTCTACATGAAGCCTTTTCAAATAGTACCCTGATAGTGCCCTTACCCATTAAATCACCTTGTCTCCTTTACCCTTCCCCACCTGAGCCCCCTCCTCCCAAGCACCTCACCTTGTCCATATTGTGTATCTCTTTTGTGATTACTTACATGTGCTAGTCTATATGTGTATGTGTGTATGTATGTATATATGTATACACATAGATGTATATATATATAGACACACATATATATACATTCGTGTATGTATGTGTATATACAGAGATAGAGTCTGTTATTTTTTCTAAATAAATAGGCTGCAAGCAGGGCTTAGAAATTGTACACACATACACACACAGATATATATGTGTGTATATGTATACATATATACATACATATATGTATGTAGATATGTGTCTATATACACTCAAGGATATATACATATTATATACACATGCATATATAAAATATACATATACACATATCTTTATATACTTATATTATATGCATACATATATACACATACATACAATAGCTATATTACACACACACATGCATACATACACACATGCACATATATAAGATCTTTGGTTATAAAAACGTTTGCTATAATGGGTATGACTCACATGATTTATCTGTAAGTTTTGTTGCAAGATTAAGATTCCATTTCCATGTACTGTACAAAGGACTCAGTCAGAAATAACTGTGCCTAATGTTTTCTTTAAAAAAAAATATACAAAAGACAATTCAAGTGTGAAAATGCAATGGGGAAAAATAAGCTATGTGCAGCAAACTAAGGGTATTTATTTTGTAATAATGAGGAGTGCCATATACCTCCAATTGCATTCCATTCAGTGATAAAAATGCTAGTTTTCTTCATAAAAAACACGTAAAGAGGAAAAATGAAAAGAATGAAAGCATACTATAAGACTGTTCTATTACAGCATAGCATTTGCAAAAATAGCATTAGCTCCATGAAATACATAATCGAAGAAGGCACCGAGATTGGCCTCAGAAATGTGGGAAGCTGAGGCATCTAATGTAAAAAATGTAACAAGAATAGAAGGCATAATAATACATCAAAGGCTCATTCCTGCTGGATTCCTGGCCTTCCAAAATGAACCCTGTGTTGCTATTTCCTCATCCTTGTGAGTGCAGTCATAGGATATTTTAATCCCTTCTTTTCCTCATTTGCATGTACATTTCAGAGTCAGACAACAGAGGATGACTATTTCAGTCACCTGAGCCTGTCAAAACTTATGTCATTTGACAGCTTCAGAATGTAATTCTCTTTGAAAAAGGAGCAATTAAAGAGATGTCACATTGGCCAGTCAATCAAAATTAAAAAGTATTTGAGGGATGTTGGGGAAGAAGCATTTAAATGAGGCAGAGACCTATAGTCTCCTGTTGAAGATTTTTGGGAAATCATTATGCTTTTGTCCTGACTCCTTTCAACTCTATCATTCCTTGAAGCTCTGGGAGCATAACCTTTGGGGTGGGGCACAAAAAAAGGGTAAGGGTCAGAAGGAAGGTTAGATAAAGTGTACAGAAGGAGTAAGACCTTGGTTGCTGTCACACTACTTATGTACATTCTATTGAAAACCGTTGATTTTTCTCAGACTCATGGCCCCATACCCATGTCTCACCTATATTATACTAATGACATTGATTTTCTGAATACAAGTATAAGACTTTATTCATATTCCCATTAAATTTTATCTCATTAGATTCAGTCCAGTGTTCTAGTCATTTTTATATCCTGACACTGTCGTCTAATATGTTATACATCCCTCTGAGCTTTGTGTCATCTGCAAATGTGATATGTAAGTTACCTATCTTTAGCTAGTCACTGCTACGAATGTTAAATAGTACTTTGGGGAACTCCAAAAAATTGACCTCCTTCCAAATTGTCATTAAACTTTTAATGATTATTTTCGAAGTCCAATCATTCAACAGTTCTTAATCTACCTCATCCTATGAATATTTAGTCCACATCTCTCCCTGTTATTCACAAGGATATCATAAAAAGACTTGTCAGGTGATTTGCTAAAAGTTAAGGCGAAAAGTATTTATAGCATTACACTGATCAGTGAATCAGGTAACCCTTTCAAAAAGGAAATGGGTTTAATTTGTCTTGACTACTTTCTACTGAAGCCATACTGGCTCTTTGTGATTGCTGCTTTCTTTTCTTGCCATTCACAAATCATCCTTTTAATAAAACATTTCAGAATTTTGACAGAAACCAAATTTCATTTCTCTGACCTAATTTCAACTCTTTGAGGTTGCATACTCCATTCTCTGTCTCTGGAAACTTCAGATATATGCTTTATTTCATTTTTGCCATCTCCATACTATTTTCCAAGGTCTTTCAAAGATCAGCAGCAGTGGCTTAGCAGTCATATTTGCCAGTTCTTTAAACAGAATAGAATGTAGTTCTTCTAGGGAGAGCTTTCTACTTACTGTTGGGCTTCAATAATCTATTAAATAGCTTCCTTTTGTCCTTTCCATTCAAGTTTAGTCAACAAGTATTTTACCCCTAGGAGCACAGAAGCTAAGTCAGAGTTCAACTTTGTCTCCTTTCCATTCTCCAATATTATAATCGAATCTATCACTAAGAAGCAGTCTTACAGCTGCTTTGAGTCTTTTCTTTTTCCCATTATGGTTGGAGGGAGATTGAGATATATATTTTTGACCAAAGATAGCAACCAGGGTTTGCTGTTAACAGATATGCATAATGGATATAGGTGTATGAGTTAGATGCATGGAAAACATTAAGCTTGCCTCTTTAGTCTAATTTTTATTATACTTCAATTTAACTTCCTTTCTAAGCCAGAAAAGATGGAAAATATCTAAGCTTAAGTCAGAGATATATCTATAACAGAGAGCTTTGTTCTCTGCCCACACAAAGAGTTGAAAAACGAGTTACTTACTCTTAATCTGGGTGCAAATTTCCTAGCTTTTTTTAAAGCTAAGTATGATGAGAAATAAAGAGCTCACAAAGCTTCATATTAATTATTAGGTCAAAATTAGCACAAGCAGCAGAGAATGGATCTATGCTTTGTTGCTTCTCAGCCTCAGAGGCTTCATTGAGGCACAATCGTCAATGAACAAAAATTCAAACACCATCTCTCTCTCACTTCAGTATTGGCTTGTAGTTTTTTCAAATTATAAGTATATGAAAGGTAATTTAGTGGGGGAAAGAATTAGGCTTGTTCTACTTGGCTCCAAATTGCATTACTAGGAACAATGTGAGAAAACTGCAGTCTAATTTAGACTTGATTATAGGGGAAATAATAAGATTTATAATAAATGACAAGCAGGATTATTTTTGAAAACCCTGGGAAGACTTACATGAACTGATACATAATAAAATGAACAGAACCAGGAGAATGTTGCACACAGTAACAGCAATATAATTTGATGAATAAATGTGAATGCCTTAGCTATTCTCAGCAATGCAACAATCCAAGAAATGATATACATTGATGAAGCATTCTATCACCCTCCAGAAAAAGAACTGATATTGTTTGAATACAGACTGAAGCATGCTATTTAAATTTAAAATTAGCGCTTTCCAAAACTTTAATGAAGTTAAATACTGTTTTACTAATTTTGAAGTCAACTTTTCTCCTCCAAAAGGTTGTTGATTCCATGGTCCTTCTGTATTTCCCTAAAAATTAGTCTAGATTGGAAATGCCAATCACATCTGCCTCCATCACTACTCCTGTTCAAAATTGTCACCATCTGATCCTTTCAATGACCTTAAGGCTTCAGAATGATCCTACAAAAGTTAAAGACCCATAACATAGGAGAGAAGACTGTTTTCCATGGGAAATCTTCAAGGGAAGATTGAATCATGATTTATTCTATTTGCTGTAAAGGTGCTTCTTTTTATATTTTTAGCATTATTTAAAATTTTGAGTTCCAAATTCTATCTTTTCCTCTATCCTTTCTCTCCCCCTTCCTGAGACAGTAACCAATCAGATATGGATCTATATTTACAATTATGTTCAACATTTCCATATTAGTCATTTTATATAAGAAAACTTAAACAAAAGAAAAAAATTTCAATTTAAATAGCATGCTTCAATCTGTATTCAAACAATATCAGTTCTTTTTCTGGAGGGTGATAGAATGCTTCATCAATGTATATCATTTCTTGGATTGTTGCATTGCTGAGAATATCTAAGGCATTCACATTTATTCTTCAAACTATATTGCTGTTACTGTGTGCAACATTCTCCTGGTTCTGTTCATTTTATTATGCATCAGTTCATGTAAGCCTTCCCAGGGTTTTAAAAAATAATCCTGCTTGTCATTTATTATAGCACAACAATATTCCATTACAATCATATACCATATTTGTTTAGCCATTCCCCAACTTCCCAAAGGGACATCCCTTTGATTTCCAATTCTTAGCCACCACAGAAAAGAACTACTATACTTTTTTTTTGTACAAATAGGTTTTTTCCCTTTTTTGAATGTCTTTGGGATAGAGACCTAATAGTGGAATTGATGGATCAAAGGGTATGCACAATTTTACAGCCCTTTGGGCATAGTTCCAGTGGCTCTCCAAAATAGTTGGATTGGTGCACAACCTCACTGACCATACATTAGTGCCACAATTTTCCTAACATCCCCTCCAACATTCAACATTTGTAAATCAATTCTTGGTAAGATATGTGTGGACCCCAGTAGTCTCTGAGGTCCTGTCAAACTATGGAATACTGAGATTCAGGAACATATCCTTCAAACTTGGCTGATTCATCCCCATATCATGTTGGAAAGTCCAATCTCTTCCCATCTCTCACTCTATGGTATCCTTCCACTATTAATATTATTCTGCTGGTACTCTTCTTGCTTCTCTCCTTCTTTCTTCTCCTTTTTTCTCACATGTCCCACTCCATGTTTCTCACCTTTTCTCCTCCATATCCTAGATTATGGGTATCTAATTTTTGTAAGGTAATTCTGAAACCTTAAGGTCATTGAAAGGGTCAGATGGTGACAATTTTGAACAGGAGTAGTGATAGAGGCAGGTGTGGTTGACATTTCCAATCTAGAGTAATTATTAGGAAAATACAGAAGGACCATGGCACCAACAACCTTTTGGGGGAGAAAAGTTGACTTCAAAATTAGTAAACCATTGTCTGTTTGGAACTATTTATATAACAGCTCTTTCCAAGTATAGAAAAATTAAATATTTTAGAACTGATTTCTCTATTTTTAATAATTCCAAATAAAAAATCAGCTCCTGTCACAATACTTTGACCACAATGGTGCATAATAAATAAATTCTCACTGAATTGAAATGTTTTTAGGAAGTTCTCAAACCAGTAAGCCAGTAAATGGCATTTGGTAAATAGTTTTATGCAGGTCTTCATCTCTAACTTGTACTATCTTTGTTAAGAAAAATACGTGCTTCCAGAGATGACTTTGCCCACTCTGGAAAGTAGTGCAATGTTCACAGTCATAAGTCACTAATGGGCCAGATTATAGACAATCTTTAATAATTGAAGAATGGCAGTGGACTCTACACAATGAGGTGAAACCAGGGCCTGAAAGTTAGAAGCAAGTTTCACATCAGTAACTTTTATCCTGACAGTTAAAGGGGAAGACTTTCATTATAATCACCAGTTTATCTGGTAATTCTTCCAGGAAGAGGTGGAAAGTGGATTTCTCAGCTTTTTCAGCCCCTACCACCTCTTAAATCAGGCTCTGCCAGTTCATTGGTACAAAAACATTAAAGGTTTACTTATTTTGGGTCCAACCTAAAAAAAAGAACTGATCTCTGAACCCCATCATGGCCATAGATGCCTATGTGCAGATGATCAATCATTTGACTTATCAATCAGAATATAGGAAAAGGAAAATTGCAATTTAACAAATAGCAAATATGTACTGAGTGGTAGAGAAGGATAGAGATAGAAATGTTCAACCTGGAAAGACCCAGGATCCAATTCTACCTCAGATATTTGCTAGTTGAGTCATGATAGAAGTAGTGACAAAAATCACTTTAACACACAACTCACAGAATTGAGATTGAAATGAGGCAATGTGAAGTCTCCTGCCGATGCCATGTATTCAGTATCTGCTATGATACTGGTCTAAGAGGAAGTTGGCAAAGGTCAGCAATGACCCAGTCACTCAATATATATGCAATGATATTTCACCATTCTATGCTGGTAGCTAATCCATTCCATCTTCAGGGTCAGGCATCAGTCTGGTTCACACAGGGGCCATTTGAACAAGAACTCTAAAATGGTTAGATAATCATTGACAAAACTGCAGGCAAGAAGCCCTAACTCTGGAATTCCAGAAGCCAGGATTTTTAGCAGTTGGTCTATTCTCTCAAATGGCAGCATCACATCTGTTTCAAGTATGGCAAGATCCATGTGCTTTCCTGTGTAATTGCAGGTGTAAATAGCAATCTAGTCGTACAGGTGGGCATGCTATAATTCAATTTCCCACTTTATGCCTCTGACTCTCCATGGCTTAGGTGACAATGCCACTGTGGCTCCCCAGGCCAGAGACATTCAATTCCTAGGTCCATGCTGTGTACACATATGTTGTTATTCATGTTGCTGTACAATTGTTCAGTTATGTCTGACTCTTCATGACCCCATAGTCTATAGCACTCCACGTCTTTCTGTCTTCCTCTGGTACCTAAAGTCTGTCCAAGTTCATGTTTGATGCTTGTATAACTTTCATGACATATCCTTCTCATCCTCTGCTATCCCTTTTTCTTTTTGTCTTCAATCTTTTCCCAACATCAGGGTCTTTTACAATGAGTTGTATCTTCTCATTATGTGGCCAAAATATTTAAGCTTCAGGTTGAGTATTTGACCTTCCAGTGAACAGTATGAATTGATTTAAATATTAATTGATTTGATCTTCTTATTGTCCAGGGGACTCTCAAAAGTCTATTCTAGTGCCATGATTCCAAAGCCTCTATTCTCTAGTACTTCTCTCTTTATAGTCCAATTCTCACGGCTACAGAGTCCTACTGGAAAAACAAAACAAAATGTGGTTTTGATTATAAAAACTTTGTTGGTAAGGTGATGCCTCTGCTTTTGAATTTTCTGTCTATCTTTGCCATAGCTTCCTTTCCAAGGAACAATCATTTTTTTCATTTCATGGCTGTAATAATCATCTTCAGTGGGCTTTGTACACAAGAATATAAAATGTGACACTGTTTTCATTTCTTCTCCCTCTATTTTCCAGGAAGTGATGGGACCAGATAGCAAGATCTTAGTTTGTTTTTTTCTCTAATGTTAAGATTCAAGACAGCTTTTCTACTCACCTTTTTCACCTTCCTCAAAAGACTTCTTCATTCTTCTCCACTTTGAGGGGCAGAGTCAAGATGGTAGAGTAGAAAGACACATATACTATAACTCTTCCTCCACAGCCCATAAAGTACCAGTAAAGAATGACTCTCAAATTCTAGAGGAGCAGAAGCCACAAAATTACAAAGTGGAAGAGACTTCTAGCCCAGAGTAACATGGAAGGCCATGGGAAAAGTCTGTCGCACCAGAGGCAGAGTAGAGTGCAGCCCAGCCTTGGTTGCACTGAGCGGGGAGGGGGACCAGAGCTGGCCTTGGGGGTGGGATCCCCAGTGGCAGCAGCAGCAGTTCACAAATCCCTCAACCCATAGGCGCCAAAGGTCAGTGAGAAGGCTTTTTCAGCTGGCCAAGAAGGGAACAGGGTCCCCTCATAGCTCTGGCCCCAGGCAGCTGTAGCAGAGGCCACAGCAGGCAGCAGCTGCCACTGCAGACAGCAGCTGACATCCATTGTTGGAGGTTTCTTAGTAAAGCCCCTGGGAGAAGTGAGGAGTTGATCTAAACCTCAGTCCAGAGTGGCTGGCCCTGCTCCTACCTAAAGCTCCTGGAGGAAATGAGCAGCTGATCTTAATCTCAGCCTGTAGTGGTGGTATGGTGGAACTGAAGGCGAGGGTGGTTGAGGAGAGAAAATTCTACTAATCACAGACTCTGGGCACAAAAGTTTCTGGTTGCTCCCCAATCAGTGGGCAGGTTTGATTGTGCCACCTTGGTGAAAATGAGATCTTAAAGGTCCCCAGAGTATACTCTACTCTTGACAAATAACCCAAAAGTCAAGTAACTGGTTGGGAAAATGCCCAAAGGAAGGGAAAAAAATAAGGCTATAGAAGGTTGCTTTCTTGGTGAACACATGTCTTCTCCCATCCTTTTGGATGAGGAAGAACAATGCTTACTATCAAGGAAAGATATAAAAGTCAAGGCTTCTGTATCTCAAACATCCAAAATAAATACTCAATCATCTCAGGCCATGGAAAAGCTCAAAAAGGATTTTGAAAATCAAGTGAGAGAAGTGGAGGAAAAATTGGGAAGAGAAATCAGAGAAATGCATGAAAAGTGAATCAATAACTTGCTAAAGGAGACCCAAAAAATGCTGAAGAAAAGAACACCTTTAAAAATAGGCTAACTCAATTAGCAAAAGAGGTTCAAAAAGCCAAAGAAGAGAAGAATGCTTTAAAAAGCAGAATTAGCCAAATGAAAAAGGAGGTTCAAAAGCTCACTGAAGAAAATGGTTCTCTAAAAATTAGAATGAAACAGATGAAAGCCAATAACTTTATGAGAAACCAAGAAGTCACAAAACTCAAGGTTCAAGGACGGAGTAACATGCACACTCAATTTGGTATGAAAACCTATCTTATAGTACAGGAAAGTAGGTGAGAAGGTGATAAGCAGAGTGGGGAGGATGATGGAAGGGAGGGCAAATGGGAGGAGGAAAAAACTAGAAGTAAACACTCTCGGGGAGGGACAATGTCATAAGAGAGAGTAGAAGAAATGGGGGGGTAGGATAGGATGGAGGAAAATATAGTTATTCTTACACAACTTGACTATTAAGGAAGTCATTTTCAAAACTCCACATATATATCCTATATTGAAGTGATTGCCTTCTCAGTGGGGATGGGTGGGGAGGGAGGAAGGAAGAGAAATTGGAACTCAAAGTTTTAGGAACAAATGTTGAGTATTGGTCCTACATACAACTGAAAAATAAGGAATACAGGTAATGGGGTATAGGAATTTATCTTGCTCTACAGGACAAAAGAGAAGATGAGGATAAGGGAAGAGAGGGATGTTAGAAGGGAGGGGAGACAGGCGGGAGGCATAATCAGAATACTCAGAGTTTTGGGGTGGGGGGAGGGGAGATATGGGGAGAAAATTCGGAACTCAAAATTTTGTGGAAACGAATGTTGAAAACTTAAAATAAATAAATATTTTTTTTAAAAAAAGAAAGTTGTCTGAGGCACTGAAAAGTTCTAAGTTATTTGCCCAGACCAACATAGCCAATTTATCTTAGAAGTATGATTTAAACTACTTCTATATATATGCTAGAAGTAGCTCCTCCTGGCTTTCAGGTTAATTTCTACATTAACAGCTTCTTTGGGTAGTTCATATCTCTCCAAATATGTCTTACTTTATTTCTTAGGAGTGTTCTATACTTGGAGTCATATAAGTACTGAGTGTGTTTTGAAAGAAGGACTCCTAGACACTTAAAATTCTGTAGTTATTCTGAATGTGATTTCTTTTTTTAGACTTTTCCTACTGGGTTTTGTTGATGACATACAGAAAGGCTAAAGACTTTTATGGGTTTATTTTGTATCTGTTACTTTGCTGAAGTTTTTAACGGCTTTTTTTTCTCTTTCATAATTATGAATCTGACAAACATCAACAAACATGAACTTCCCTAAAATTCCCTAAAAGAATTTCCAGAAGAGCAGGCTGGTGAAAAAGAGACAGGAGAACTAGAGACTAAGTTGTCAACATTTGCTGAATTGGAAAAAGAAAGGGAGTTCCAGGAAAAAAAAATACAAAGCAAAAGCAAACTACCTAAAATTCCCTAAAAAAATTCTTCACCCCTTTTTGTCATCAGAGTGGTATCATCTGTATATTTGAGATTGTTGATATTTCTTCCAGTGACCTTAATTGCAATTTTTGTTTCATCCAGTCTGACTCATTACTTGATATAACATGCATATCAATTTTAAAAGGTGACAATATACCAATTTATAGTTTTACTGTACTCCTTTTCCAATCTTAAACCAATCAGTTTTTCTATATTCTGGGATATATATTTGCTCCTTGTCCCACATACGGGTTGGAGTCAAAGAAGATCATCTGGTACTCCCATCTCTTTGAGTGTCGGTCACATTTTGTTTTGATCCAAACAATCAAAGACTTTCATGTAGTCAATGAAGCATAAGTAGATTGGGTTGGTTTTTTTTTCTGGAATTCCCTTGCTTTTTCCATAATCCAGCAAATACTGACTAGTTGTTCTCTAGTTCTTCTGCCTCTTTGAAAACCAGCCTGATCTTCTGGTAATTCTTGGTTTACTTATTTCTGAAACCTAGCTTGCAGAATTTTAAGCATAACCTCACTGGCATGTGAAATGAGTGCAATTGCTCAATCTGATCCACAGTCAGCTCCAGGTCTTGTTTTAACAAACTATATAGAGTTCCTCCACCTTTGGCTGAAAAGTATATAATCGATCTGATTTCTGTGTTGACCATCTGGTGACACCTATGTGTAGGGCTGTTGAAAGTGTTTGCTGTGAATAATGTTATCTTGATAAAACTCCATTAAACTCTGCCCTGCTTAATTTTGTACTCTAAGGTCAAACTTTACTGTTATTCTAATTACGTTTTGATTTCCTTTTTGCCTTTTTCTGGTGTTGTTTCTAGAAGTAAATTGTTTTTGCTTTGGATTTTTGCTTTGGATTTTTTTTTTCTGGAATTCCCTTTCTTTTTCTATAATTCAGCAAATGTTGACAAGTTGGTCTCTAGTTCTCCTGCCTCTTTTTGAAAACCAGTCTTCTCTTCTGGAAATTCTTGGTTTGTACATTTGTAATAGAACTGAGCAACTTTGGCCTTTTTGGCATAGTGGTTAAACATAGACTTGTGATTACTGTGATATTGAACTTTTTGCCTTGGATTTGAACACATATCCTGTAATTTTTGAGGTTATGCCCCAAGACTGCTATCCTCACGCTTTTATTGGCTATGAAAGATACATTATTTCTTCTAGGAGATTCTTGCCCACAAAAATATATGTGGTGATCACCTGAGTTAAATTCACCTGTTCCCATCCATTTGAGTTCACTGATACCTAAGATGCGGATGTTTAATCTTTCTATCTCCTCTTTGACCACATGCAGCTTTCCCTGACTCATAGTCTTATGTTCCAGGTTACTACTCAATATCAATTTTTGTGGCACTGTACTTTCCTTTGGTCACCAGACATAACCACAGTTGACTTTGACTTTGGCTTTAGTTCAGTTGATTCATTAATACTGGAGCTATTTATAATTGTCCTCTGCTCTTCCCTAGTAGTGTGTGGGACACCTTCAAACCTGAGGGGTTCACCTTCTGGTGTTATATCTTCTCTGTGTGTGGTGTGTGCATCTTTCTGTCTCTGTCTCTTTCTGTCTCTCTGTCCCTGTTTGTCTCTCTGTCTCTGTCTTTCTCTCTGTGTGTTTCTCTCTCTGTCTCTCTGTCTCTCTCTCTCTCTCTCTCTCTCTCTCTCTCTCTCACACACACACACACACACACACACACACACACAATGAAGCTTCTCTTTCTTTTAGGTTAAGTATGCCCAGTTTGTACAACCCATTGTTGACATTGGCTCAAGGGCGCAAGACCCCTCACCATCCTGTTTTCCTCTAAACTTGCTCTAGTTCATCACTGTAATTCTAATACAATGCTGCAGGTGTGGTCTGGCAAAGGAGGACTATTTTCAGACTATAGCATCCCTGTTCCTGAAGCTCTGCTTCTGAATAAAGTCCGAGATTATGTTAGGCTTGGTTTGACTTCCATAGCACACTTGCTCACTCATTTTGGACTTGTATGTCCCAATGATCTTTTACAGAAAAACTGCAATCCAAACTTGCTTCCATGATCTTTGTTCTTACATAGCTGATTTTTGGTACCCAAATATAAGAAGTTATATTTAAACTCATTTGATTTCTAACAACAACATTAGCTAGCATGTATATAGCTCTTTAAGGTCATTACAACACTATGAAGCAGGTGCCATATTTTTTTTTTTTGTATAATAAAAGTGAGTCTAAGAAAATTCAAGTGACTTGCTCAAGGATAGCTAGAAACGATCTGATGCGACATTTGCACTGTGATCTTCTGGCCTCCAAATCCCCCTCTATCCACTGTATCACCCATCTACCTATATTAGATTTAGGCTAATGGCCTATGCTATCATGATCCATTTGCGTATTGACTCTGCCATGCTTTGTGTTAGCTGTCTGTCCCAGCTTTGTTTCATCTGCAAATATAATGAAATCTATGCCTTTGTCCAAGATACTGATAAAAACATCAAACCACACTGAACCCGGCATAAATCTTCAGCTTACTTCATTGCAGACTCCTTGGTACATTGGTTTTGAACCATTAATGACAGCTCTTTGAGCCTGGTCATCAAATCAATTTTGAATCCAATGAATCACATTACTGTCTAATCCTTATATTCCCGTATTATCCACAAGAATGGTCGATCTTCATCTTTATTCCTTTCCTGGATGATAATCATCTCTCTTTCCCTAACTGTTGTGTTGCAGGCCCTCTCTTCTTCTCCCTCTACACTAGTTGTCAACTGTGTGAATTCCCCATGGGCCACATGGAGCCCCAACACTCCTAGCTAATGTGCCCCAAACCAGATTAAAATGTCATGGAGAAATACTTAATAAAACAAGTTTTAAAACTATAAGAAATATTAAAATGAAGTTTTCTAAGTCAGTATACAACTCAGGGATCCTTGTGGGTGATTTAGTGTTCTACATTTCTATTCAAGTTTGCCACCACTTTCTACATATTATTTCTTAGCGATGGTTATCCTACGTACCTGAAACACACCCCCTTTTTGCCTCTCCCTCAAAGACCTCCTCTCTTACACTAAGATGCAGCTCAGGCACCATCTTCTGCTCAAAACCTTTCTTCACTGCTACTTTCCCTGTCCCCCAAACTGAAAACTTTCTTTCTCCCTAGCAACTTTGTATTTGATTAGTTTTATATGTTAATATTTATTAATGCCTCAATCATCCTGCATATATTTTAATACATACTTATTGTTTTCCCACTCCTTAGAATGTTAGCTCATTTCAGATAAGGATTTTTCATTCTTTGTACTTGTATTCCCATCACTAACACAGTGCCTTGCACTTAGTAGGTGCTTTATATATACTGTTGATTCTAGTTGTCAGGAGCATCTCATCTGAATCACAGTGTCTCTGTGATTGGTCAAACCATCTTGGATTAACTGTGGGCAGAAAAACTATTCTTCATGTCTATTTTTCTTTCATATCAGGTAGTAGCCTTGAGAAAGTAATCAGTCATCTATATCAGGGGTTCCCCATCACTGCAGAGGAATTGCTGATCAATAAACTGCCTCTTCTTACGTAATGGTGCAGCTGTAAAATAAAGAAATAAAATAAAAATGAATAAAACTTAAGACCAAGGCTGCACCAGGGATGCTAGATGAAAACCAAAAGACTCATATATTATCTTCCTAGGACACTATTCAATGTACTCCAGCAGTTTGGTGGTGACTGACAGACTACTTTAAATGCCTCTTTCACCTAGTTCTTGCCCCTCTGTTTCAGTAGTCTGCTAGACAGTTTTCCAGACACACATCCAGGATCTTACTTCCTGAAGGAAACAAAATTAACCTTGGAAATAGAGATGGGCACAGGGTATCACAGCTCAGGTTGAAGGGAAAAAATGACAGACCTAGAGAGAAACTTGCCTTTGATTCAGAGCAGTCACCCCTCATCAAAGCCAGTCTTTATTTGCCAATTATGAGGGAAAGATGAAAAACTATCTTGGCATTTTTAGAGAGTGGAATAGAAAGACTTTAACAACATCAATTGCACTGGGAGTAATGAAGTGAGGCTGCCCACCCCATTACTTCCAACTCTAACTCTTTCCTGGTGTCTCTGTTTCCCAGTTATGTAGTTCATTGGTTCACACATCCTGTATTTGCAACTTGAGAATACAATAAACTCCTATCTTCTCTCCTACGTCATCCCCCTCCCATGACCAACATCCTACACACAGTAAACCTATCCCATACAAGTACAGAAGAAAAATATATTAACAACTGATTTCCAAATGACATGAAAGGAGAAATGACAAATTCAATACTAATCTTAATTCCATAAATACCTAGCTTTGTAACCCTGGATAAATCACTTAAACCCTGATGTTTCTTAGTTTCCTCATTTATAAAATAAAAGGGTTCAACTAGGTGATTTCTAAGGTTAATTCTAGCTATAAAATTTTGTGATTCAAATAAATTTTAAAGTCATTAATGTTATGAAATCAGAAACTCTTCGTTGAATCTATCTACTTATCTGCTATGATTCTTATTGCTGAAATAATTGTCCACGAGAAAGGTTAGAGTTGGGGCTTCTGATTTGGGGAATAGTATTAAAATATGGCTGGCAGGTCACTCATTATGTTTTAATTACTACTCTACATAAAATCCCACAAATATAGGAACTTCTAATTTGCTGTTTCACAGTTCCATAGGTTTAGAGCTGAAACAGACTTCAGAGGACATCTGGTCCAACGCCCCCATTTTACAGATGAGGAAACTACAGACAAGGTGGGTTAAGTGATTTGCCCCAAAATATCTAGTAGTAAGCTGTAGGGAAAAAATCCAAGTTTAGGGCTTCTGATTTAAATACCAAAATTACTTTCCATTATAATATGCTATAAACCAAAACATGTTTTAAAATATAAAAAAGGATACTAGATAAAGATCTCTTGATTTTTTCCCCTTATTGTTATAGAAAAAGAATGAATTAGACCTTGACTGATTCTATCATAGATTCAAACCCTACATCTGATGATTTCTGCCTCTGAATTTATGTTAATTTGTATGGGACTCAGTTTTCTTGTCCGTAAAGTGAAATGATTGAGATAAATGATCTCAACATTCCTCTGATTCTACATAGTTTATCTAAATGGACATTATAATATCAGAGTTGGAAATAAATTTCCAAAACACCATATGGAAAGTTATTTATCCTTTGGTTTCATTGTCCTCAAGTCCACACTCTAATTAGAATCTGCATCTTTAAAATGAGGGGGATGAATTTGACGATTTGTAAGCCTCCTTCTAGATCTAAATTTAAAAAGCTTATGATCTTAGGAAAGGAGAGAATTATTCACATCTTTGCTTGGAAATTCATTGATAAAGAATACCTACAACATTTCTTTCAGGGATGGTTGAGAGAACTTTAATAAATTGCCTAAGTTTGAACTTCAAATTTGGAAATGATTTCATCCAAGATTGTCTATGACTATTTCCAAGTGAACTTTCTTTTCAGTAGAAGTTAGGAATTATATATTCATAGAAAGGTGTATGTAAGAGTGTTTCTTTTTTTGAGAACCCTAGTACAAAAAAGAGGTCAAATGAAACAAATACTGTGAGTTACAAGCCTATGTTGAAATAAGCATGATTTATTGCATAAATAAGAGTACCTTAAGGCCCTCATATCCTTAGGGACTCATTTTACGTCTTCCAGACATCCTTGAATATAAGACTCTATATAACAGATAACCTATGGGACATTCTTTCTCCTCATTCCCCTGAGCCCACCCCATAGACTAGATCTATGAGTTTATGTCTTTAGGGACATTTTGCTGAGCAAACTTCATTTCCCGGTATAAGGTGGCTCTACAACTCATAGCCTTAGAGAAGTATCTGGGGAACTGAAAGGTCAATTGACCTCCTAAACATCCTACATGTAAATGATAGCATTTGAACCCTGGTTTCCCTGAATCCAAACCCAGTTCTCTATACATTACATCAATTTGCTTCTCATTACATGTGCTTAAAAGTGAGTCATGTCTTTCTTGTAACAAAAGGAAGGATAACTGGTGGAAAATAGAGTCCTTAGCAAGGATCCAAAGAATATTGAAAGACTTAAAATAAATTTTCAGCACCTTGGAGAGACTTTTTTATGGAGAATTTGTGGAAAAGCTTGGAAGTGAATCATTCAGGATGAGGTACAGAGAGGTTGTGAATACTTCCACTAGAAGATTTCCTACATTGATTAGATCAAGGAGCCAGTGAAATGTTCATGTTTCATTGTTTCAAATATTGAGTGCAGCATAGGAGCAGGAAAATTTTAATGCAGCAATTCCAACAACAAAGAGCAGAATGCAAAGCGAATTTGTTTTTCTCATTGGGAGAGTATGATCCTTTTAGATATGGACTTTTAGAAATTTGAAACTGTTGGGTCTCTTTTCTTGTAGTGAAAGGAAAGGGAAGGAACTAACCAAGTCTAATTTTACAGATGAGAAATTGGAGAAATTAAGCAACTTCCCCAATATCACATTGGAAGCATGATGAAGAGCTAGGATTTGAAGCTAAATCTTCTTACTTAAACTCCAGCATTCTTTCTCCAGCATCACATGTTCAGATTAAGATAGAGAGCCATAGTCATTCTGGGAAATGGCTAGTTCATAATTTATAGTACTCTGCAATCACGCCCACCCCCTTAAGAGACAACATTCTCTTAAAGAGACAAATGCAATTCTGTGAATTTGAAATTCAAATGTTAGCTCTATTTCTGTAAGTTTTAAGCCTCTCCAATAGATATCAAGTGCCTATAGTCAAAAGATTTATTTTTTTCTCCTCTGTGCTTCTTTTTCTTTCTCTCGTCTCCCTTCTACTTCTCTTCTCTTTCCTCCTACATCTTCTTTCCTTCAGTCTCTTTCCAATCCCCTTACTCAAAAAACTATTTGTAACACTCCTAAAATTCAAAATTTAAAAACCTGAAAACTGAAAAACCCTTATTCCCTTGTACATTCCCTCTGACAAATCCCACTAGGACTCTTTCTCCCCCATGTGCACCCATCATACTCATTAAAAAAAGACACTCTTTGCTGATGAAGGCAGGATCAAGTTTTGATGTATCTCACTGAGGACTAGGTCACATTGGAATTTTCCAACACCTGGCCCATCAATCAAAACCATCACAGACATAGTTTGATTTAGCTTGGATCTAGCTCAAAACTATCCATCAAAAAAAGCTTTGGAAATGAGAGGGCTGTGAGTATATACCATAAATAAAAGAGAAGTAAACTCATAAGTAGAGGTAGAAGTTATTTAGTGTTTGCTACCTAGGAAGGATATGCCTTGGGAGATGAGATAAAGGAAAATGAGTGAGGGCCAGATCATCTGGACTGTGTGCTATTTTTTTTTCTGTATCTGAGGTACCAGTAACATTCAGAAAACTAAGAATCTCTAGAGATATACAGAGAGTCTTAGAGCTGGAAGGACCCTTAAAGATAATATAATCCAATACCCATGGGTATAACTAGGGCAGAGTAACCAGTTCTTTGTTCCAAGGTGCTCATATGGGGGAGGGGGCTATGCTTCATTTGGAATAGGTGGAATAGGAGATACTTCCTCCCCACTACAATTCAGCAAACATTCTTTCCACATCATGAGATCTTTGCTTGTCTAGACTATGTAGCATAACCCTGTTCCTGTAACTCTTTCTGGATCACCCTTCCCAAGTTCCTGTCACTGTGGCACCATCATTGCTCCCCACATTCTAGCTCAATGCTACTAGATATCATGAGAAATAGAAAAAGACAGAACTTTGTCATCAGGACTTAACCCAGGCCATTTTGACTCTAAGGCAATTCTTCTCCTTCTTCTGTCATGTTGCCCTTCATAATATACCATATAATATCATATCACATCACATCACTGGGGACTCACTACTATACTTTGATGGAGTCTTTACCCTTGAATAGTGTAAGATCTCTTAAATATTTTAAGTTTTAAGGGAGAGCTATCCATGATAGTAAATACAGAAAATAAGTGTAACCAGAAGTGAGAAGATGGAATAAGTATCTTAGAAAATTAACATTTTCAAAATTATTAAGAATGTAGTGATAGTAATTTTTAAAAAATGGCATATTTCTCTTTTTATAGCAAAGGGTTAAGGAAGTCATCATTTCAAGTCAATCATTTTATACTATTTAAAGATATAAATGTAGATAAGTACAGCAAGATAAGCCATCTAATCTTTTGAGATTCTTTGTTATTCATATTCATTTACTAACAACTAAGAAATAAGGCGGAAAATGTGTCATTTTGCAACTAGGTCATCAGGACTTTTCTCTGATGTGGGTAAAATTTATTTTTTTTACATGAACTCTAAACATAATGTACCTTTTTCCTGAATCAAAATAATCAGATGGTGATTTCCAAATCTAGACATTTATAAAAATGTAACTTCTAGTCCTGTTGGCCCTGAGCCCCCAATTATGTATTCCCAATACAAAATCAATAATCATTTCCAATAGTTTTTCTTTTTTTAATAAAGAGATTTATAGAGAATATTTAAATAGTACCTTTGATAGAAAACATTTCTCCCAAAGCCTGGATCACATTCTTCCCCAAATACACATAACATCCATGAGGAAAGAGGGGTCACACATAAGATAAAAGTGTTGTGAGGCAGTTAAACAGAAAACACCTGTGACAGAGGGAACTCCCATTCCTTACCTCCTAATGTCCTTTTCTTCTTTCATGGAGTGTTTACAAAATTCTCCTTGGGTATTGCTCTATTGCTAGGCTACCCAAATCAGTGACTTTCTGGAGACCTCAACTGTCATTTCTCCCCATCATGAAGGACTATGTTTTGTAAAGTTGGGCTCTCCTCAAGTCACTTATTCTCCACTATCAGTTCTATTTCCTTTTGTTGCTCTTTCTTGGTGCTTTTAGCTCCAGCTGCTAGTGGGATCTCTGAGGGGGTCTCGCTATCTCCTAAACTCACAAGGTTGACTAGAAATTCAAGGTTTTGAACTCCTTGTTCACAGAATACTTGTTCACTTAAGATAAGGAGAGAAGAAGCAGGGAAAGAAGTGATCATGTGTCCACAGCTACCATGGCAAGGTGAGAGAAAGGACTGCCTCTCCTCTACATTCACCAGTCACCCTTCCCACCTTAAGGTAAACCTTAAGAAGTGTTGCCTCCTAAAAGATACAAACCGAAAACAACAACAAAAAGCCAAATAAAAGATAGCATCATAATAGACCAACTCTTTTGTCTACCTACTTAATTTCAGCTCAGCAATCTTTTTTTTTTTTCTGGCTCTGGAAAGAATTAGAAATTTTTCCTTCCCACAAACCTCTCAGGTACACATGGATGAAAACCTGATTTCCAAAAGTTTCTATGTGATTTTCTTGGGCCATTGCAAGTTAGGCAATATCTACAAATATTCAAAGAACTCCCCTCACCCCCATAGGCCAGTTCACTCATGTGAAAAAAGGCATCACATGCAGGGATCTCATAATTGGGGTCTTTCTCTAGGCATGTTCCAGTCCCCATGAGAAGGCCTAGGATTGGGAAAATTGGGAAAGGTAAATGGTTGCTTTTGCTCTGTTATTAAAACTGAGGTATTTAGAGGAAGCAATCTTCTGGGGATTTTTTAAAGAAAAGCAAGCGGATTAATGGGCTTTTACATTTCTTTCTCTTAAACACTGGTGCACACACACACACACACACATATTCAAATCAGAGAGAAAATCTTTCATTTGGAAGAGTGTTAGTGACCAGGCTGTTATAAAGACAGTTGTTTAATCATATACAGGAGAATGAACATTTTATATATAATATATATATATTATATATATATATATATATATATAATATATATATATATATATATATATATATATATATATTCCAGTGAACTGGAATAATTCTCCTCTCCCACTTTTCCCAGGGTTCTAAGAAAAGATTATAAGGACCATTTCAGAACCAAGTGCTTTACATTCCTTTATTTTGAACATCTAAGAGGAAACCTGATTTCATACTGTATGATTTCATTTGTATGAGAGCTGGAGTGGGGGGAGGGGGAGGGTATGTCTACTTCCTTTCCCTGTCCTTGTATTTAAATTTATTTAGGTCTGAGAGAGGGTGAGAATGTGAAAATTCTGTTTTTAAAGTTAGCTTCCTTAGTCTAATTCAAACTTAGCAGGGGAAGAACTAAATTATGACATTAATACTCTGGAAATTAGTAAAAAATGTAGGCAATAAAAGGAAGATGCAGTTGGCAGTGGTGACTAGAAAGCCATAAGGCTTTGAAGTGCCAAGGTGGGCAAAGTCTAGTTAGAGCAGGAGAATCTGTTATTAGTCAATTTCTAGCTATTCAATGTCCAAAAAACACCTAGTAGATCTTTCTCTTGTGTATATTTGGAGCCAATTAGGGGCTTGTGTTTGGGTAATAATCTGACTTTTTAGAAAATTTCTGTTATATCAAAATCAGGAAGAAAGGTCCCAACCCCACCAAGACATCCCCAGAATCACTTGTCACAGCAACAAGTAGAAATAAAGTAGGATATCCATAGAGTAGGGCATGCATGAAGAAATTACTATACATGATTGAAATGGAATATTATTCTAATGTGGCATGATAAATTCAGGGATATATGGTCAGATTTACAAGGACCAAGGTAAGGGGAAGTATGCAGAACCAAGAGAACAATATTTTTATTGAAGGCCATTCATTTAATGTCCTACTCTACACAAGCCCACTCAGGGTTTTCTTGGCAAAGATACTAGAGTAGTTTGTCATTTCCTCCCCAGCCCATTTTTACAGATGAGGAAACTAAGGTCAACAGGATTAAGTGACTTGCCATGGGTCACACAACTAGTATATATTTAAGACCATATTTGAACTTAGGTCTTCCTGACTCCAGGGCCAGCCCTCTATCCACTCCCTCCAGCTGCCCTGGAAAACAATACTGGCAACAGGTATAGAAATGCAAATAAATGTCGTTGGATATGGTGCTGATACTGCTCAAAGCTTGTGCAAATGGAAAGAACAAAGAAACTTCTACTGAAGTGAGTACTGTAATTATTATAACCAAACTTGTCACTGAAGGAAATCTAAGAAAATAAACCTCTTTTTCTGCATTCACAGGTGGGAGTGAGGGGAGGCTTCTGTGTTTGAATACTTTATATATCATCAGACTACACTGATTCGTTAGTTAGCTTGATGAAACAGATTTTTTTTTTAATTCTTTGGATTGCTCTCTGGATGAGACAGTGGGTAGGGATGTATTTGGAAGTGAAAGCAACAATAAAAAAAGGAAAGCAATTATCTTCAGGAAAAAGGAAATGCTAGTAGGAGTTGATGTGAGTTTCTTGATTATATTCCAAGAGCATCCCTAAATCAGCTCCTGCAAGAGAAAGATGATTTGGGGTTCCATCTCCTATGCTAAATTCAACAAGTATATTTTGTGTCTACAATGTACCAGGCACTAGGCTTTGCCCTGGGAATACAAAAATAAAGTAAAATAGTATTTATCCTCAAGAAGCTTAAATCTATCAGAGAGAAACAATGTAGCTACAAATATATAAATAGAAATTTTATTTTTAAAAATACATAGTGATTTGTGGAGATGGGAGTGAGTACTGAGACTCATAGTTTCTGATGACCAACCAGAAGTAGAACTGACCTTCCTGATTTCCTTAGAGATCTCTTACTTAACCTTTTGACTGAGAAACTGGACCATCTATGAAAGCAGAGTTAGTATATGTAAAATGGTGCTCTTTATAGCCTCCAACTATATAAAACAAAACAAGTGATAGGAGGATTATGGATTGCAATGCAACTGTCACTGCAGGATGAGGATGATAAAGCAATAAAAACCTTGGCTGTCTTATTTGCAAATGTTTTATTCTCAGGACAGTGAGGGAGAAAAACGGGATACTCATTCACATCAGAGATTAAAGAATGATCAACCACAGAATGTTTGCTATTAGTCTCTATCTTCCAACGCCTTTTCCTCAGATGTTTCCACCTTCCTTTGTTTCTATCTCTTGTTAGAAACTGCTTGTGCTTAGTTCACCCATAGCCTCCCAATCAAATGAGCTGCTTTTTCTTTAAACCTAGCTAAATTTCTTGGGAAGTGTGGTGTATTGGATAGACCACAGAATCAAGGAACTTAATATTCAGGCTTCTCTCGAATGCTTTACCTTGATAAAACCAATCCTACTATCTCACTCTTAGTTCCATCTATGAAATGAAAATAGTGCACTATATCACCTCTAAGGTCATTGCTACCCCAAAATTGTGGTCCTTTACATGAGAATGGGTGGTATACATTGGACAATTGCCAGAAAAGAATGATATATTTTTTCCGCTTTGATGGTGGTACCACACTTTAAAAAAATAGATTTGTGTGCCTTCAAATTAATAGAGCAGCTGCTATTTCAAAATTAAATAATTTCTACCATCTCTAAAACCAGAATCCTTTCTAGAGTTCTTTACTCATGTTCCTGTTGCCTGTATCTTTTGGCATCCCCCTAAAATTAACTCATTTGTTTATTAAATATTTACTCATGTATATTTTAATTTCTCCAATAGGAGGTATAGAAGGTTCTTGAGAGAAAGGGTAGTTTCATTCATTGTATTTATATACCTGGCCCATGAGACAGAGTCTGACACATATTTGGTGCTTAATAAATGCTTGATGATTGATTTGACTGATGTAAGAGACTCAAGAAACTGACAATATAAATCATTTTATACTATCACAAGACAGTTACTGGTCATTTTAACCCTTGAAAAAGAGACCCATGTAACTGGACAACAGCTAATTAGTAGAGTTCCTGATAAATAGTAAAGACTCAATAAATGCATATGTTTAATGAGTAACCTGGAAGATGAAATTTTAATACATTAGATCATTCAAATACATTTAATACATTAGTCACTGGATACTGAAAATACTAACAACTGCTGACATTAATATAACATGTCCTTTGTGCTGGGCACTTTAAAACTGTTATTTCATTGGATCATAATAGCAACCCTGGGGGGTAGAGACAATCATTATCCCATTTTACAACTGAATAGACTGAAGGAAACAGAGGTTGAGTGACTTCCCAAAGATCACATAGCTAATAAATGTCTGAGATCAGATTTTAAATCAGACCTTCCTGACTTCAAAACTATCTACTTTGTTCTCTTACTAATTTTAATGTTACTCAGTAGGATGGCAGTAAATACAAACTATGTTGATTTTCACTAACATGATACTAAATATTAATGACCATTTTCTTCTCTGTAAAACACAAGTTTATACCAAATGGATTAGCTCTGAAGTTTCATCTAGGTCTCAACTATGAAAGTGATTCAGAATTGAATCTAAGTGAAATACAGACTAAGTGAAATACAGAATGGCTTCAAATTTCTCCAAGCCAATATTAAGATTCTTTTTTTTTAATTTTTATTAAATTTATTTATTTAACTTTTAACATTCATTTTCACAAAACTTTGGATTCCAAATTTTCTCCCCATTTATCCCCTCTCCCCACCCCAATACACCGAGCATTTTAATTTCCCCTATCACCAATCTGCCCTCTCTTCTATCATCCCTCCCTTCTCTTGTCCACATCTTCTCTTTTGTCCTGTAGGGCCAGATGACTTTCTATTCCCCATTAAATGTATTTCTTATTTCCTAGTAGCAAGAATAATACAAAACAGATGTTCCTAAAACTTTAAGTTCCAAATTCTCCCCATCCCTCCCGCCCCACCCATTCCCTTTGGGAAGGCAGGCAATTCAATATAGGCCATATCTGTGTAGTTTTGCAGATGACTTCGATAACAGTCATGTTGTGTAAGACTAACTGTATTTCCCTCCATCCTATCCTGCCCCCCATTGTTTCTATTCTGTCTTTTGATCCTGTCCCTCCCCAAGAGTTGACTTCAAATTGCTCCCTCCCATAGCCCTCCCTTACATCATCCTCCCCCTTGCTTATCTCCTTCTCCCCCACTTTTCTGTATTATAAGATAGGTTTTCATACCAAAATGAGTGTGCATTTTATTCCTTCCTTTAGTCGAATGTGATGAGGGTAAACTTCACGTTTTTTTCTCAGCTCTCCTCTTTTTCTCTCCACCAAAAAGTCTCCTGCTTGCCTCCTGAATGAGAGATAATTTACCCCATTCCGTTTCACTCTCTCTCCTCCCACTACATTTCTCTCCCACCTTTTACCTTAATTTCTTTATGGTCCCATCCTATTCAATTCACTCTGTGCTCTCTGTCTCTAAATGTGTGTGCATATACATGTGTACATGTGTGTGTATGTGTATGTGTGTGTGTGTGTGTGGTCCCACCAACTACCCAGATACTGAAACGTTTTAAGAGTTACAAATTTGTCTTTCCATGTAGGAATGTAAACAGTTCACCTTTGGTAAGTCCCTTATGACTTCTCTTTGCTTTTTACTTTTTCATGCTTCTTCTTATTCTTGTGTTTGAAAGTCAAATTTTCTTTTCAGCTCTGGTCTTTTCATCAAGAATGCTTGAAAGTCCTCTGTTTCATTGAAAGACCATATTTTCCCCTGAAGTATTACACTCAGTTTTGCTGGGTAGGTCGTTCTTGGTTTGAGTCCTAGTTCCTTTGACTTCTGGAATATCCTATTCCACACCCTTCGATCTCTTAACGTAGAAGCTGCTAGATCTTGTGTTATCCTGATTGTATTTCCACAGTACTGGAATTGTTTCTTTCTAGCTGCTTGCAAATTTTCTCCTTGACCTGGGAATTCTGGAATTTGGCTACAATGTTCCTAGGAGTTTCTCTTTTTGGATCTCTTTCAGGCAGTGATCAATGGATTCCTTCAATATTTATTTTGCCCTCTGGTTCTAGAATCTCAGGGCAGTTTTCCTTGATAATTTCATGAAAGATGATATCTAGGCTCTTTTTTTGATCATGGCTTTCAGATATTCCTATAATTTTTAAATTGTCTCTCCAGGATCTATTTTCCAGGTCAGTTGTTTTTCCCATGAGATATTTCACATTATCTTCCATTTTTTTCATTCTTTTCGTTCTGTTTGGTGATTTCTTGGTTTCTCATAAAGTCATTAGACTCCATCTGTTCCATTCCAATTTTGAGAAAAGTATTCTCTTCAGTGGTCTTTTGAACCTCTTTTTCTGTTTGGCTAATTCTGCTTTTGAAAACAGTCTTCTCCTCATTGGCTTTTTGAACCTCTTTTGCCAATTGAGTGAGCCTATTTTTCAAGATGTTATTTTCTTCAGCATTTTTTTGGGTCCCCTTTAGCAAGGTATTGACCTGTTTTTCATGCTTTTCTTGCATCTCTCTCATTTCTCTTCCCAGTTTTTCCTCCACCTGTCTAACTTGATTTTCAAAATCCTTTTTTAGCTCTTCCATGGCCTGAGCCCACCAGACATCCACCTCGGGTGTCTGGGATAGAGAGGCGCCGACCTCCACGTCTTTCCCTGATGGTAAGCATTGTTCCTTGTCATCAGAAATGAAGGGCAGGAACATCTGTCCCCCATCAAAGTAGCTTTCTATAGTCTTATTTTTCTTCCCTTTTCTGGGCATTCTCCCAGGCAGTTACTTGACTTCTGAGATTCCTCTCCACCCCTGACTAGACCTAGCTAGTGCTTGGGGTCTGAGATTCAAATGCTGCTCCCCAGCCTCCGGGCTTTCAGTGGTGGGCGTGGCTGCTTTTCAATATGAGCTGAAGTTCTGGTGCTCAAGTGGGGGCAGGGCCACCTCCCAGGCTCAGTACCCTCAGAGGGTTTATGCAGAGACCTTTGGTAATGGCCCTGAGCTCCTGCCTGCTGCTCTGGGAGTTCCAGGCTGTGGCTGCCTCCACCACTGCCTCTGCTGCTGCCTCCCAAGGGGGTCCGAGTCACAGAGACACCCCACTCCCCTCTCAGCCAGCCCAGAAGTCTCTCTCACTGACCTGGAGCACCTGTGGGTGGAGGGACCCCCATGGCCGCCAGAGATTCCGTCCCTGAAGCCTGCTTAGATCTGCTCCTCTGGGGCCATGTGCCAAGGGCAGCGCAGGGGTGGGCTCCACATCTGGAGTGTGACGGACCCCTGGGAATTGCTTTCCAGGGCTCTCTGGAACGGAAATCTCTTCCACTGTGTTTCTGCGTGGCTTGCACTGACCCAGAATTTGTGGGGAGTTCTTTTTACAGAAAATATATGGGCTGTGGGTTCGGAGCTAGCATATGTGAGTCTTTCTACTCCGCCATCTTGTCTCCTCCCCTCAATATTAAGATTCTTAATGAAGATACAGTAGCATTCAATATGAGAAATTCAGATTTTTTTTTGAGTACCTCCAATTGCTTTGGGATTTGGGTGTTTTCTTTTGTAATATGGCTTATATAGAAATGTGTTTTGCATCACTGTACACATTTAGTCTATATCAATCTGCTTGTCCTCTCAGGGAAGGGGGCTGTTGAAAGGGAAGGAGGGCTTGAATTTGGGACTCAAGATTTAAAATCAAATGAATGTTAAAAATTATTTTTATTTGTAATTAGAAAAACATTAAAAAGATAATATGTTCCATTTCATACATATTGAATTTAAGACATTTAAGCGACATCTAGTTTGACAAATCCAATTGGAGATGTGAGACCATAAGTTAGAAGCTAAATTGTGGTTGTTATGTTGGTGCTTTGTTTTCAAAGAGGACCATGGCATCAGAGAAATGATGACATGACTTGCACTTGCCTTAGTTTTGAGTGAGTTTGTTTTGAGTGCACTGCAGTTTGTTTTTAGAGGGCTGTACAAGGTCCCCAGACTCACTTTCTTTTTCTGACCATCTGACCAGTGGCCAGATATTCATCAGGATGACTGGAAATGGCCCAGGATGCAATGGGAGACCTTAGCCTTTTAGGCCTTAGTGTAGCCAAAAGAACTGTAGACTCCTGCTCGAAAAACAACTGCATACTTCAGCATAGCCTCAGACAAGCAGGCACCCTTCAGTGGCCAGACCAACATGTGCTTCAGCATAAAGGTAGATGGCAACCCTAAAGGTACTTAAGCCAAGAGGCAGCTGCCACCCGGCACCAGCCTACTACACTTCAGTGTAGCCCCAGACAAACAGGAAGTGTCCAGAGGCCTGGCCACTGCATACTTCAGTATAACCACAAGGAAATGCACAGACACTCCACCAGGACTCTGCACATGCTAGACACCATCACTGGGATCCCAGTTCTGCACCAGGTAAGCTGCCAGGCCCCTTTGGCCCACAGCAGTGCCAATTAAACCCCCGCACATTCCCTCAGCACAGCACCAGATAGGAGGGTCCTCCATAGACCTCAGAGCAACATTAGTGCAGCACTAGGGAAATAGTCAGGGCCTGCAGCCCCTAGGACAAGAAGTCAGAGACAGTGCCTCTTCCACCATGGGTACAGAGCTCAAATTTAAAATAAATGAAACACCCTCCCAAACAAAAGAGGATGAGCAAAACAAACAAGCAAAAAACAAACAAAGCAATCTGACTTTAGTTATTATGGTGACAGGGAAGACCAAGACACAAACTCAGAAGAGGACAGCAATGTCATAACTTCTATGGACAAAACTCCAAATAAAAAAGGGAAGTCATCTCAAGTCCAGAAAGAACTAATGGAAGAGCTCACAAAGGAGCTTAAAAATCACATAAGGGATGTGATAGAAGAAAAATTGTGAAAAGAAATGATAATGATACAAGAGAATTATGAAAAAAGAGTCAACAGTCTGAAAAAACTGTTTAAAATGTAGACTTGGCCAAATGGAAAAGGAGATACAAAAATCCAAAAAACGACTTTTTAAAGAGTATTATTGGCCAAATGGAAAAGAAAGTACAAAACGTTATTAAGGAAAACAATACTTTAAAATTAGAATTGGGCACGTGGAAGCTAATGACTCTATGAGACATCATGAATCAATCAAACAAATCAAAAGGATGAAAAAAATAGAAGAAAAAGTAAAATACCTCGTGGGAAAAGCAACTGACCTGGAAAATAAATCCAGGAGAGATAATATCAGAACTATATGAAAGCCAAAATAAAAAGGAGGACCCGGACAGAATCTTTCAAGAAATTATCAAGAAAACCTGCCCTGATGTCCTGGAACCAGAGGGCAAAATGGACATTGAAACAATCCATCATCTCAGGAAAGAGATCCCAAAATAAAAACCCCTAAGAACATTATAGACAAATTTCAGAGCTCTCAGGTCTAAGAAAAATACTACAAGAGTCCAGAAAGAAACAATTCAAATATTGAGGAGTCACAATCAGGATCACACAGGACTTACAGAAGTTAAATTAGAGCTAAAGAAACAGATTTGAAAATCACCTGCATAGAGATGATAGTGGAATCAATGAGATCTAAACAAGGAAAAGCAAAGAGTTATAGGAGACACATAGCATCATATAGATGAAGATAAAGCAAAAAGACAGAGGAGTAATCCCACAGATGAGAAGAGAATAAGGAGAGAGTAGTCATCAAATGCTATAGAGAAACACCTGTCAAGGAGAAGCAGGCCATCAACAGTACTCAAAGAGAACTTCTCTGTGGAGAAGTAAAAACAGATAGGCATTGAGAAAATACCATTAGATTTAATGACTAAGAAATCATTTGTAACTTTAGAGAGAGCAGTTTCAACTGAATGATGAGATTGGAAGCCAGACTACAGGAGATTAAGAAGAAAGTTTGAGGAAAGGAAGTGGAAATGCTAAAATAGATGGCTATCTCAGAGTTCCACCTCAAAAGTAAGGAAATATATGGTAAGATAGCTAGCAGGAATGAAGAAATCAAGGGAGATTTTTTTTTAAGGATATAGGTGACATGGATACATTCCCAGGCCATAGGGAAACAGCTAGTAGCCATTAAATCCTATAAAACTTATATGTTGATGGTAATGTTGTTGATTAGAACTTAACGGTACTCCTGAGTCACTCACATTATAGGAGTTGAGGATCATTCTCTTATCCTAGCCTGACCCTATGGCAAGCATTTTCTTGCTGTCTTATTTTAAATAGTTTGATTGGGGTCAGAGGCAAGATAGTGGAGTAGAAGCAGGAACCTGACTGAGCTTTCTACCCAAAATCCCTCAAAAATGACTATAAAAAATTACTCTAAACAGATTCTAGAGGAGCAGAAACAACAAAATGACAGAGTAAAACAGATTTTCAGCTCAAGACAATCTGAAAGACTGACAGGAAGGATCTTTTGCACTGGACTCTGAGCAGAGCATAGCCCACATAGGCCGTGCCAGTACAGACGAGCCTCAGGGTGTTGAATCACTGGCAGCTATAGCAGTTTCTGGACTTCTTGACCCATTAGTGCCAAAGACAGCTTCAAAGGTCAGTGGGAAAGCTCTTTCACCTTGAGGAGAAAGGAATGTGGTCAGGCCCCAACCACAGCCACAGCCCCAGGGTGGCTATAGTCATTGTTGGAGCTCTTGACCTATAGAAAGTGAGGGAACTGAGCTGCTGATCTGGGTCACCATCCTGGGTGGTTGTCCTGGAGTGAGGAGGAGCACTAGCTTGGAAGAGATGGTAGTGGCTATGGAGAGGGAATTCTACTCACAGATCCAGGGCAGAAAAGAATGCTTGTGGTCGCTCACAGACCAGAGTGCAGGGCAGAAGAGGATTAAACACCTCTCATTGATCATACTGCTTTGGAGGAAGTGAGAATTTATAGGTCCCTAGAGATAGCTCTGAAAACAGCTGCACAAAATCCCTGAGACGTGTGACAGCACACCTTCCACTTTACAAAGAACTCAAAAGCCAAGTAATTGGCTGGGAAAATGACCAAAAAGGGGAAAAATAAGACTATAAAATGTTACTTTCCTGGTGCAAAAGTATTTTCTTATGACAAGAAAGATCAAAGCATACAACCAGAGGAAGACTAACACATAAAACTGGAAGAAGACAGTAAGATCAAAGCTCCTACATCCAAAGCCTCCAAGAAAAATATGAAATGATCTCAGGCCATGAAAGAGCTCAAAAAGGATTTTGAAAATCAAGTAAGAGAAATAGAGCAAAGATTTGGAAGAGAAATGAGAGGAATACAAGGAAATCATGAAAAACGAGTCAACAACTTGCTAAAGGAGACCCCAAAAATGCTGAGGAAAATAACACCTTTAAAAATAGACTAACCCAAATGGCAAAAGAAATCCAAAAAGCATTAGATTTTTTAGAAAAGAATGCATTAAAAAGCAGGTTTGGCCAAATGGAAAAGCAAGTCCAAAAGCTCAGAGAATAAAATAATTTCTTAAAAATTAGAATTGGGGGGGAGGAGCCAAGATGGTGGAGTAGAAAGATTCGCATATGCTAGCTCCTAATCCACAGCCCATAAAATACCTGTAAAGAAGAACTCGCAACAAATTTTGGAGCAGCAGAAGCCACACAACAACGGAGTGAAGGAGGTGCCTGTTCCAGAGAGCCCTGAAAAACTGACACTAAAGGTCCATTGCGCACCGGACCTGGAGCAGAGCCCAGCCCTGCCTTGGCCACGCGTTACCAAGAAGAGCAGATCCGTGCAGGCTTCAGGGACAGAATCTCCAGCGACCACACAGGTCCCTCCACCCGCAGATGCCAAAGGTCAGTGAGAGAGCCTTTTTGGCTGGCCGAGAGGGGAGCAGCATGTCTCCATAATTCAGGCCCCCTCGGGAGGCAGCAGCAGAGGCAGCAGTGTACAGGGGATCCCAAAGCAGGCAGGAGCTGGGAGCCATAATTGAAGATCTCTGCATAAAGCCCCTGAGGGACCTGAGCCCTGTGAGGCGGCACTGCCCTTAACCCGAGCAGCTGAACTTAATCTCACATTGAATAGCAGCCCCATTCCTGCTGAAAGCCCTGAGGCTGGGAGGCAGCATTTGAATCTCAGCCTCCAAGCACTAGCTGGATGGATCTGGAGGCAAGGTGGGGGTGGAGAGGAATCTCAGAAGTCAAGCAACTGGCTGGAAAATGCCCAGAAAAGGGAAAAAAAAAAATAAGATCATAGAAGGTTACTTTCTTGGTGGACAGATATCTCCTCCCATCCTTTCTGATGAGGAAGAATAATGCTTACCATCAGGGAAAGACATAGAAGCCAAGGCCTCTGTATCCCAAACATCTGAAATAGATAGCCAATGGTCTCAGGCCATGGAAGAGCTGAGAAAGATTTTGAAAATCAAGTGAGAGAATTGGAGGAAAAATTGGGAAGAGAAATCAGAGAGATGCATGAAAAGTAAATCAGTAACTTGCTAAAGGAGACCCAAAAAATGCTGAAGAAAATAACACCTTTAAAAATAGGCTAACTCAATTAGCAAAAGAGGTTCAAAAAGCCAATGAGGAGAAGAATGCTTTCAAAAGCTGAATTAGCCAAATGAAAAAGGAGGTTCATTCATCTCAAAAGGAGAAGAAAATAGTTCTTTAAAAATTAGAAAGGAACAAATGGAAGCTAATGACTTTATGAGAAACCAAGAAATCATAAAACAAAACCAAAAGAATGAAAAAATGGAAGATAATGTGAAATGTCTCATTGGAAAAACAACTGACCTGGAAAACAGATCAATTTAAAAGACAATTTAAAAATTATGGGACTACCTGAAAGCCATGATCAAAAAAAGAGCCTAGACATCATCCTTCATGAAATTATCAAGGAAAACTGCACTGAGATTCTAGAACCAGAGGGTAAAATAAGCATTCAAAGAATCCACCTATCACCACCTGAAAGAGATCCAAAAAGAGAAAATCCTAAGAACATTGTGGTCAATTTCCAGAGTTCCCAGATCAAGGAGAAAATATTGCAAGTATCTTGAAAGAAACAATTCAGGTATTGTTGAAATACAATCAGGATAACACAAGATCTAGCAGCTTCTACATTAAGGGATCGAAGGTCATGGAATAGGATATTCCAGAAGTCAAAGGAACTAGGACTAAAACCAAGAATCACCTACCCAGCAAAACTGAGTATAATTCTTCAGGAAATAAATAAATGTTAGCTAAATACACAACTTCCAAGTATTCTTATTGAAAAGACTAGAGCTGAATAGAAAATGTGACTTTCAAATACAAGAATCAAGAGAAACATAAAAAGAAAAAGAGGAAAAATAAGCCATAAGGGACTCATTAAAGTTGAATTATATTCCTACATGGAAAGATATTTGTAACTCATGAGACCTTTTTAAGTATTAGGGTAGTTAGAGAGAATATAGATAGATAGATAGATAGATAGATAGATAGATAGATAGATAGATAGATAGATAGATAGATAGATAGATAGATAGATAGATATAGATATAGATAGATATAGATAGATAGATATAGATAGATAGATATATTTAAATAATTAGAAAATTAGAGAGAATACATGTAATATGTATATATATATATATATATATATATATATATATATATATCTTCACACACACACACATATATGGAGAGAGAGACTGACAGAGAGAGACAGAGGGCACAGTGTGAGCTGAATATGAAGGGAGGATGCCTAAAAAATAAATCTAAGTGTTGACAGGAATGTACTGGGAGAAAGAAAGGGAGAGATGGAATGTAGTAAATCATCTCACATAAAAGTGACAAGAAACAGCTTTTACAATGGATGGGAAAGAGAGGGGAGCTGTGAGGATATAAATGAAACTTACTCTCATCAGATTTGGCATAAGGAGGGAATGAAACACATTCAATTGAGTATGGAATTCTGTCTTACCTTGCAGAAAGGAAGGAGGCAGGGGGATAGGAGAGGGAGAATGATAGAAGGGAAAGTAGATTGAGTGAAGGGGTAATCAAAAGCAAACACTATCGTGGGGGACAGGTCAAAGGAAACAATGAAATAAATGGAGGGCAGGACAGGATAGAGGGAAATATGGTTAGCCTTTTGCAACATGACTGTTATGGAAGTATTTTGCATGGTCACACATGTATGACCTACATTGAATTACTTGCTTTCTCAATTAGGGTGGGTGGGGAGGGAGGAAAAGAAAACGTGGAACTCAAAACTTTAAAAATGAATGTTAAAATTGTTTTTGCATGCAACTGGGAAATAAATTGTACAGCAATGGGGTATAGAAATTTATCTTGCCCTACAGGAAAATAGAGGGCAGGTGCATGGGAGGAGGGAAGTGATAGAAAGGAGGGCAGATTTGGGAAAAGGACTTGCTAGGGTACACACTGTCCTGGGGGAAAAGGGGAGAGATGGAGAGAAAATTTGGAATTCAAAATCTTGTAGAAGTGAATGTTGAAAACTGAAAATAAATAAATTATATTTAAAATAATTAAAAACTTTCTCAACAGAAAAAAAAAGTTAAATAGTTTGGTCCTTGTGCCTAGGTTTGTAGTATGAGGCTGATGGTTGCTTGTAAATTAAATGCAAGTAATATTTTTAAAAAGACACTGTTTATGTTTCAGTAAGGAGGAGTTAAAGCAGACAAAATCAATTTCAAAAAGTCCATTACAAATGAAGATAACTTTCATGTTATTGTTCTTGTTCAGTTGTTTCAGCCATGTTCAATTTGCTGTGACCTCATTTGTTTTTGTTTGCTTTTTGACAAAGATATTGAAGCGTTTTAGTAGTTCCTTCTCCTGTTCATTCAGATGAGGAAACTAAGGTAAACAAAATTAAGTGACTTGCCTCAGGTTACTGAGCTAGGAAGTGTCTGAGGTCAGATTTCAACTCAGGAAGATGAAACTTCTTGATTACAGGACAAGTACTCTCTCTGCTGTACCATGTAGAAGTCCCAAGGAGAACTTTAGAAAAGAATACCCCAAGGATACCCATGATGGGTGGGGAGCGGGGGGTGAGGAGGAAGAGGCAAGAGAAGATGTATGTGAAGGAGGTGGTCCTTTGCTGCCATTCTCTCTATTTTTACATGCATAAACAGGCACATTCGTATGAAAGTAATAAGCTATATGGCCATGGTGTAGCATGCTTGATCAAAATGAGACATAGCCACAAATGAATAAAATTCAATTTACAAATCATTTAGTCTTAATTAAGCACTTTCTATGTGTCAAGCACTCCATAAAATTCAGGAGATACAGGAAAAAGCAAGCACTCAATCCTCATCATCAAGAAACTCACATTCTAATAGGGAAGCCACATGAAAATTGAACCCTTAGTGATCATCTAATCCAATCCATTTATTTCAAAGGTTGAGAAATCTGAGGCACAGAAAGGTAAAATTATTGCTCTAAGATCATGTGGCTGATAATAAACAGAGCCAAGATTCCATCCTAGGTCTTTTCATTCTTAACTTAGTGCCCTTTCCATCCATCACATTATTCTGAAAAACAGATGTTATGTCCATTTACATTTACATTATGTCTTAAATCTATTACATCATTTAATCTTCTCAACAAGAAGCAATCAAACATAGTGGATTGGACATTGAACTTGAGGGGAGACTTGGTTTCAAATTCTACCATGGACATTTAACAGTTAAGTGACTCTGGGAAGTTTACTTACCTTCTCTCCATATTTGTTCCTTCATGTCTAAAAGGAAGAGGATTGGATGAGGTGGTTACTCCCAACTCTAAAACTACTGTATGATACGTGTGTGAGACAAAATCCTATAAGTATTATTACTATCTCCATTTTACAGAAAGGAATGAAAGTAGAGGTTGTTTTATTCCTTATGTTCATATTGTCTTGCCCAGCACAGTTCCTGGCGCAGAGTAGGGCGTAAGACTTCCTTTTCAATTGATTTTTGATTATAAGTAACTTGTTCATGGCCTCACAACCAGTGGCACTGAAAACCAGTGCCATTGATCTCTTCTGACTCCCAGTCCAGGTCCCTGTGTATTTAACAGTCTGCCTCTTAGAATAAGATAAATTGCAAGAGGGCCAAGTGAGATAGGAGATCACCAGAAGGAGGGACCACTTCCTTCCTTCCTTCCTTCCTTCCTTCCTTCCTTCCTTCCTTCCTTCCTTCCTTCCTTCCTTCCTTCCTTCCTTCCTTCCTTTCTTTTTTCTTTCTTTCTTTCTTCCTTCCTTCCTTCCTTCCTTCCTTCCTTCCTTCCTTCCTTCCTTCCTTCCTTTCTTTCTCGCTTTCTTTCTTGCCTTCCTTCTTTATTTCTTTCCTTCATTTTTTTAGAGTGAGGGGATCACATGTAGTAAATGTTTAACATGTTTGTTGAATTAAGTTTGACTGCTATCATCTCTGGTCTGTCCTCCTCTAAGTTAGATGACAGAAAGTGATCTTTGCCCTATTGAATGTATATTTGCAGAGGAAGATGACACTTTTGGAATTTATATGTGTCCAGTTTACCAATTCACCACATCAGAAAGCTACAAGACTTCACTAAAGTCCTGTGCTCAAAAACATTATACAACTTTCTTGTGGTGCCATCTGCACATTTTCAAAAATCCAAAAAACCCAACCATAAAATATTCCTTCTCACTGATTCCCTGTTCTAGTAATGGCATTAAAATCAGAATGGAAAACCCAACTTCTGAACAACAGCAAAAAATTTACCTCTGGGCTTTTCACAGTATGGTGTAGATACACTCAAAGTAACAAAATTTGGCCCATTAACCAGGCAGAGAGGCCACGATCACATCAAGCCAGTGGATGAGAGTCAATTTTAAGTTCAGCCGTGATGACTCCAAGAACATTGAGGACGAGTGTTCAAATCATCACTCTCTTACTGTTGACAGTTTTTATTTCCATTGCCTGAGAGTTCTGTTATTTTTTATACTATGTAATGAGGCTCTGACTAGGCCAGTCCTCTGACTTCAAGCACAGTCCATGAAAGGAAGAAAAAAAGGAAATCGTTTATCAATACACTTGTCACCCTCTTCTGAGCCTTAATTAGAATTAATCTCTGTCCCAGAATGACTTCTGGGCTTATTTTTTTTTTATCTTGCTCTCTCTTTGAGGAAGAAAAATGTGTTCATGAACTTTCAAATATAGCACTTGCTTCATGTTTTTTTTTTTCCCTAGCCTATTTTGAGTAGTACTTGTAATACGCAGAGCCCCTGGCACCAAGAACCATCATTACCTTGAATCTAAGATCACATGCTCAAGAATGCTGCCAAAAAAGGAGAGCATCAGAATGCCAACTTTGGCTGGGGAAAAGCATTAGGGTATGAAAAAGAAAATCTATGTCACTCTTTTATTTTTTCAGGCAAAATAAAACTTCAGTGAAATGATCAGGGGTGGTATTTGCTTGAAAGAATGCCATATTTGGTGCATGAAAGAATGCCATAATCATTATTGATTATATGTGTGGCCAGTAAAGGAGGCAGACTAGTCATGTATCATCCAACAGAGATAGCACATGAATAGTCAAATTATTCCACTGATACATACAAGATAGAAAATAGATGAGAAAAAGGTCTATGGGACCTTATGTGGATGTTAGAGGGCACCATAGAAAGATCACAGAGAGCCTTTGCTCCCTGTCTGTCTGACTTAAGCATATCACCCCTCCTTTGTCTTCCTCAGTTTCTTCATTCATTAAAAAAAAAAGATGATGTTGGACTTAATGATTCCTAAAGTCCCTTCCAATTCTAAAACCTGTGAAAACCCACAAATCGAAATACACAGACAAGAACTGTACCAGACCAGAAGACAGAGAATGTTTGTGATCTGGACCAGTAGTAGAGTACTCACGCCTATGAAATTGTGGATCCATGAGATCATAAACTTAGAACTAGAGAGGACTTTAATGGTAATACAATCAAATATCTTCATTTTACAGATAAGGAAACTGAAGCCCAAAGGTAATACAAGAAGTGTTTTCCAAGGTCACACAGTTTTTTAGGGGTCAAGCTGGGTCCACTGACTTTAAATATAACTTTCTCTTGGGCCATGCTTCCTCATGATCTAACTGAAACAGAGATCCACACAGTCCATGTGATTTTCCAGCTGGGCCCATCATTTGTTCTGTTTATGGTTGATCAAGAAGACTTAAAAAAAGAGAAGTATTGAATATGAGATATTAAGCATGACATTGGACAGGTTGCTCAGCTCCCCTGAGCTTCATTTTTATCACTGATAGGTTGAAGTGGAGAGACTGAGCCCATTATTCTACTGAAACTTCTCTCAAATGATCCTTTAACTGCTAAATCCAATGGCCTTTCCTCAGTGCTAATCTTTCATTTTCTTCATGTTTCAACAGTACCAACTCTCATCACATCCCCTCTTCTCCCTTGACTTCTGGGACACTGTATTTTTTTGCCTTTCCTCCTTCTTGTCTGAACATTCCTCAGTCTCCCTTGCCAACTCTATGCCTTTGTACAGGCTTGCCCCAGGCTTAGAATGTGCTTTCTATTCATTTCTTAGATCCCTTAGTTTCCTTTGAAACTCAGATCAAGTATCACCTTGTACTTGAAAATATATCCCAACCCTTAGCTGCTAGTTCCTCACCCTTCAAATTAAGTTTTAAAACTAAACATCATCTTTAACTTCCCCTTCCTCTTTAGGCCTCTCCCATATCAAGTCACCAGCCAAGCCCTGTCAAATCTAATTTCACATGATCCATTATATGCATTCCCTTTCTTCCATTCATACTACCCAAAGGTTAGAGCAAGCCATTATCATCTCTTACCTGATCTACCATAACAACCTCCTAAGTAGTCTTCTTCTATCCAGTCTCTCTACTCTCCTATCCTTCTACACATTTGTCAACGTAGTCTTGCTAAGATACAGGTCAAATATTGTCACTCAAAAAAGCTTCTATTTGTAGATAATAATGCAAATTTCTTAAATTAAGATTTAAGACCTTCCACAATTCAATACCACTCCATCTTTCTTGGCTTATTTCCCTTTCATGTACCATGCAGCAGGATTTGAACAGTGTCTACTGTCACCTCTACCAATTTCCAATTATGTATAGAGAGAAAAGGAAGGAGAAGGCACCTTGAGGGCAATAAATATTGAATTGGGTGGAAAATAAAGCATTTGACCCTCTGGAAGCAGGACAAAGCAAAGTAATAAAAGATATGGAGTGGAAAAGTCCAGAGCCACATAGCTCAAGACATATCAACTACACTTTTTGACAATTGGCCATATAACTCTGGGGTTAACATGGCACCTAGTATTTGGAGGACGGAAACAATCTGTCAGCAGAGGGTAAATGGCCTTCTCACTTTGTAAGACATTCATCACTCATCTGGGCTACTGCTACCTATATAAAGGATGACCCTTTGTGAAGAACTCAGAAAGGGACAGAGAAGTATTTTTAATAGCATAGCATCTAACTTCATCATATTTCCTTAATCACTGATGTTTCATTTTCCCTTGTGATCTTAATAAAAGTGTTTTTGCTTTTTGGTCATTTCAGGTGTGTCCAATTACTCATGGCGCAATTAGGGTTTTCTTGGCAAAGATGTAGGAGCTGTTTGCCACCTCCTTCTTCTAGTAATGGTATATATTAGCACAATTACAGCCCAAGTGCTCATTTCCATCAAATTCAGAACCTGAGGCATCTTAGCACTAAATCATATCCAAGCCAACCTACAAAACTAACTGTCTTCTGAGCTTAACGTTTCATCTCCTACCTTATGTCTCATCTTAATGAGTCTTACCTTCCTTAAAGGCTCAACTGGGCCTTCAAGTGAGTTGTGATTTTGTATATGCAGCTTCCCCTGTTCATCCTTGATGTAAAACTTTTTCCCACCTCAAAAATTTTAAGAAAACTTTATCTTCTCCCTTTCCTTATTCTACATTTTTTCTTTAAAACAAAACAAAACATATCAATCTATATCCATGATTATTTGCGACCTTCCAATCCCCTACTACAACATAAGCTCCTTGAAGGTAAGACATATTTAAAGTCGTTGTTCCTTTAGCAACAGGCAAAATGTGCACATGGTAGGTACTTAACAAATGTGCGTTAAATTCAATTTGTTGAATTATCCCAAATGCCTCCTTCTATATGTCAATTTCCAAAAACTGAATCAGAACTGATTTTCTTTAGCTTGAGACTTAATGTCTGTTAAAATACCAGCACCTTATGAAATGGATGGTGGCTGGCATTGCCCCTTAATGAATGGTTGAGACCTTTTTCTGAGAACATATTTTGATAAGGAGGAGAGAGAAGAGACTATGAGGACCCTGGTTACGATAAAGACTGAGGAAATTATACTATCAAAAAGATAAAAGAGAATAAATACATAACAAAGGGATACTGAAGACTACCCCATTTTTATTATGTTTTCTCCACTTTGAATCTGTTCACTGGAATGGAAGGTATATATTAAATACCTACTATGTGCTAGGAACTATTCTAGGTATTGGGGTATGGAGGTTGGTTCAGCATATACTAATCTATGCCAGCAAATTCTATTTCTTAAATAAAAAATAAAATCCTTTTAATTTGACTCCCAGGAGGGTGCAATTTGGTGAGCTCTATAATCATTCATTCTTATAAATCTGTAATAGTGCCCATCATCTTCTTCTGATTCATATTCCCTAGGAATACTTTAATTTAGGTATTCAACTGACTAATTCTATGAGATCTGTCCTAATGGGAAATGTAGCTTGAAACAAAGTATTATTTCTCCTAGAATAATATTTTAATAATATTTGTGCAGGGGTTAAATGGATATAATTCTAGTCTCATTTTCTCATCTGTATAAATTTTCTGATTTCTTTTGGTTATCTGCTGGGAAAAAATGAGTTTATTGGTATTCATGATCTGTGATTGTCTTTTCTATAACAAGCATTTGATAGAGAAATAATGAATTATTTGGATATATGCTTTTATTCTTCTATAAAGATATTTGCCTGGAAAAACTGACCTAAGACAATTTCCCTTGGTCTAGTGACTCTAGTTATATGGATGGCAGGGGAAGACAGAGAGATATACTTCTATTTTAATGTCCCAGGTCTTATATTTTTCATTCTCCTCTTCTCTTCCAGGACTCACTCATTAGAAAGAGATGGTTAATATCCTTCATCACACACACACACACACACATTCATGTAGGTTCTTATAAATATATATATGTATGATATCTAATAACCCATATATATTTTTTCCAACAAGCTACAGTTAAAGAACCTATGTGAATATAAATAGAGCTTACAAAAGCATCATATATTCCCTATATTAAATTTATTCAAACTTGTTTTGCCCTCTCTCTCTCTCTGCCGTAGTTGTGAAAGTTGTTTCAATATATTATCTTTTAATATTTCATTGTGATGTGGTCTTTTACATATTATATATCCATTTGGAACTTAGCCTATGATATAGATGCTGGTCTAAACCTATTTTCTGCCAACCTGTTTTCTGGTTTTCCTAGAAGTTCTTGTGAAATACAATCCTTTCTCAAGTACTTTATATTCATGGTAAACCACATGAATTTGAAAGCCTGCACTAGGCATAGCCTAAGGGAAGACTTCTAGAATTCTTAGCAGAGACAAGAACTTTAATTGGGGAATGGTTCACAATACATAATATTTCCTTGGAAAAGAAGGCTAGGCTTCTAAAAATGTGAGTGTCATGGTATGCTGGCAGGCATATGGGGCAGGATGACTTAAATTTGAATCATATTATTCTATCAGTAACCTCAACTATCACTTTGAGGGAAAGAGAGAGAGAGAGAGAGAGAGAGAGAGAGAGAGAGAGAGTGTGTGTGTGAGAGAGAGAGAGAGAGAGAGAAAGAGAGAGAGAGAGGGAGGTAAGGAGGGAGGGGGAGGGAGAGAAACAGAGACAGAGAGAGAAGGAGAAGGAGAAGAAGAAGGAGGAAGAGGAGGAATGTAGGGAGAGAAAGAAACTAAAATTGGTAGAAAAATCAGAACCAAATTTATTACAAAGTTGAATCAAATAATTTTCTGGAAACACATGCCATACAACACAGCAGAAGTAGTCAGATTGGAATCTAGTCACAAAAAGAAAAAGAGATAAAATGGAATAAATGTTGCTTGGGTAATGGCCTCAACAGAGAATACACTTATTTATTCAGGGAATATTGACTTATGTCTCATGTCAAGCTGCTGAGTGTCAGCTGTCATGGATGACACTGCATCATTTGTCCACCTCAGTGTATCAGGTAAATGAGAGGGAGTGGTAATACTCTGTGTGAATGCATCTGGTTGGGCAATGGCCTTCTTTCCTTCTCTCCATACCACATTTCAATCTGATGATAAGAAATAACATATAAAAAGAGGAATATCTGTTATTTTTCTCACAAATTCCAATAGTTAGCCATACTTTACGTTATGACTGCAATATGTTCATGTTGTGGGTAAAAATCTTCATGCATGAATCCTTTTCTAAACCCATCCCATGTCTTACCAAATTGTTGAGACTTTTCCAGGGAATTTTTACATTCATGTTAGGTATTCCTGAGCCCTGCCCCATAAATCTTAGTTTGGAATGGATGCGAGGTACAAATTATAAGCCAAGAAAAATAAGTTATGATCTTAAAAGACAAAAAATCTTCAGTGATTTATGGGGTTGGCACTGATCCGCATTTATCAGTACTGAAAGTATTTGTGCTACAAAGAGAAGGAACAAACCTTAACGTCTGATCAAAAACTTTTGAGGGTAATAACCAGGTTTGGGATTCATTTGCCAAAGAAACCAAATGTCAACTTTATGCTTTCCAGAGGACAACATAGAAAAATAAGAGAATTGCAAAACATTGAAAAACGTGATGATACAGAGATAACAATTAAAGTGTTTTAATTTTGGTTTGTATTCAAGATGTTCCCCAGTTATGAATGTGTTATGATTCCTGGTGGGAATAGGAGTGATTAGAAAGACCTAACTTGAGTGGGTTTCAGAGTCATCAGTCAGGTGCTTGAAGACTTGGGCATCCTACAGACACTTTTGCAAGAGTTCATTTTTTTTTTTTATTTCTCTGATCAGTTCATGCCTGAGGTAAGTGACCTTGAGATTAACCCTCTTTCAAAGTGTTGACTTTGTGGGTGATTCTGTTTGTTCATGCTTTACTTGGCCAGAAATTGGTTTGGCTCTTTGTATCTGCCAGACATTTTGAGGCTTGGCAAGCGACTGCATACGGATTATAATAAGTACATTTGCTGTGGCCAGAGAGCATCATCTTCACCAGCAACGAGGGCTGACATTTATATTAGGGATATTTATATAATTTATAATAGTGTGTCCACTGCACAATGCAGTGGAAATAGTTCTGATTTTGGAGTCAGAAAGACTGGATTAAATCTTGTCCCTTGTGCATACCACCTTTGTGACTTTGGACAAGTAAGTTTGACAAATCTTTGTTTTGTTTTCACAAAAAGAGGTTAGAAATAGATGATCTTAAAGATTCCTTTCATCTCCAAATCTATATTTTTACAGCCCTTCATATCTGTGTATATTAACTCATATGACACTCACAAGCACCTTGTGAGGTAGATATTATTGCAAATGCTATTATGCCTATTTGACAGATAGGAAAACTGATAGATTAAATGTCTTGCCTATGGTCACACAGTTGCAAGTGTCAGAGGAAGGATCTAAATTCAGGTCTCTGTTGACTCCAATGCTCCCTCTTAACTCCATTTTGGTTCAGATGAAGTCATGGGGATACAGAAAAATAGAATATATTCCATGTGCCGAAAAACAAACTCTACAGGGGGAAAAAATAGAATACCACTATGCGGTAGCATAAGCTAAGTGCCCAAAAGACAGTACAGACAGTAAGGACCACAGGAAATCAGAGATGGTAAAGCTTACTGGAGAGGCTGAATTTGAGAGTGGATAAGGCATTGAACTTGGTGTTAGGAAGACATGGGTCCAAATCCTTCTTCAGATAATTACTCATTATATGACCTTAAACAAATTATGTAACCTCCCTGTGCCTCAGTTTCTTCATCTGTAAAATGGAAGGATAATCTCAGTGGCCTCTTATGTCCTTTCTAACTGTATAGCTGTGATTTTGTGAACCCAAAAGGAGAAAAGCATTAGAGGAAATTGGACATGGTTGGGGTATATGTAGGATTTTAAAAAAACCTGAGAGAATAAAGACATTCAAGATACAAGGAAGACCATGACCAAGGGTCCCACCATACAAAGAAAGTGTTCTTATTCAGGTGATATAGTAACAATACAACCAGTTTGGGAAGCAATGTCACCTAGTCAACACCACCTTTCCACTTTTCCAAATGAAAATACTGAGGCATAGGAAGTCATCCAGTAAATGGGGAGCAATGTCACCTAGTCAAAACCACCTTTCCACTTTTCCAAATGAAAATACTGAGGCTTAGGAAGTCATCCAGTTAATGGCAAAATCTATATTTGAACTTGAATTGTCTGACTCCAAATCTAGCCTTGTTCCTCTGAACCATGGGACAATGTGCCAACCAATAAACAGAAGTGTCATATGGTTGGGGTAGATGATTTTCCTCTTCTTCACCTCAGTCTCTTAGAATCCCTAGTTTTTCCCCAATTAATTCATGTCACTTTCTAGGTAGGGCCTTTTCAAATCTCTTCAGCAACTCTCTAATCTCCACCAAATATATACATATATATATATATATATGTATACCTATATATATATATATATATACATATATATGTGTGTGTATATATATATATATATATAATTTATGTATCATCAAAGATGCTTTCATATAGACCTATGTATTTGTGTGTTGTCTTTCCTAAAAGACAATTTCAGGGCTTCTTGAGGGCAAAGATTATTTGTTATTGGTCTTTGTGCATCCAACATCTAACAGGGCCTGGCATGTATTGTGCTCTTGAACACTTGTCTGCGTTTAAAATGCTTAAGAGCAAAGAATCTGTGTCTGTACAAAATTTGGTCAGGGGAAAATAATTTATTTTGGTCCAATAATTAGATAATAATAATAACTTACATATATTATATATATATATATATATATGTAGTACCTGCTTTGTACCAAGCATTATGCTAAGCACTTTCAATTATTAGGTCATTTGAACCACACAATAACCTTGGGAGGAAATTGCTATTATTATCTCCATTTAACAGATAAGGAAAGTGAAGTTTAGTGCTACAAAGGATCACATAGTTAGGAAGTGTTTGAGGTCAAATGTGAACTGACATCTTCCTGACTGCAGGTCCAGTGCTTTCTGACACTGCCTAGATACTTAACATTTACAATTTCCAGGAAAGGGACATACCTGGTATCATATTTGTATTTCTGCATTTCAGGGTCTTGCTATACAGAGACACTGAGTAGTTCTGACGTATCTGCCATTTCCCAAAATGCTTCACCCCCAAAAAAGCAAGAAAGGAAACTTTTATACATTTTCTAGATAATTCAAACCACAAAACACATTATGCATGTTTAGCATTTTACATAATTAAAGACTTGTTTCACATTCCCTTCCCCATTTGAATTACCAAGTTAATTGGAGTCATGCCATAGTACTATAGAAAGATGGCCATAGGAACTCTTTTAACAAACTTACTCAAAATCCCAAAAGGCTTTAGAAAAGAAATGATGAATTACCGAAATAAGACTATAACATAAACGACTAAAATTTCCCAGGCAAGGTAACCACCATACTATATGGGATTTAGGAAAAGAAAAAAAAAAAAGAATGAAGAGTAGACCGCAATCTTCAGACAGTAAAAATTGGTAAAGACAACTGGGATAATTTCTAGCTATGCCAATTTGGTGAGATGCTTTCGGAGTCTGGCACTACTCAGCTCCTAATTAGTAAAAGGTTCCTTTCTTTTTAAAGAATAAAAATGATTCAATATGCCCTGCGTGTTGGATCTGAATTTGGCTTGACAGTGGTGCATTTCTGGATTTTATCACTCCAAGAAGAAATTTGAAGATCATTATAGATGCCAGGCAAAGTCCATAATAAGTTTGGGATGGTGCCTAGGAATATCCCTTTCCCATTATTCAATCATTTCACCAAAAGACAATTTAACAAAGTTTTCTTGGAAAACGACCCATATTTAATGAGTCAGAGGCTAAGTTACAACTGAACATAATCATCTCAGTCAGCTATTTGCTTTTATACAACTGGAGTCAGCCCATCTCCCTGAAAGAAGCTAAGGAATTTGGATGATGCCATGTACCCATAAAGAACATAGGTATTCCAGGACCTAAAAGGGAGAGGGATATGGAAACAGACTTTCCTTCTTGTCCAAAATGAAGGCCTTTTTTTGAAGTAAGCCACTCAGTTATATTGAAAATACCTAATAATCAGTGGAACATTCAATTCAGACCCACCTCACTGGCTGAAAAGTACCAGTGTGGATATTATCAATGGAGGCTTCAGTTTTACAATCTACTCGCACTTCCCCCTCCCCATCCTTTGACTCCTTGATTTTGCAGTAATTGTATAAATTACTTGATGGCTGTGATGGAATCCTAATAAAGCTTCCCCCAGGCTCAATATTCTAACTTTCTTATGGACCTCACTAAGCAGCAGAACAACAGGCATGCCCTGATTTAACCACACAATCTGGCTTTAACCACACCACAGGCCCCCTGATTCAATAACAGGTCTCACTGTATAGCAGGCCCACTGTCCCTACCTAATCACTTTCCCCTACCTTACAATCCTTACTTCCTCATATATGCCTCAATGCTTCACTGGAGCAACAGGTGTGTCCATGAACTCATATTTCTCACTAGAACAGTGGGCGTGTCCATGTCCATGTGATAGAATGTTAGCCACTGCATCTAACTAGCCTCTGCCCTCAGATCCAATTCTCATATTTAAACAGGTGTGGACATGCCCTCAACTACAACCATATCATCTATTTGACTGAAGACAGGACCACTACACCTAACCCTACATCTGCACCAGACAGGATCACAATAGCTATGCAATCAGATAGTAGTATGACCAAGATGCTTGACAGACTTAACCATAGAACGGGCTTTTCTAAAAGAGAACCTGTGTAGTGACAGTAAAGAAGTGACCTGGAGTAAACTTAGGACATATAGAGTCTTATTATAATATCATTATCATACATAATTGCCCCCCCTGAACGCATTGTGAGTAATCGCATGTACAGTTCCACTGAGACAGTTCCACTCCCCCATTACCTAATCCCTTGACAAATACTTCCTGTCTTTTTAATATTCATAATTTTGTTGTGTAATCAGCATCATTATGCTATAAAACTGCCTGTCTTGTCTTACTTGTTTGCTGGTTCTTCTTGGAATTTAACCCACTGCAGAGCGTAATCCTCAATAAATGCCTTTGCTTGGATTGCAGGTGGTCTGAGTCTGAATTCTTGGAGACAATCCTGCCTCAACAAGCCATGAAACTGCAACACCTGAATCTTAGAATGTACCCCTAGTCAGACATGATGGGAACCTCTATAATTCACAGCCACTTAGATGCTGACCCATCCCACAGCTCAGAAGTATCTAGACAAGAAAAGAGGTTCTTATGAGAAGGGAACCATTTGTGGCTTCAGTTGAATAGTCACTGCATAATCCTGCCAATCAAAAGACTTTGGAGTTGAAAAAGATATCAGCTGACATGTATTCTGACCAATTTTTAAGCTAGAATCTTATCTATACCATCCCCCAGAGCATCTCCATCCTCTACTTGAATACCTAAAGCAATGGACAGCCCTCTACTTTCAGAGGACGTTCATTTCACTATGGGACAACTTTAATTACTAAAAAGTGTTTTTTGCCACTTTTATGAAACCAAAACTTTGTTCCTACTTTTACTATCTAGGCAAAAGAAAAATAAATTAATTCCTTGTTATGTGGTTGCCTTTCAATTAATTAAAGAGAGCACTTCTCCCACTCTACATGACCCTCCACCTCTAAGTTGTTTTTTCCCCCTCTCAAGTACAAGTGCAAATCATGTCATCATTTCTCTGATGGCGTGATCTTCATCAATGAAGGATGAACATAGAAAGATTTCTATAGATGTCTTTCTGTTTCACCAGGATGTCAAAGGTGTCCATGACTCCAACAAGATTAAGAAGCTTTCATCTAGACTTTTATGTTCTGGAACTTCTCCAGCTTATCTTTAGCCCTCTTCAAATGTGATGCCCAAGTCTGAAATTAACCCAATCTGGCAAGCATTTATTAAGCACTTATTATGTGCATGGTGCTAGGCTAGACAATGGGCCTTCAAAGACCAAAGCCAAGCACTGCCTAATCTCAGGGGGCTGAGATTCTACCAGAGTAATACAGGTTAGTAATGATTATTTGAGAGGGAAGGATCAAGACTTGATTGAATCTGTCTGTGACAGAAAATCTGCTACCACCTCCCCCTTCAGGAATACTACATTTCTAATAATCCTCCTGAGATCACACAGTTGTATATTACAATATTCAACCTGTAGACTCCAAGAAGCTCTAAGACTTTATGTCATCAACTATGGTCTAGTCATATATTCCACTATCTTAAATATGCCATTTGATTTTTAACTCCTCACATATATTGTTTCATATTTATACCGATTGAATTTTTTTCCATAATATAGCTCATTTTTTTTTATTTATTTTACTTATTTATTTAAATTTTTTACATTCATTTTCACAAATTTTTGGGTTCCCAGTTTTCTCCCCTTTTATCCCCTCCCCCCACCCCAATACCCCAAGCAATCTAATTTTCCCTATCTCCAATCTGCCCTCTCTTCTGTCATCTCTCCCTTCTCTTGTCTCCATCTTCTCTTTTCTCCTGTAGGGCCAGATGACTTTCTATTCCTCCTTAACTGTATGTCTTCTTTCCTAGTTGCAACAACAATACTAAACAGTTGTTCCTAATACTTTGAGTTCCAAATTCTCCTCATCCCTCCCTCCCCACCCATTCCCTTTGGGACAGCAGGCAATTCAATATAGGCCATATCTGTGTAGTTTTGCCAATGACCTCCCTGATAGTCGTGTTGTGTAAGACTAACTGGATTACCATCCCTCCTAACCTGCCCCTCATTGTTTCTCTTCTGTCTCTTGATCCTGTCCCTCCCCAAGTGTTGACTTCAAATTGCTCCCTCCTCCCTTTGCCCTCCCCCCCATCATCCCCTCCCTTGCAATATCTCCTTCTCCCCCACTTTCTTATACTGTAAGATAGGTTTTCATACCAAAATGAGTGTGCATTTCACTCCTTCGTTTAGTCAAATGTGATGAGGGTAAACTTCTTGTTTTTTTTTTTTTCCTCAGGTCTCCTTTTTCCCTCCACTAAGAAAAACTCCTACCTGCCTCTTAAATGACATATAGTTACCCCCTTCCCTTTCCCTCTCTTTCCTCCCCCTACATTTCTCTCTCATCATTTACCTTAGTTTTTTAAGGTATGGTCCCATCCTATTCAGCTCAATCTGTGCTCTCTATCTCTGTATGTGTGTGCATGTGTGTATATCTGTGCATGCGTGTACATGTGTATGTGTGGTCCCACCAACTACCCAGATACTGAAAAGTTTTAAGAGTTACAAATATTGTCTTTCCATGTAGGAATGTAAACAGTTCACTCATGGTAAGTCCCTTAAGACTTCTCTTTGCTGTTTCCTTTTTCATGCTTCTTCTCATTCTTGTGTTTGAAAGTCAAATTTTCTTTTCAGCTCTGGTCTTTTCATCAAGAATGATTGAAAGTCCTCTGTTTCATTGAAAGACCATATTTTCCCTTGAAGTATTATACTCAGTTTAGCTGGGTAGGTGATTCTTGGTTTGAGTCCTAGTTCCTTTGCCTTCTGGAATATCCTATTCCACGCCCTTCGATCCCTTAATGTAGAAGCTGCTAGATCTTGGGTTATCCTGATTGTATTTCCACAGTACTGGAATTGTTTCTTTCTAGCTGCTTGTAATATTTTTTCCTTGAGCTGGGAGTTCTGGAATTTGGCCACAATGTTCCTAGGAGTTTCTCTTTTTGGATCTCTTTCAGGTGGTGATCGATGGATTCTTTCAATACTTATTTTGTCCTCTGGTTCTAGAATGTCAGGGCAGTTTTCCTTGATAATTTCATGGAAGATGATGTCTAGGCTCTTTTTTTGATCATGACTTTCAGGTAGTCCCATAATTTTTAAATTGTCTCTCCTGGATCTATTTTCCAGGTCAGTTGTTTTTCCCATGAGATATTTCACATTCTCTTCCATTTTTTCGTTCTTTTGGTTTTGTTTGGTGATTTCTTGGTTTCTCATAAAGTCATTAGACTCCATCTGTTCCATTCTAATTTTGAGAGAGCTATTAAATTCAGTGAGCTTTTGAACCTCTTTTTCCATTTGGCTCATTCTGCTTTTGAAAGCATTCTTCTCCTCATTGGCTTTTTGAACCTCCTTTGCCAATTGGGTGAGCCTATTTTTCAAGGTGTTAATTTCCTCAGCATTTTTTTGGGTCTCCTTTACCAAGGTATTGACCTGTTTTTCATACTTTTGTTGCATCTCTGACATTTCTCTTCCCAGTTTTTCCTCCACCTGTCTAACTTGCTTTTCAAAATCCTTTTTGAGCTCTTCCAGGGCCTGAGCCCACCCACCACCCCCCTGGGGTGTCTGTGGTACTGAGGCCCCGCCCTCCACGTCTTTCCCTTATGGCAAGAATACGTCCTCATCTTCGTCAGATCCGAAGGTCGGGATCATTTGCATTTGTTGGAAAAAACTCTCTAAAGTCTTATTTTTCTTCCCTTTTCTAGGCATTTTCCCAGTCAGTTACTTGACTTCTGAGATTCCTTTCCACCCCCGCCTGGATCCGCCCAGCTAGTGCTTGGCCTCTGAGATTTAAATGGGCTTTCCTCCTGCCGGCTGTCAATCAGTGAGCTTTAGTTCAGGTGCTGGGGTGGGGCCAGGGCTGCCTCCGAGACTGATCCCTCGGGGGCTTTATGCAGAGACTTTCAGGAATGGAACGGGTGGGGGTGGGGTGGGGGGCCCGTCTCCCAAATCCCGCTCCTTTGGGGGCTTTAAGCAGAAGCCTTCAGTAACAGAGCAGGGTGGGGGCAGGGACGTCTCCCAGGCTCAGCTCCGTCAGGTTTTATGCGGGAATCTTCCATAATGAAGATCCTGCCTGCTGTTGGGGGATTCCTGAGTCTTGGGCCGCTGCCACCCCAGCCGCCGCCCACACCTCTGCCTCCGCCGCTTCCTGCCCCCGTCCCCGCCACCGCCGCTTCCTCCAGAGGGGGCCCGAGTCACGGAGACGCCCCGCTTCCCCTCTCCTTCAGCCCGGCTTTCTTTCTCACTGACCTGTAGCTTCTGTGGGCGGAGGGACTTTCCCGGCTGCTGGAGCTTCCGTCTCTGAAGCCTGCTCGGATCAGCTTCTCTGGGGCCTTGGCCAGGGCAGCTCTGCGGGTCGGGTTTACTTTCTGGGGAGCTGGACCCTGGGGATGGGTCTTCAGGGCTCCCTGGAACGGAAATCTCTTCCACTCTGCTTCTGCACACCTTGTATTCACCCAGAAGTTATGGGGGAGTCTTTTTACATTAATTCTATGGGCTTTGGTTTCGGAGCCCGTAAACGTGCATCCTTCTACTCCGCCATCTTGGCTCCACCCCCCTCTCATTTTTTTTTTTTACCATGACAGGTTGAATGGGGCTCTAGAGGCCCCTATTTTATTTTCTTTTTTTTAAATATAAATTTATTTATTTAACTTTTTACATTCATTTTCACAAAATTTTGGGTTCCAAATTTTCTCCCCATTTATCCCCTCCCCCCACCCCAATAACCCGAGCTTTCTAATTTTCCCTATCACCAATCTGCCCTCTCTTCTATCATCCCTCCCTTCTCTTGTCCCCATCTTCTCTTTTGTCCTGTAGGGCCAAATGACTTTCTATTCCTCATTAACTGTATTTCTTATTTCCTAGTAGCAACAACAATACTCAACAGCTGTTTCTAAAACTTTGAGTTCCAAATTCTCCCTATCCCTCCCTCCCCACCCATTCCCTTTGGGAAGGCAGGCAATTCAATATGGGCCATATCTGAGTAGTTTTGCAAATGACTTCGATAACAGTCATGTTGTGTAAGACTGACTGTATTTCCCTCCATCCTATTCTGCCCCCCATTGTTTCTATTCTGTCTTTTGATCCTGTCCCTCCCTGAGTGTTGACTACAAATTGCTCCCTTCTCCCATTGCCCTCCCTTCCATCATACCCCCCTTGCTTATCTCCTTCTCCCCCACTTTCCTGTACTGTAAGACAAGTTTTCATACCAAAATGAGTGTGCATTTTACTCCTTCCATTAGTCGAATGTGATGAGGGTAAACTTCATGTTTTTTCACTCAGCTCTCCTCTTTTTCCCTCCACTAAAAAGTCTCCTGCTTGCCTCCTGAAAGAGAGATAATTTACCCCATTCCATTTCACCCTCTCTCCTCCCAATACATTTTTCTCTCACCATTTATCTTAATTTCTTTTAAGATATGGTCCCATCCTATTCAATTCACTCTGTGCTCTCTCTCTCTCTGTGTGCATGCATGTCTATATGTGTGTGTGCGTGCACACATGTACGTGTGTGTGTGTGTGTACATCTCTGTGTGCTTCCACCAACTACCCAGATACTGAAACATTTTAAGAGTTACAAATATTGTCTTTCCATGTAGGAATGTAAACAGTTCACCTTTGGTAAGTTCCTTATGACTTCTCTTTGCTGTTTACTTTTTCATGCTTCTTCTCATTCTTGTGTTTGAAAGTCAAATTTTCTTTTCAGCTCTGGTCTTTTCATCAAGAATGCTTGAAAGTCCTCTGTTTCATTGAAAGACCATATTTTCCCCTGAAGTATTATACTCAGTTTAGCTGGGTAGGTGATTCTTGGTTTGAGTCCTAGTTCCTTTGCCTTCTGGAATATCCTATTCCACGCCCTTTGATCCCTTAATGTAGAAGCTGCTAGATCTTGTGTTATCCTGATTGCATTTCCACAATACTGGAATTGTTTCTTTCTAGCTGCTTGCAAGATTTTCTCCTTGACCTGGGAATTCTGGAATTTGGCCACAATGTTCCCAGGAGTTTCTCTTTTTGGATCTCTTTCAGGCAGTGATTGATGCATTCCTTCAATATTTATTTTGCCCTCTGGTTCTAGAATCTCAGGGCAGTTTTCCTTGATAATTTCATGAAAGATGATGTCCAGGCTCTTTTTTTGATCATGGCTTTCAGATAGTCCCATGATTTTTAAATTGTCTCTCCTGGATGTATTTTCCAGGTCAGTTGTTTTTCCCATGAGATATTTCACATTCTCTTCCATTTTTTCATTCTTTTGGTTTTGTTTTATGATTTCTTGATTTCTCAGAAAGTCATCAGACTCCATGTGTTCCATTCTAATCTTGAGAGAACTATTTTCTTCAGTGAGCTTTTGAACCTCTTTTTCCATTTGGCTAATTTTGCTTTTGAAAGCATTCTTCTCCTCATTGGCTTTTTGAACCTCCTTTGCCAATTGAGTTAGCCTATTTTTCAAGGCGTTATTTTCCTCAGCATTTTTTTGGGTCTCCTTTACCCAGGTATTGACCCGTTTTTCATGCTTTTCTTGTATCTCTCTCATTTCTCTTCCCAGTTTTTCCTCCACCTGTCTAACTTGATTTTCAAAATCCTTTTTGAGCCCTTCCATGACCTGAGCCCACCGGACATCCACCTCATATGTCTGGGATAGAGAGGCCCCGACCTCTGCGTCTTTCCCTGATAGCAAGCATTGTACTTCCTCATCAGAAATGAAGGGAGGAAGGAAAATCTCTTCCCCAAGAAAGTAGCTCTCTATGGTCTTATTTTGCTTCCTTTTTCTGGGCATTTTCCCAGCCAGATACTTGACTTCTGAGATTCCTCTCCACCCCCACCTAGATCTGCCCAGTTAGTGCTTGGGGTCTGAGATTCAAATGCTGCTTCCCAGCCTCAGGGTTTTCAGGGGTGGGAGAGGCTACTATTCAATGTGAGCTTAAGTTCTGGTGCTTGGGTGGGGGCTGGGCCACCTCTCAGGCTCAGTTCCCTCAGGGGCTTTATGCAGAGACCTTTAGTAATGGTGCAGGCGGGTGCAGGGCCACCTCTCAGGCTCAGTTCCCTCAGGGGCTTTATGCAGAGATTTTCTGTAATGGCCCTGAGCTCCTGCCTGCTGTTCTGGGAGTCCCGGGCTGCAGCCATTGCATCTGCCACTCCCTCTGCCACTGCCTCTGCTGCTCCCTCTTCTGCTGCCTCCCAAGGGTGCCCGAGCCACGGAGACACCCCGTTCCCCTCTTGGCCATCACAGACATCTCTCTCACTAACCTGGAGTGCCTGTGGGTGGAGAGACCTTCGCAGCCGCCAGAGGTTCCAGCCCTGAAGCCTGCTCAGATCTGCTCCTCTGGGGTCACCCAGCCAGGGCAGCTCAGGGCTGGGCTCCACTGTCTGGAGTGTGATGGACCCCTGGGGATGGCTTTCCAGGGCTCTCTGAAATGGAAATCTCTTCTAGTGTGTTTCTGCACGACTTGCAATGCTCCAGAATTTGTGGGAAGTTCTTTTTACAGGAAATTTATGGGCTGTGGATTTGGAGCTAGCATACATTTGGAGTCTTTCTACTCCACCATCTTGGCTCCTCCTCCCCCCTATTTTATTTTCAAAATACCTCCCCAATCTCTGGCATTCGTCCTCAATGACATGCCCTTGCTTTTCTCTCCTGTACATGTCTTTTAAAGACCTAAGTTGGTTGGTGCATTCCCTTTTCCATCTGATTCAATTCAATAAATATTTACTAAGTACCTGTTATGTGCCAGGCACTGTGCCAAGTATGAGGGATAAAAAGAGGCAAAAGTCAAGAAGTATCACATATATAGACTTTGGTGCATATTCTAATTCTTGGTTACTTCTTAGTGAGGCTAAATTGCTAAGGGAGTATTCAGCCTATAAGTGTCTATTGTATTGTCCTTCATTTTTGAAGAGAACCATGACATCCGAGAGATGATGACATAACTTGGATAAGCATGTGCATATGTGTGTGCATGTGTATGTAGGAATATATACATTTGTGCATACCTACACACAAACACATTCTCACAGATTTCATTCATCAGTGTCTTGCCTAAACTCTTGAAGGTATGAGTCTTTTGTTTGTTTTTATGCCCAGAAGGATAGAAAAATTGCAATCTGGACTAGGCTAGAAAATCTATGATCCATGGTTGTCATATCTATAATTCTCCTATTCATTACACCTAGGAGTACAACTCTCTCTATTTATTTATATACAAACTTCCCTGATGGCCTACTCTGCTCCAAGCTTTAAAGAGGCTAATATAAAGAGTCAAATGGGAAAAACTTGGGAAAGGGAGGAACCTTGATTTCATGTATAAAATGCTTATACAGTAGATGTGCTAGGTTTTGGGTCTTTCCATGGTGCAAGTTGTAAGATTTAGGCAGCAATCCCAGGGGAAAGTCCGGAGAAACTATAAGTTCAAGTTCGATGGAGTCATCAGGAGTGCATACGACACTGAAAAATCTCTGAGAAGAGAGTTTTGTTGAAATTATCTTCCTCTCAATGTTACAAACAGATGCAGGGAAAAGAAGACTGATCTTGGGGTCATAGGACATGGGTGTGTCACTTCTAACTTGTATAACTTTGGGCAAGTCATTTAACTTTCTGGGCCTCAGTTTCCTTATCTGTAAAAAGCTGGACAAGAAAATGACCTCTCTGTGTTCTAATCAGTAGCATAAGACTCAAGTAGAAATGGGTTCCTGTATGAAACATATTGAGTTGGAAAACCACAAATTAGTATTATCTATGATCTATTATGTTTGTATTTATTTTGTTAAACATTTCACATTTACCTTTCAATCTAGTTCAGCAGTAATGGGGAGTTTTGCTGGCTACATGTGGCCCACGGACCATGAGTTTGATACCTCTGCACTAGATCTAGGTTTCTTTAACACCAATGATACTACATCTGAGAGGATCATTATGTCTCTTTTTGGTTTATGTCTCCTTTTGTCACTGATGCCAGGCAATTGATCAAAAAGAATTCATTAATTAAAGCCACATTAAGGATGATTGGTTGAGTCATTTAATTTAGGAATGATTGATTTATCCTTGGCTAATATGCTACCTTTAGACTTGGTCTTTAAAGGGAGAGTAAATGAATACCTAGATAAATGAGAAGAGACTGGAGTTGACACTGGTGATGTAGGATGCTGGAAAAAGCCCTGCTCTAGAATATAAAGATTAAGTCCTCATTATTAATGCCTGTGTTATCTTGGGCTGGTAACTTAACCGCCTTGGACCTACTTTATCATGTATTAAATGAGGATTTTGGAGCAGGCAGCTTCAAACTACCTTTCCCCATATATTTCTATTATCCAATGCAAAGTGTTTTGAAAACCATAAAAAATAGTTAGAGCTAGATGAGAAACAGAGAGATGAAGAAATAAATGAATAGATAAATAAATAGATGGAAAGGGAGAAAGGAAGGAAAGAAAGAAGGAAGAAAGGAAGGAAGGAAGGGAAAGAAAGAAAGAAGAAAGAAAGAAAAGAAAAGAAAAAAGAAAAGGAAAGGAAAGGAAAGGAAAGGAAAGGAAAGGAAAGGAAAGGAAAGGAAAGGAAAGGAAAGGAAAGGAAAGGAAAGGAAAGGAAAGAAAAGAGAAAAGAAAAAGAAAAGAAGAGAAAAGGAAAGGAAAGGAAAGGAAAGGAAAGGAAAGGAAAGGAAAGGAAAGGAAAGAAAAGAAAAGAAAAGAAAAGGAAAGGAAGGAGAGCATACTCATCCCTCTAGCACCTGGCAGTGGGGAAAGGAATCCTATGTATACATAAAAAACACCCCAAAATGGCATCTCTTGTCCCAAGAGATATCATCAGGGAAGAAGTAGTCAGAGATGTATAAAGAAATTCCTAGAAGAGGAACCATCCAACAGAAAAGCTCCTGAACTGAGCCTCCTGAGGAGAAGATGAGTTGAGGCAGAGTAGATGAGATAATTGGATTGCAGTCAGGAAGACAAAGGTTCAAATACCAACTCTGATTCTTGCTAATTGTATGATTTTAGGTGAATTAGATCATCACCATCACATTTCTTTAGTATTTTAAGGTTTGTAAATATATTTTTCATCACTTACAAATATTATCTCATTTTATCACTACAGCAACCATGTAAAATAGATGTCATTATGATTCCCATTTTGCAGATGAGGAAAGTGGTGCAGAGAGTTAAATTACTTGACCAAAGTCACAGATTTATAATGTCTACAAGACTGGATTTGAACTCAGATCTTCCTGATTTCAAGATGAATGTTGTGCCACCCAATGCTTGCTGTGTTATCTATAAAATGAGGGGACTGGACTTGATGTCCTGGAAGATCCCTGAGTGCTCTAAATCTATGATCCAGTGAATTTATAATACAAATAGAGGCTCATCTGACAAAAGAATATCAAATAAAAAAATTCCCCTTGAAGGAGTGTAGACTTTCTCCTTAATGAGAACTGAGACTTAACACTGAAGTTTATTCTCTAGTTACTCTCCTTTTCTTTCCTTGTGAAAGAGACATCACCCTTACGCATTGCCTGTATGTGTAGCTGCTTAAATCAAAAGAATTGAAAAGATCTATAAAGATTCCTGGGGGAGATGGTGTTGACTAGAGTGAGAAGGAGACATGTCTTGATTGTTTATAGACTTAGAGGTGAGTCATTTATGTTTTCAGAAATAGTATGAGAGCTATCAGTCCTTTGCCTTTTCTGTAAAGACTGAAGAACTATATGGGCAATCTCCGAGTAGAGGATTGACCAAGGAAATAACAGGTTTGTTCTAGAAGAGGTATTCCTTTATTCACTAAAGTCATGGTTTAGGTGGAGGTTAACCATGGCTCAATCCATCCTCAAAATCATGCAACTCAATAGAGGCAGCTAGGTGGTACAGTGGATAGAGCACCAGTGCAGGAGTCAGTAGGACCTGAGTTCAAATCTCATCTTAGACACTTGACACTCACTAACTATGTGATCTTGGGCAAATAATTTAACCCCAGTTGCCTCATCCTGGGTCATCTCCAGTCATCCTGATGATTATCAGATCACTGGATTCAGATGACTCTGGAGGAGAAGTGAGGCTGGTGACCTGCACAGCCCTCCCTCATTCAAAACAAAGTCAAGTGCAAGTCATGTCATTATTTCTCTGATGGCATGGGGGCAACAACTCAGATAATCTTCAATGTATTGTCAATGGACCCCAAACTGACCAGTTTACTAGTGTAGTTCATAAAGTCATGACACCATGGATCTAGACATAGAAGAGCCTTAGAGGTCATTGAATCCAACCTGCCCATTGCATACATGGGGAATCTGAAACCAGGAGATTTGAAGTGACTTGCCCAGGCTTACACTGTTAGTAAGTGTGAGACGTTTTTCTGATTCCACACCCTGTGTTCTATTCATTATATGACTCTCCCTCTCTAACTTGTTCATATTCTCCAAGTAAAAATAATATTAGAAAGATTTAGACCCTGTATAAGAACTGGCCTTCACCAACATCCATCTTCATCCTTTATTAGCCTTCTTCAGATATCACCTGGTCACATCCCGTATTCAGACACATCTTGTATATACTTTAAGGCCAGCACTTCATGGAAGGCAATTATTTGACATCTGACATAGTTGATAAAGAAAACCATATGTTAAAATAGGAGGAAAAAAAGCCCAAAGTAAGTCAAAGGAGAGAAACAAAAGAAAAGAATGGAAAGAGTATCTCATAAACCATAGAAAAGTTTTCCCTAGTAAATAGAAATAGTTGCAACAAATCAAAGGAACCAAATAAATTTTCAAAAAACCACTATGAATAGGTTGTTGTCTAAGTTTACCAAGTCTAGCCGCAGGAGAGACAGAATTGAATCTTTCCAAATTGCAGAATCTTTGAGATTTAAAATAATCAGACCCAACTCAGATCCTTTGAGCTACTGATATCATTAAGTGAAATATTTGTTAACATTAAAAAAATGTCCAAATAGTAGTGTAAGTTAATAAAAGTCCACAATATCCATCCATCTCCAGGGTTTGCTACCTTTCCAGGAGAATGGGCAAGTTGGGAAACATGGACAAGTCACTTAACCTCTACTTGTTTTCTCATCTGCAAAATGACCATAAAAATAACATACATCTCAAGGTGGAGAATAAAATGAAATACAATGTGTGAAGTACTCTACAAACCTTAAAATGTTATATGAATGGTACTGTTCATTTGTTTCACATCATCTGTGGTTTTCTTGACAGAGATACCAGAGTGGTTCACCGTTTCCTTCTCCAGCTTATTTTTCAGATGATGAAACTGAGACAAACCAGGTCAAATCACTTACACAGCCAATAATTACTTAAGGACAGATCTGAACTCTTTAAAATGTCTTCCTGACTCCAAGTCTAGTGTTCTCTACACTGTGCTATCTGGCTGCCATTATCTTTTTCATGCTCTAACTTGTTTTTTCAAGTGATCTCTCTTGGGAGAAGTAAAGAGATAATAAATACATGAGACCAAAATCCATAATTTCAGCAAAAAAACTAATAAACTCTTAATAAGCACTTACTGTCTTTAGGATATTCCCTAGGCTCAAAGCTTAGATAGGATATCATTGTCTCTTCATTAAAATGAACTGATTTGCTTGTTGCAAAATTTGAAGGAATTCCCAAGATGGTTGATAATAGAGAAAGTGTTCTAAAAGGAATTACATAATGGTTCAGGTGATAGTGGAATGGAGGTTCAGTAAAACCACCAAGGGGGGGAGGAGATGAGAATGGGAAGTAGAGTTCAGGAAGATTCTGTATGAGAGCACTTCTTGTGAGTAAGGTGTTACAGCAAGTAGATGAGGCAGGATAGTTGGACAAAAAGTCCACAGTTTAAATTTTGATGAGGCCCCCTATTTATAAAGAATAATCATTATTTAAGAACAACTTAAGCCTTTGTTACCAATGTTAAAACATGAATATATTGCCAAGTAACTACAGCAACATCAAAAGCAAGTTATGAAGTTCAAGCAAATGTGTGGAAATTTGGCTTCATTTTCATTCGGTCATTGCCCCCAATGACTTTGATCAAAACAGAATATCTTATTTAAAACTTATAATTGATTAGCCTTGGAAATAAAACCATAAGAAGGGCACTGACTTGTTTATTTGGGTCTTGCCATTCCCTGCTGCAGATATTATTCAAATGTACACATATATATATAAACATCTATATACATACATATACATACACATGTGTGTACACATTCGTGCATATACATACGTGCATGTGTATATACTCATACATAAACACATGGGTACATCTCCACACACACATACATACACATACACACATCAATGCTGAACACAATTCAAAGAGAAACAGAAACTCATACATTCCTTTTAAAAATGTTTAATAGAATTCTTTGTGGTTTTGTTTATGTTACACATTCCTTGAGATAAGTGCATTCAGTATGGCACAATTTCCTAACAGATGTTTAGTTTTATAAACTTTTCATAGAAAACTTTGCCTACTCCTCTTGTTAATTTTGCTTAGTTCTTTTCATAATTGGTTTGATTCTATTTAACTCCCCAAATTTTAGCGATTTTCTCCAAACTTTCAGAACTTTGGAAACTATATAACTTTACTGAAAAACCCAGAAAATGACCTTGGGGTAAAATTTTTTTGGTGAAATTCCTTCTCTCCGTGGCTGCTTTCCTAGCTCCAAGGGAAGTGACTACCACTACTGTGCTGATCTATATCATGCCACTGGACTCAGATGACTGAAGGAGCTAGTGAGTGGTGACTTTACATAATGCTGCCTCTCACTTAAATCCAATTCACTTGCAAATTCGGACATCACCTTCTTGACATCATTGGTCCTCCTTGAGAATGAAGGACAAACGACAATCTGATTAACAGTAGCTGTTTCCCTGGCCACTTCCATTGCACAGTGCTACTTCTTTCCTTCTGTCCTTTCCTTCCTTCCTTCCTTCCTTCCTTCCTTCCTTCCTTCCTTCCTTCCTTCCTTCCTTCCTTCCTTCCTTCCTTCCTTCCTTCCTTCCTTCCTCCCTTCCCTGCTCTCCTTCTCCCCTCTCCCTTTGCCCATTTAAGGGATCATACAGTTGCTCAGCCCAAAGAAACGTTAATTTTGATCACTGCAATCACTTGCACTAAATCTTGGGGTTTATGGGCTAGATCTCTTATTGAAGGATCATGCCTTAAACCCAAATCATTCAGGCTCTGATTGGCCAACAATAAATCCCAGCTTAAGTCTCATTTGGTCATTGTTTGGTTTCAGAGGCAGGAGAGGGGAGGGGAGGGGAGGGAAGGGGAGGGGAGGAGAGGAGAGGAGAGGGGAGGGGACGGGCGGAGAGGGGAGGGGGAGGGGAGGGGAGGGGAGGAGAGGAGCTGCTGCTCACTCACAGGTTGTGTTTGTCCTTTGTTCTCAAAGAGGACCGTAATATCAAGATGATGAGATGACTTGCGGTTGGCTTGGATTTGAGTGAAGAAGGACTGTGAAAGGTCACCAGCCTCACTTTCTCTTACAGAATCATCTGGGTTCTATTCACTGAATAGGTTTACCTCACTCAAAGTGAGAACCTGAAAAGGCCTTAACCTAAATGGCCAAAGTCTTCCATTGCATCCTGGGTCCACATCCAGTAGTTCTGATGAAATATCTGACCACTGGACTCAGATGACTCTAGAGGAGAAAGTAAGACTGGTGACTTTGCACAGCCTTCCATCACTCAATGCAAAGTCAACTGTAAGTTGTGTCATTATCTTGATGTCATGGTCCTCTTAAGGAAGGACAGACATAAGGATGGCTCAGAGTGAGTATAAATAGCCATTGTTTCTGTTTTGGTCAGGAACCCTGAAGGTCTTCCCCTCCCAGGTTGATTTATTTTTGACTAGGTAAAGAGGTCATTATCTGGCTCATTTCTTATATAGCCTCAATCACTGACTGGGTATTGCCTGGGTCAGACTGAGACCTGTTAAAGATCTTAGCTATGAAAGACCAGATGTTGGTGCTTCTGTCTCTGATAACTATGGATGTTTGATCAGATAAATATCTGTCTGTTGATCTGTGATGCATGTATTGCTTATGTCAGGCAGCTGGAAGCAACATCTGTTGATCTATATTTCTCTATATTTTCTCTGAAGTTCAGGGTGCTGACTTTTTCCCCTGAACTAAGTGAATGATACATATGTGCTTGATTAAAGTGATTGTTGACCCCTCAAAAGTTTCTTCCTTTTAGAAAAGCAGATCTAAGAACCTGTGATATCAGACCCTCCACTGTATACTGGGTGCTTGCTTTTACACCAGACTGGAATAATGACCCTTCATTCTTTCATATCTTGCCATCCTTGGTGTGCTTCAAGAATACTCTAAAGTATAAACCTTCAAGAGAAGATTTTTTTCTGGTCCCCTCATCTATGAGTATCTTCCTATGTAAGAATATCCTTCTAACATATGTAAATATGCATGTGGTATCTCCCACAGTAGAATATAAATTTGTGGAGGAAGGAATTCTAATTTTTTTCTCAGTATATTCAGTACCTAACAGTGCCTAACATATAGTAAAGAAAAATAAATTCTTATTAGATAAATAAAATGTGAATACCTAAAGCCTCAAGGGAATCTATATTTTAATAATTGAGGTTAAAGTTTACTCTTATTAGGATATAATTTAGAGAAATTTCTTCTGTTCCCCCAAATTCAAACTATTGGCCAATTGATTCACAAGTTCACACCATCACCTAAGTTCCTTTTACCACTGTTATGAACAACTTTGTAAGATTTTTCTTTAAAACCTTATCTAAGAACTACATATAAATAATGAGTATAGACAATTGTCAACTATAGATAACTATTTAAAGAAATTTGGGTGAGAGAGATATAGTATAATAAATTGAGGGGATAGTAGGGAGAAGTGAAGCTTTTTTTTAAAAGGAGTGGAAACTTGGACATATTTGAAGGTAGCAGTAGACTAAGCAGTGGATAGAGGTTTAGAAGGACAGAGGGTGTGATTGAGGAGGTAATGAAGTGAAGAAAGGAGAGAATGAGATCAAGTGTAAATGTGAGGATTTGACCTTGGCAAGAAAGGTTACATCTTTGTCAGAGACTGGGGTAAAAGAGGAGGGAGTAGTAAATGATGTCAAGGGATTTTGAGATGAAGAGAATGGAGAGAATGAACAGTATGTATTATGTCTAATTATATATTATATTATATTAATAATACAATTACATATATAATTATTTTATATACTTATAATCAAGATATTATAATATACAATGTAATAAGTAGCTATATTACATTGCATTGCATCATATTATGTTGTTATATTACATTATGCTGCATTATGTTATGTTATATTCCATTCAATTATGTTATATTGCATTATATTCCTTATATGCATGTTTGTATTTGTGTGCGTGTATGTAACAACATCTTGAGCAATCAAGATGTATCACAATTTATGCTTCTATTTTAATGGCAAAATTGAGCCCATTTGATAGAATACTTTCTTCCATTGTCCCATTTTTCACGCCAATCTTTCAAAGTAAGTAATACAAGGTACATTTATCCCAGTTTACAGATAAGGAAACTAAGACTCTAAGACATCAAATGATTTGCCTAATGTAACACACAACTTATAAGTGTTAGAGTCATTACCAGATTCTAAATGCCATACTTAGCTCAAAGGACTGCTTAAGGATCAGTTTCTGAAAGTATATGATGTACTTTATAACCTTAAATCTATTTAACTATATCATAGCCACTGTTTTTAATATCAATTATTACTAACATTTTCAATAATCATGGTAATTGCCCCATTTCGATGGAACTTTCCCAAATTAAATTCTGCACATATTTTAGTGACAGTTTAGTATCAACAAAGACCTCCAAATTAATGGAGAAATTGTTCAAAATGTAATACAGGGCAATTGCCCACACTCATTTGTGTTTTACTGGAAAAAGGTAGATTCAGACTGTGGCAAAGCTAATGGGACAGAGGAAAAGACAATGTAGGTATAAATAAATGGTAGTCCTAATGTTGTCATTGTAAAACCTTGAGAAAAGCCACTTAATGACTTTCATCTGCTATTAGAGAGAACAGAATCTGTTTATTGCCTTTTCCAGTAATGTTATAACAATGAGATAAGAGGGCATATGAACTTCAAAAAATAAAAGCAGCATCCAATACAGTTCCCTTAGTATCACTTAATCTGGAAAAACTGTTTTGGATGTCCAGGTGGCTGTGTCAATGTTCCTTACCCTATCCAGATGAAGCCAATTTTTCTAGGGCTGAGTAAATTTTTTCTCCACCTTGGTATCTATTAACCACCTGGCATAAGAACCAAACCTAAATTTTCCATCAAAGATAATTGAAATCCAACTGACCTTTGATCCAATTCTGCCTTCCTGATTCTTCATTTGAAAATAAAGAATAAAAGGTACTGGAAATAAGTGGAAGAAGGAATAAGGGAACAAGAATCACTACATTCCTGGAGGAGGAAGCCATAGCCCTATTACTTAACTAGGAACTCTAAGATGATTTCTCCCTTGACGATTCTTAATTAAATACCACCACTTAGTAGGAAACATGGTGCCATCCAAATCAGTGCCATCACATAGACACTGTTTTTTTTTAAAGCAAAGCTACCTCCTATTGTGTACAATGTCTTGCTATCAGATTAAACAAATAAATGAAAAATATGAACTACACTCCTGCAGTTGACTAATCAAAGACCTTCTCAAGAAATACACTGCACCCCTCTACGAAGGATGGTTGAATCATTCAAAAAAATGATTTTTAGGACCTGCTATGTGTCCACTATTGTGCCAGATACCAGAGACAAAGGTGATACTCTCCTTGCCATTGAAGAACAAGGAGATGAAATGGATTCCCCCAAACCCAAGTCAAAGACCCATTTCATTAGCAAATCTCTCTTAATAATATCAAATGACATTCAAAAATCCAATCTGGTAAATGGCTTTCCTACATGCTGGAATTTACCAGGATTGACCACAAGTAGATTGTAAAATAGGGAAATTCAATCTTTAATTTCCTTTAAAGGTTCTGTTTGCTTTTTTTCTCCCTTCCTTTCCCTTCCTAGGGAACACCAACCCCACACTGCTCCTTGCCTGCCTAAGACTCTTTAATAGTCTCCTTCTTTCTCCCAGCAGACTCTATGTTACACTTGTCTGAGATTATGCTAGTGTGCTATCCCCAAAGAACATCACAACTCCTTTTTAAATGAGTGGCGTTTGTTTGTTTGTCTGCTTTTAATGAATTGCTGTGATGGAAATATTCATCACCAGTCAGCTAGGGTGGAACTCTGACATCTAGAATCAAGGTGACCAATTATAAAGATTTCCCTTGGCTTGGAGGTTCCAATGTCCTCTCCATTTCATCATTCAATATCAAAGTTTTGGAAGACCCCAAACTGACTAGGTAAAATATTTACAAGTTTACTGAAGCCTTTGACCTTATAAGGCCTGAATGGTGGTAACAGAAAACATTGTGACAGGCTCTCAGGGGAAATGTTCTTGAGATCACTCTAATGCCACTACTTAATCAGCAATCAGGTGGGAGGTGATCAATCAACCAATCAATTAGCATGTATTAGGTGCTTGCAATGTGTTAGGTAGTTAGCTAAGCACTGAGAATTCTAGGTAAGAGAAAAACAGCAGCTGCTCTCCAGGGGCTTACATTTTAGAACTGGTGGTAGCAGTGGTGCTGAATTGTTTCAGTTGTATCTGACTCTCTGTGACCCTATTTGGGATTTTCTTGGAAAAGATACTGGAGTGGTTTGGCGTTCCTTTTCCAGTTCATTTTATAGAAGGGGAAACTGGGGCAAATAGGGTTAAGTGACTTGCCCAGAGTCATACAGCTAGTAATAGTCTGCAACTGGATCTGAACCCAGGTCCTCCTGACTCCATCTACTTCTCTACCCAGCTGCCCATTTTAGGATTATGGGCCTTCCATGGGTCCTCAACTCTTGAGTGAGTTGAAGTGATGTTCTAGAGTAGGTACTGTAAAGAAATTTTGTACTGAATTCCTCATGAACATGTCATATCTTAGTTGAGTTTAAGCTGGATAAAGACATTGTCTTTTTCATCCTTGTATCTCTAGCAACTAACGCAGTGCCTTAAATTCAGTTTTCCCATAATAAAACCTTGCTTAAGTGAAGTAACAAAGTAAATTGATGTGAAGTGAATTTAAAGGGAAAAAAGTTCCATAAATATACTGAGCAAGATGGAATTGATTTTTTAAAAAAAAAGGAAAGTGAGATTTTTATTTAGTGAGAAATTTGAGCCTCTACTATCATGGATATTTATATAGAAAGACAGGGAACAGTGGGACACACAACGATAAAACATGACATCATTATTAAAATTATACCTAAGAAATGAAGTTTTCCCAGGAATGTATGGAGAATCAGATACATCTCCCCATTTCCAATCATGCTCTTCGAGGCACAGTATTAGACTTGGGTGCCAATGACCTTCAGATACTTGAGGTGGATGTGCCAAATCAGTCAGGAGAAACTCCAAATTTCACATGATACTTACAATAATTTCAAAGACACCAAGAAGCTTATGCATGAATGCCTAAGTTTTATATGGAAACCAAATATTTACCCATACTAAGAAGACTGCTATTATACTAGGCAAAGTATCTCATAGGAAATATTCTATATCCCCAAAATACTATCAGATTGAATTTACAACACATGCGTCTTTTGACACTCTCAAAATCTGACCCTTTCCCCTAGATCTATAACTAGATGGGGGCAACTGGCTCTATGACCCAGAGTGTAAAAATTCAAGCATTTCCAAAAATGCTTGTAGTCTTCATCATAATGGAATCCATTGAGCATAACACTGAGAAAGAATAGTTCAAGTAGTAATATACCAGGCAGTGATCTTTCCTCTCCAACATCCCTATCTATGCCTCTGGATATCCTATGTTCTTCCTTGGCCTGTATACCCTTTCCTCTATTCAACAGTATCTATGTTTAAAAAAAGTGATTTGAGAAGTTGTTTCATGTAATTCTCATTTGTTAAAAAAAAAATCACCAAATATGACTGTACATTCCACTTAGATACATCATCATTAGATTCATTAAAAGCACATATCAAATGCTAAAATATCAGTTTAACATGACTGCTTTGCTTGTTTATTGGGTTGATACCATAATATAGTGGATGAAAAGCTGAGTCAACAGACCTAGATTTAAATCCTGCTTCTCAGGCTTACTAGCTGGGTGATTTTGGGAAAATTGCCTAAACTTTCTGGGCTACAGTTTCCTCCTTTTTAAAATGAAAGGCCTGGACTCAGTGAAGGCAATTTTCCTTCCAGCACTAGATCAATGATCTATTTATTTAAAAGATTAATGACTTGTAGTATATGATTCTATGTGCTTTTCCTCATCACTTTTGTATGCCAGGATGGTCCATTGGATTCTTGTCACCATATCTATGGATGAGAAGCGTGGTTAGCCACTCCACTCCACTGTGCTTTACAGAAAGGATCCATTGACTTCTTCCACAGTAGCTCCAACTGACCTGAGGGGAAAACAAGTAAAATTTCAATCCAAACTCATTTTTCAGAAGAGAAAATGATACTTAGAGAGTTGAATTAAATTCTCCAAGGTACCAAATATATAGAGCTGATGTAATAGATCTGAGATTGAAAACAAGATCTCCCTCCAAATCCAGGTCTCCTATCACTATACCTTTCCATCCCTCCTGTTGGTCCACACTAGAAGCATCCTCATTTCCTCTGCTACTCAAATAAGATCACTTTCCTAAGTACACTAAGACATATTAACGGGAACTAACACAGTATTTCCTTTATACCTATTATAGGTACTGGGAGGAGACATATCTGGATTCAGGTTACTTTAAGTCAGGTACATGTCCAAGGAGAGGCTATATTCATTGGCCTTTTATTCTCCCCCATGATGATTTCTTTTTGTGTAAAAGGTGTCCAGTTGCATTTGCTCCCAGGAAGCATTTTCAGGAAGAGGGTGAAAGTGATTTTGCTTGCCAAATGGAAGAGGGTCTTTTGGAAATGCCAGCAAACCAGAGACACCTATGGAAACAAAAAGATATGCTGATTAGTCTTTCCAGTAATGTAGAACATGCCACGTGCCTACACATAGGTCACCATTTTGAAATGAGGATTTGACATGAACTCAGTAAGGAAGGAGTGAGTTTTTTCTTCTTTATGAGGGATTGTTATGGGTAGAAGAATGCATTGTTTTCTCTCTTCTTCGCTGTTTTTCAAGAGACCTAATTGAGCACAGCTGTGAAATGATGAGGAACTAAAACAGGAAATGAGTGTTTCGATAATTTTGCATTTCTAAAGTACCTCTTAAATGTCGTGTGTGAAAATACCAGCCACAATACCTTCAGAGACTAACAATGGTGGGCCAGATTTATTACACCAAACTGTCTCCAGAATACATTTGGAGAACTCTACTTTCAAAGAGATTCTGAAAACGATCCCACCTTCCCTGAGCTGCTATAGAATGCTTTTGGTTTAGCCAGTCTTGTTTTCCAGGGGCTGCTTTGAAATCCATCAATTCACCGGCAGTAGGCCCGCTCTGCCTGCTCCCTCCTCCTGTCTAGTCCCCTCCCATCCTCTTTCTGAAACTTTCAATAGCTGCTCCATGATGGATGAACAGTGATCTCTTGGTGACGCCCCAATGATTCCAGGCCTGTAATTTCAGAGGTCAGAAAAAGTTCATGTGCCTGCATAATATTCCATGTAAAGACTCTATGTAAAGCCCATGGACCTCATGTATTTCATGGAGGTACTCTTGTAGGGAGCAAGGGATTGCCACCTATTAAGGCAGAAAGAGTGGTGATTGTAATATAACTTGGGTGGGTCAAGTGTTGAGGGCAGCATCCTTCAGGATCATGGTTAAATGTTCTTCCTTCTTCTGTCATTGCCTGAGAAGCATCACACCCAAGGTCCAACGTTAAGAAATTGGAGTTAGAAATAGTATTAATGAATAGGTTAACCATGAAATTAAGGTTACTGAATGAAGTTAGTGAATCAAATTACAATTAGATACATACCAGTTGTACCCTTCTCTTTGCTGTAACTAAGACAGTCATCTTTTACCCTGAAAGCTTCTTTATCTTTTATATCTCTTCCATTTCTTCTCAGCCTTCTTTACTGAGTCTTCATCTAAGACATGGCCATTAGCCAAGGCCTTCTTCTCTTTTCCCTCTCTAACATCTGGTTTGGTGATCTCATCAGTCCCCTTGATTTAATTATGCCTTTGCTGATGATTCCTAGGTCTAAGTATCCATCCCTAATCTCTCCCCTAAGTTTGGTTCTAAATTACCAATTGTTTCTTGGACATCCTGTTTTGGACACCTTATAGTGAGATAAAACTCAACACATCCAAAGCAAAAAACATCCCTTTTTCCCCTTTTATGGGGAAATGATCCTTTCTTGCCAATTTACCATTTATTGTTGAGAGATTCACCATCATCCTGGTCATCCAAGCTAATAATTTTGAGGTCATTCTCAACGATTTACTTTTACTCATCCCGAATAACTAATGCTATAAAATCTTGTCATTTCTACCTTGAAAACATCAGTCTCTTTGTCCCCATCTCCCCACAACTCTGCTACAAGCACTCCTCAATTCATATCTTGATAACTGCAATGCATTTTTACCTGCTCACCCTGCATCAAATCTCTCCCTACTCCAGTCATCTACCACACAGCTGCCAAAATTATTTTTCTAAAATACAAATCCGACAGGGTTATCCTTTATACCTTATTCTGTGAACTTCTATGGGTCCTCTTACTTCCAGGATCATATATAAAGCCCCCTTTGTGACATTTTGATCCTTTCACAGCTGGTGTTTCACAACCTTTCCAGTTTCTTACAATTCAGTGTTCTCCATGCCCTGTGCTACAATATACACAAACTTGATCTTCTTGATAATGGTACCCTATCTCTCAGCCGTGTCTTTGCACTGGTTCTCTTACATGTCTTAAATGCTAGCCTTTCTGACATCTGACTTCCACATTCTCTGGATTTCTTAAGAATGAAATCTAATCTCACTTTATACAAGAGATCTTTCCCATTCCTTGAAAGAAAAAAAGCATTAGAACATAAATGCATGGTTCACATTAATAAATAAAAATATTTAGTGGTCCCATATAGTATAAAATACAAGTCCTTAGCCTGGCATATACCTTCCAAAGTATGGCTTCTACTTGCTTCTCAAATATTTTTTCCCCCATATTATTTCCCTATTGCCATTCTCTGTTCCAAAATAATGATTGTTAATTATTCCCTTATATTATGTATACATATACATATACATATAATGCTGTATTCTACCTTCCTCTACTGTGCCGCTGAATAGGAATGGAGCACGAGCCAGTTGTTCATACATGCTCATGGTCTTTGTTACCATTAGGCATTTACCTGAGGGAAAAGTCCATGAAGCAGTTGCTCTGAGCAAAAGGTGCATGGCCATTGCAATGCAATCCTAGGTGTGCCAGCACACCTGGCCCACCCTCCATGCATGCTTATCACCTTCCCCCTCTCCCGGCAATTGCTAGATTGCTTCTTCTGATGCCATCTGTCATGTAGAGTAAAATTGCTAACTTTCTTCCAAGCCTACTTCAGGTGCCATTTTCTGCACAAAGACTTGGCTAATCCCTAGTGCAATTAGATGAGACAGTGGGTAGAACTCCACACCTGGAGTCAGGAAGATCTGAATTCAAATCTTCCCTCAGACACTTACTAGCTGTAAGAAAGTGACTTAATCCTGTTTGTCTCAGTTCCGTCATCTGTAAAATGAGCTAGAGAAGGAAATGATAAACCATAGCAATATCTCTGCCAAGAAAACTCCACATGGGGTCACAGAGTTAGACTTTACTGAAATGATTGAACATAAGTTGTTGGTGTTCTCTCCTTGAAATCAGTTTGTATATACTTTGCTTCTCTTTATGTATGTACATGATACATCCTCAAAGTAGAATGTAAGCTGAGGACAAAGGCTATTTCATTTTTGTCTGTATCCCCCAGTTTACCTTCTAAATGTTTGTTGAATCGATAACTTGAATGCAGGTGCAGAATGACTGCTAACGGGATCGCCCACTTTTGTTCATGAATAGCAGAAGAATCTCCACTTTATAACTGCTTTGCCCTTGAGATTAAGAATTAAAAATAAATCCTCTATGTTCACAGCAACAGTTAGAAACTTTAGTTCTTGAGGCCAGGAACAAGAAAGGTATCCTCAGTTGAGGTATTGTGGGAGGGTAGGGCAGATTTAGGAGATGGGAAAGGAAATTACCTTGAAACAGTAACTCAAACTTTTGATTGTGAGGTTACAAAGAATGTGAAAAAGAAAAAAAGAAAGGTAGGGAAGGAATGTACTTCAGGGAGGGGAAGTGGGTCTACAAATATCTTTACATTGCCTTGCAAATTCAGTGCCCTAACAAAACCCAAATCACCCCAACATAGTTAATTTCTCATTCCCTGAAAAAGTAAAAAAAAAAAAAGTCTTACTAGAAGTCCACCGATCAACTGCAGCATTAATATGGCTGGAAAGTTTTGTTTTGTTTTTTTCCCCTTGTTTTCTTTTAATTAGCATCATAGCCTTTAAGATCACAGGGGAAGTACCACATTCTTTGGAACAGTAGATTTATCTTTAAGGAATAGATATTTGCTAATACAATTCTCTTCTCATGATTAAACTGAGCCAGAGTTTCCAATGGCATTCAAGCACATAAGCTTTCTTCTTCTAGGGTGGGTCGATAAGTGTAATCTTCTCTCGTGGGTGACACTTCCAGCTCCGTCCCTTCCCTGCACAGACAGCAATCTCTCTCTGAATCTACAATTGGATGACTCCATACATTATTCGTGGCAAGCAGGGATGCTGAATCATTTAAAGTTCGCCTAGTTTCAGATTCAACACAATGATACACTACTAAAAACACACAGACGATCAGACTGCATACATCATTGGAAGTCTATTGAATACCCATTTACTTCAAATGCTGGAGTCTCCAAATCTCATCAAACCATTTAAATAGCCTTTGTCCCTTCATGGAAGCAGGGATGTCAACATGAATACAGCACAGAAAATCAAGGTCCCAGAGAAAATAGTGTTGCCTAATATTAAATCTCAGTTAAAGGAATGAGGATAAAGGGATTCAATTAAAATTAGGATTATAAATTTAGATCTGGAAAGGATCTTAGAGGGAACCTAGTCTAAATCCCTAATTTTACAGAAGAGGAGGCTGAGGGTCAGAGAAGAGGAAGAATTTTACCAAGTTGGAATTTGAACTCACATGTTCTGGATCTTTAAGGATTATAGATTAGAGCTGAAAGAGACCTCAGGGATCATCTAGTTCCATCCCTTAATTTTTCAGATGAGGAAACTGAGACCCAGAGGTAGGAAGGGATTCCAAAGGCAGCACAGGTTGTAACACAGTTTATATCGGTACTTTTTCCAAGTTCAAACATGTTCTCAGAAGGATAGGATTCTTATAGGAGAAAATAGGGGGAAAAAAGGTACTCTGCCATTCTTGACCTGACTTTTATTGCATTTCAATGAAGGCATTACATGACCTAGAATAGAATAGGATGATAAGATCATGATGATAATGATGATGATGACCAAGTAAACCTTGGACAATATTAATAAAACTTAGGGACATCATTATTAAGGCAGTTATAGAAAGATGAATACTTATGGAAACACACACAAACAAAAAAGAACTAATAGATGTTCTCAGATCATATGAAAAATAGAAAATAGGTTCAGATATCTAAAAACATTTCTGAAATAAACAAGCTCGACTTCACAGAGTAAGAGCAAAATCTGCAATGGATATATTCTACTAGGCTTGCCAAATATCCATTTACTTCCAGGTGAAGTTTATGAAACAGAAAACATTGAAGATTAGCACCAAAAGACTTTATGAGTGCCATCCACATGAAATCAACCAACCAGTAGCATGTAGACAAAGAAATATTAAACAAAAGGCTGAGTCATGTGAGCTTGTTTTTCAAAATGCACCTACTTCTGAGATCAATATATGACCATGTTGTTGCCATAACACATTATAGAGAGGTCGTCATTATTAAAGAGCTCAGACTTAATGGTTAAGACAGACCATATAGCAATGTGATAGAAAATGTGTAATTTCTCACTAAAGGTTGTAAATGTTAGCCCCTAAGTAGATTCAATACCTAAATACTGCCCCCATGTGGGTTCCCTTCCTCCTCCCATCCCCCATTCCAGTATCTCTATTGTGTTATCTTCCCTCATTAGAATGGAAGCTCCTTCAAGACAGACCTCTCTTGCCTATTTATACTACATTGTATGGCACTAGTAGGTGTTCAATAAATTCTTTATCTTTATCTGTCTATCATCTATCTCCCTCCAATTTATCAATCTCTCTACATGTAAATATATACATAAATATACACATACACATATGTGTATACACACGTGTGTTTATATACACACATACATTATAGACACACAATTGCCCACTTCCCAGGGGTGTGGTGAGCATTCAGTGAGATTATATTAGTAAAGTACTTTGCAGACCTTAAAGCTATTAGCGTTATTGTTGCTACTTCAGTTTCTTTAAAAAAAACTGCCCTGAATTATAAACCAAAAGTTTGAATAAATTAATAGAAAATAAATCCTCCTATGACAAATGCAACTTCAAAATAAATTTTACAACAATATAAATAAAGTATTAGAACTGGAGAATCATCACAAACCAAATCATTACCTGTTAGGGTGTCTGGGCCTGAACTCTCAGGCCCACAGGTCTTATCTGACCAGCAGTGCCTGTAGGCCTTGGTGCAGTGAGCTGTAAGTAATGACTGAGGCGGGAGAGGAGATAGTGGGCAACTCCGTTTATTGTAACAGCAAGCAGTGCTTTTATCTCTTTCCTGACACCAGAGCCCTTAGTGGACCTATCAGCAAATAGTTTGCCCTAATAAGGAAATCCTATACGTATGACCAGGACTACCCAGGACTGCCACATAGCCCCTAGTTAGCAAAACATCTTGGGCCTTCTTTGTTCTCCCAGGGTCCAGGAAATAGCCTTGAGCAAAAGAGGGTTGGAATCCTTCCTCCCAGAGCCATCTTGTTCGTGCCTTACCAGTCTCCCCTCAGTTTATCTGAGTTGTGACTAGTGAACGCCATCCAAGAGGCTGGGGGTTGGCAATTCCCTTACAATTACCTACAATCACATGTATTAAAAAATGGCCAGCAAAAATGGAAATAGCATTTTAAAGACATTTCTTTAAATTACAAGGAAAAAAAGAAAAGTTGAATTTTAATAATCAAACATGACTCAAAGAGATATGAGAGGATGCCACCACCCACCTCTCTATTCAGGGCCATAGATGTTACATATTACATATGTTTTGGGATGTTTTCAATGAATTGTTTAATCAGGTTCCTTTTCTTGTGACCAAATTCTGACCAAAGTGGACCCGATAAAAGAGATATGAGAATGTACTCCTCCCATGTTTCTTCACAGATGTCGGGGGGGGGGGAACTACTGGTTTAGAATACTACATGTAATGTAAGAGACTCTTCATATATTGCTTAATTTTGCTGAACTATTCCCCACTTTTGTATTCTGTTTTATGTGATGGCTCTCTGAAAGGGGAAAGATAGAAAGACACAGGTAGACATATAGTTGACATGGAAAAAAGATAAAAATAAAATTATTTTAAAATGACATACAAACAAAAAGATGCCACCATAGTGAATACTTAATTTCCAAACTACATGATATGAAATATTCTCAAAGCAAAGAGATGTAATGGAAGAAATTAAGAGCATGTGGCAAGTGAATGAATTACATCTTATACTCATTGTCCTATTTTCTACATGAGAATGCTGTCAAGGGACCTGCAGAAGTGAAATTCCATCACCAAACTTTTATTCAATTTGAAGAAGCATTATTTTATCCACTTGCTTTGTTGAGCCAGGCTCACCATTAACAAAACCAAGCAAAAGATCTGTGGGTCATTTCTCTCTGAATGTTAAAAAAAAAAAGTAGAATAAAAATTAAAACTGAAATTAATAGAATATAGTGATTCAAGGATTAAAATATGATACAGAATTTCATGATTCTCATAACAACCCTTTGAAGTAGATATTACAGATATTACTATTCCCCTGTAAATAATGGAATATATAGTCCATTAATCAATTACCCAACCTACTAAAGTAAAAGGTAAGATGCTGTGCCCTGAAACCTTTTCCAATTAAGAACAATCAATTTAAAGTGCGTATTAGATGGGATGGAGACTTAGAAATCAAGTCAACTAACAGTGACTTTAGTCTTCAGTACTTTAGTCTAAATACAAAAAACACTGGATCAATTGAAAACCACTGGAGAAATTAAAATATTGTCATGCATAAGAGTATTCAAATGAGCTAAGGAGACTGGTATCAAAACCCTCTGGGTGTGAAGTCAATTCGGAAGTTAGTATTTGAGTTTATAGTGGTTTAGTAATGGAAACCTGTAGTTAAGCCCCTAAGAAAGAATAGTTTAGGATTATGGTGAGAAGAACTCTAAACTCAACTTTGATTTCAGTCTTCTTCCTACCCTCTGTGAAGAGGACCATGTGAACTGAGGGGGAGGAAGATCAGAGAATTTTGATTTATTTTTATAGGTGTCCTAATATCCTTGGAACAACTGACAATGATGTCTACAACAGCAATCAAGAAAACATTGGATATAAGGAAAAGCATATTTTAAGTCTAAACAGGATCCCAGAAGAAAAGATACAGTATCACTAAGACAAATATCTTGAGGACTCCAGTGGAAAAAAAAAAAAGACTCTAGAATGTATGACTTACCCCTTTTGCCCTTGCTCATACTTTCCCCTGGATTCTGTATGTACCAGTGAGATAGAGTGTCATAGACTTTTGTGGCATGTTTTGTTTCAGTTTTTCTCACTCTATGACCTTAGTAAATACCCTTTTCTAAAAGCTTATCAAGACTGCCTGACTGATATCAACAAATGTCATGGGGGAAAGCACAGTGGTCGGGGCTCATGAGCATTAGAAATGATACTCCCCCAAACTCTTAGGCCTAATTGTAGACCCTAAAGAGAGATGTAGTGGTTGAATCCTGGGGACCCAACCAATAAAGGGGAGAGCAGTTCCACAACATGGGTTTCCCCATTTATACAAAGAAGGAAAATGAGACAGAGTTAAGATTTGCCCAGTCATATAGTTAGTAAGCAATAGTCAAATGATTGAAGCCCACGTCTTCGTAACTCCAGATATAGTACTTGTTCCACTAAGCCAAGCTGCCTTTGAGTTTCATATGTATGCAATTGTAATTTTGCAACGATCTTTAAAATGAAATAACCCTTTATATTAACGATCACTTTGCTGCTTTGGGTAGTTCCATTCATTGAGGGAGAAGAGAAAATGATGAGGGAGAAGTGAGGACCTGAATACTTTCAACAAATAGCAAACAGTAATTCTTCAGAACTCTATTATCGCTCCAAAACAAAATACTGATGGAAAGCAAATCCATGTGTTTTGGAACTTTACCCCAACAAGCAAGTTGAAACCTTCTAGGGTAAAAAAGGCAATAATAACTTCATCAGTGGAACTAAAATGATTGTAATTCTTATTTTGGGGAAGGTGAGGTGTCCAGAAGGGCAGCAAATATTCCTGAGTGGAACGATAACTTGGACATTGGAAGGTTATCCTTGCTCTAAAATACATGGCTGCCTATGAGCTTTCCCCAATCGTCATAGTTAAGTGATTGCAAAGTCCTTTTGGGGGTCCATTAACCCTAAGAGAAAACTATATCATGAACACTGATTTCTTTCTTTAAAAATAATTAAATTTATTTAATATATTTTATTATATATTATATATTTTTATATATTTAATATAATAAAATATAATATAATAAAATCAAATTGAAAAAAAAATTTATTTGTTTTCAGTTTTCAACAATCACTTCCATAAGTCTTAAATTTTCTCCCTCTCCCTCTCCTCTCCCTCCCTGAGATGGCATGCAATCTTACATGGGTTCTACACATACATTCCTACTAAACACATTTTCACATTAGTCATGTTGCATAGATGAATTTAAATGAATGGGAGAAATAATGAGAAAAACTCAAACAAAACAAAACATAGCACAAGAGAAAATAGTCTGCTCCATTCTGCATTCCAGTTCCATTGTTCTTTCTCTGGATGTGGATGACATTTTGCCGCTAGTCCTTTGGGAGTGTTTTAGGTCCTTCCATTGCTCTGAAGAGCTTAGTCTATCAGAAACAGTCCTCACACACTGTGGCTGTTACTATGTATAATGTTGTCCTGGTTCTGCTCATTTCACTCGGCATCAGTTCATATAAGTCTTTTCAAGTAAACACTGATTTCTATTTTTCCTAAGCATCATCTATTCTGTGACATGGATCTGTTTATTTCTACAGGTTTACTTTATCACATAAATTCTCCACACAATTCTCAATCTTAGCGGACAATTAGTCAGTTTGGGGGATGAAACAGATGCTTTCTCCCTCTGCTCTTTTTGTTGCCTCGCTCTCAATCATTCTGCTTTCTCACTAGCAGCTCCTTCAAATGAAACAAAGTCAAGGTAATAAGCATTTATTAAATGTTGTCTATGAAAACCATCTCAGGTCTGTAGGGAGAATAAAAGAAAACAGAATTAAAATTAATCCATGAGTATCTGATGGAAAGTTAGATAAGTGCCTGGCAAAGCAAAAACCATCAGTCAGGTTGAGCTCCTACAATTTGTTTACCCAAGATTTCCTTATCACATAGAGTGGATTTTTAATACTGAACATAACAAAGACATCTTATAATATCGATATTTTGTCCTTTAATTTCACTACCCTCCAGAGAGTACATGTGTTTTCAGATTTTGTAGCTAAGCATAATTAAAAGGAAAACAGAACAGGCAGTCCAAGATAACTGCAGGGTTGAGAGAGAGAGAGGCTCAAGCTGGGAAAGAGATAAATTTTATTTTTAGAATTTTAAGGCTTGACAGGAGGTAGTGAAATCTACCTTTTCTATAAATTACTAAAATGAATAGAGCCTCAGATGGAAGGTACAGAGGTAAATGTGTGATGTAAGAAGGGCTTCCTCATAATTATAGCTTTCCAAAAATCAAAGGGGATTCAATGGGAGGTTATGAACTGCCCTTTAGTAAAGGGATTCAGGCACAAACTGAATGATTGGGATATTTTAGAAAGGATCTTTGATCAGATGTGGGAGGTCTTTTGAAATTCTAGCTCTTAGACACTGTCTTTCTGGGCAAAACAACCAAGAGAAACATGTCCTTAGCACCACCTTCAAAAAGAGGAAGCATTCTTTGATTCTGTGAAAAGGAAATCAAACTGGAGAGGAAAATAGGTTAAGTAACACTCACAGTAAAGATGTGGTCTTTCCAGTGAACTTTTATATCTCCCATCTGTCTTAAATTTTATTATGTCAAACAAATAATGTTCAAGTAAATTTTTGACAACTTCTCATTCATCCACTTCAGTCCTGTGTCAGAGAAGGATGGATCCCTACAGTACCTTCCTCTGAGTTGGTTTTGTTGGCTTTTTGTTTTGTTTTGGTTTTAAGGGCATTTTAAAATAACTCACATAATGGTGTTTATGTGTCCTCTAGCAGGAATAACCATAACTCCCAAATTGCCCCCATGGTGAATGCTATGTATATCTATTCATTTTGTAATAGACATCTTTCTTGGATTTATTGATTTCTCTGATAGGTAGGAAAGCAGCTGGTACTAAAGGTATTTGTTTCTGAGTGGCTGAAGCTTTTTGTTATCTCTTTTCTTAAGCTTTGGTATATATTTAATAATAATGGTTTATGTTTATTATACCAGCTTCTAAGTCACTAAAACACTCTGGACTGTAGTTTCTTCATATGTAAAATGAGAGGGCTGCTGGAAAAAATAATTATCTCAAAGGTTCATTCTAGTTCCAACAATTGATGACTCTATATCCCATGATAGTTTACAAAGCACCTTCCTTGCAATGGACATATGGTATTAGGAACACATGCTTATTCCATTTTATAGAAATTGAAGCTCTGAGACAAACTTGAGATCATACAGATATTAGATGCCTAGTCTGGAAAGTGCATCTAGGCCCTGAGCTCCTGCTCATGCCATTATTTAATGCTATTTCTCATCTTATATTAGATTTAGACATCAGGTGTGTTAGATGTTGTGATTATATATTGGCATGAGGCCTTAAGGCTTTCCTTTACAACCGAAAGGAGAAGCCAATAAATGAATGGGTAAGAGAGCTCTTCTGAGAAATTAGTGTCTTTATAGTAAGCATTAGAATACTGGTCTTCTGACTCTGCATTCCATACTCTTCAATACTGTTTGATACCTAGGGTTTTCAGTCAATACTCAATAAACATTTATTAAGCACATGTTATATAATGGCTGACTAGGCATTGGAATAGTAGGAAAAGGCAGTGTCTGCTATCAAGGAGCTCAAAAGGGGCATCTTTAGTCTATATCAGCAAGTGATTCCTTCCACCTCCTCCATTCAGAGTAACTTCAGCTGCCACCTAGTTCAACTTATATCTGAAAAGGATGGACTTATGAAGAAAGAAGTTCTCAAACTTTAAAAACTCAAAGAAGTGACTTTCAGTGTTAATCATTGTGGTCACTGTTTTTGTTATAGTAGAAATACCAACATAATTTTCATATGAATATGCTGCATTATAAATAATATAGAAATAGCTTATAATAATTAATGTTTGCCAGATGTCATTATTATTGTTATCAAAGAGAGGAATAAGAATAGAACATGTGATTTCATTGATATCAAGAACTTCTGGATGATGACAAACCCTTCTCCAATGGAAATCACTGATTGTTTTTTGCAACATGAAAGAAGTACAATGAAAGTTTAAGTGAGTTGCCAAATATGTGTCAGCACTGGGATAGAGGCCAGGTCTTCCTAGCTTCTGGTATGATATTCTTTTTAACGCTGCTTTTTCTCTGCCATATTAATAATCATTTTTATTAACAGTAGTGTCTCTGGTGTAGCATGTTAGGAGTAATGACTTAGGGATGGAAAGGTTTGAAATAAAAAGTCTGAAAAAAAGCTACATAAGGTGAAAATGATTGAGGTGTTTATTGAACACAATGTTGAGAAGAGAATTTTTTTTGAAATGAAATGAAATATGACAACAGAAACAGAACAGAGGAGATGTGGTTCGCATTGTCATCCCAGACATGGGAGATAGCCAGTTAAAATTCTTGGGGCTGGGTTATAGAGTACTTTTTTGCATGGAACAGCATGGAGGCCACTATGCCTGGAGTTTGTGGAAGATAGTAGTAATATGTAGGATGACTGGAAAGATAAGGGGACAGATTTTGAACAATTTTAAATGCCAACAGAGCAGTTTATTTGTGATTCTACAAATAATAGGAAGCCATTAAAGTTTCTTGAGTAAGGGCAGGCATTTGCTTTAGGGCCATCACTCTGGCAGATGTATGGAATATGCATTGGAGTGAGAAGACCCAAGGCCATGAAGTAATTATTGCAATCATCTAGGTGAGATTACATTCAAAAACACTGTTCTTCTATTGCTAAACATATTTATAATTGCAATGGGAATTTCTATACTGTTGAACATTTCAGATACCATAATGCCTAGAATCAGGCTGGCATCAAGACTGTTTCAGAAGGGACTGTCCCCCCACCCAAGGCAGATGAAGACTAGACAAGTCTGCTTTTGAATCTACAAGATTTGCTCATAACTAAATTGACTTGGTGACTGCTGCTCCATGTGGCTTTCTCTGAAATGTCTTGGACAGATAGGCAGGGTAAAGGTATCTTAGGAGAAATCTGGACTCATCTGCAGCCCATTTCAGATGAATTGTAAATCTCTTTGATGGCATTATTATATAATACTAAGTATTTACCAAATGCTTTATTGTCATTTTTACTCTGAGAGTTGGAGGATTTTATTAGCCTGAAATAAGCCCCAGATTAGTTTGTAAATTAAGGCCTGAAAATGTTGAAGTCCAACCCTGCATGGCCTTCTGGGAAATGAATGAGGACAGGAAAAATGAAGTCAAATGTCAGAAATGGGATGTGAACAGGTTCGTTGGTCTACCAGTTTGTTAAACTATTCTGAGCCTTCCCAGTGTTGTTTCTTTCCTATGACTTTACACACCTCCATGGCCCTGTCTATGTGAGAGATGCCATAAAATCTTTCCTTTTGTACCCTCTGATTAGGTTACTGCTCTCCCTGTCCCCCTAAAAGAAGACAATCCATTGTGCGGTTCAAATGGGTGATAAAAACACTGCCTAGGCCTTGAAGTGAAACTACTCCCTCTGACATTTAGAATTTTTGGGGAGGAGTGGGGGCAGTGCTTATTGAATTCTCACTGTAAAGGAGGATCTAGAATCAGCACTGGAAAGAGGGGATGGTTCAGAAAGAATACAGCAATTATAAGTCCATAATTAGACCACTAAGTAGGGCAGGAACCCTGGGGCTTTGTCCAATAGTTGAATTTGAGGGTATTGAAAATGCTTTCAGTCTTTTCATAAAGGAGGCATGATGGAGTTTGGCACCTAGGGTAATAAGAACTAGCTAAAAGATAAAGTTCCCAGAGGATGAGTTCTCCCCCTGACCAAGGCTGGCTCTTTTCAAATCTATCCTGACCACTTTCTTCATTCTTAGAATTATGTGAGATCACTCTTTAAGGTGAAGGAGTGAGCAAGGGGATGATGAGAGAGATGTGTTTCTATTGCTTTGCTTGTACATGGTTTGTGCTGGCCTAGACATAAAAACTCTAATTATTACTCCAACCATAAAGACATCTCAGTCCGTCAGACTATGAAAGAGATAGCAGGTCCCCCATGAAAATAGTTCTTGATGAAATTTCCAAAGCCAAATCATTTATAACTAGCGGTCTAGCTTATTCACCTGGAGGATATTTTTTCAAATGATATTTACAAAGAATGGGAAAAAAAGATATCTGCCTTGAGCCATTTTAGCTTGACAGCGTAGTGTGTAGAACAAAGACTGGATAGAGGCACAAGTCTTCGGTTCAAATTCGAGTTGAGCTCTGTGATCACGAAAATGTCACTTCATATCTCTGGTTCTCAGTTTCCTGGATGGCAAAGAAAGGAGGCAAAACTGAATGATCTTGAAGGCTTCTTACATTTTGAATTCTGTATACAAAGTGCTGTTCTTTGAGGAAAGGAAAATATCAGTTGGCATGGTTTCCTCTGAACACTTTAAAAATGAAAGCATAGCAAAATTAATTGCAATGAATTGACAGCTAAACAAATTAATATAATTGGAAAATTACAAGGATAAGTTTACAAAATGATATTAAGTTGTCATATATATATATATATATATATATATATATATATATATATATATATATATATATATATATATATATATGGTACCAGTAGCATCAACTAATTGCAGAGAAATTAGCTAGTTTAAACATTTGTAGCAAGATATGACATGGCTCTTTTCTAGTATACTAAAGGTGGATAGGAAGAACATGAAATATTTGTTTATTATTTCTAATTTCAGGCCCAATTCAGAGATTTTCTCTTTTTCTTTTATTGATGTAAGCCTTTAAGGACATAAATTTTCCCCTGAGTATTACTTTGGTTTCATCTCACAGATTTTGGTATGATATCTCATTCTCTTTAGTGAAATTATTGATTGTTTCTAGATTTGTTCAGTGACTCATTCTTTAGGATTAGATTATTTCATTTCCAATTGATTTTAATCCAACTTTCTACAGCCCATTATTGAATATAAGTTTAATTGTATTATGATCTGAAAAGGGTGCATTTAATAGTTCTGCCTTTTAAAATGTGATTTTGAGTTTTCTATGCCCTAAAACACAGTCAATTTTTGTGAATGTGCCATGTTTACCTCAAAGAGAAAGGTATATTCTTTTCTATTCCCATTCAACTTTCTCCAGAGGGCTATACCGCTAATCTTTTGAATTTTTTTTTCCATTTCCTTAGCTTCTTTTTTGTTTATTTTATGATTTGAGTTATATAGATTTGAGAAAGGAATTTTGGAGTTCTCCACCATTAAGATTTTACTATTTCCTCCTGCAATTCTTTGAATTTTCCTTTAAGAATTTGGATGCTACACCCGTTTCACACACACACACACACACACACACACACACACACACACACACACACACATATATATATATATGTATGAAATGTTTAGTATTAATATCACCTCATTTTCTATAGTACCTTGTAGAAAGATGTAAGGTTTTTTTATCTCTTTTAATTTAATCTGTTTTTTACTTCATGATTGCTAATCTTGTTTTTTTTAAACCTCACTTGAAGCATAAGATTCTCCTCCAGCCCCTTATTTTTACTCCATGTGTATATTTCTGTTTCAAGTGTGTTTCTTATAAACAACATGTTACTGGATATTGGTTTTTAATCCATTCTGCTATCTGCTTCCATTTTATGGCTGAGTTCATTCTATTCATCTTCACAGTTAAGATTTATAATTGTATATTTCCCTCGATCCTATTTTTTCTCTGTTTATCCTTCTCTCTCTCTTTTTAGTCTGGCCTTTTATAAAAGTCTTTTCTGTATCTGACCCCTGCCTCCCTTAATCAAGCATCCTTTCTATCAGTCTCCTCCCTTCTTTTATCTTCTTTCCCTCCTACTTCCCTCTAGGGTAAGATAGAATTTTATACCCAATGGTTTATGTATATCATTTCCTCATTGAGTCAATTCTAATCAGAGTAAGGTTCAAGCATTGCCTGTCACCTCTCATCTGCTTTCCCCCCACTGTAAAAGCTCTTTTATTTTGCCTTTTTATATGATATAATTTCTCACATTTTTCTCTCCCTTCCCCCTTCTCCCCAGTCTTTCTAATGCTTATTTCTTTTTAAATCATCCCATGATAATCAATTACACCCATACCTGCTATCTATGTACACTTCTTCTAATTGCCTTAATACTGAAAAAAAAAATAACTTTCTTGGAGTTACAGTATTATTTTTCCATACAGGATTATATACATTTCTCTTTCATGTTTACCTTTTTATGCTTCTCTTTAGTCTTTTGTTTACATGTCCAATTTTCTATTCAGCTCAGTATTTTCATCAGGAATGCTTGAAATTCCTCTATTTCACTAAAGAGTCTATTTTCCCCCCAAAGAGTAACCTTCAGTTTTGTTGGGTAGATTATTCTTGGTTGTATCCCTAACTCCTTTATCTTCCAGAATGCCATATTCCAATACTTCTACTAATTTACTGTGAAAGACATTAAATCTTGTGTGATCCTGACTGTGAATCTATGTTATTTTGATTTTGTTTTGTTTTGTTTTTTTTTTCTGGATGCTTAAAGCATGTTTTCTGTGACCTGGGAGCCCTGGAACTTGGTTATAATATTCCTAGGAGTTTTCATTTTGGAATCTCTTTCAGGAGATAACCAGTAGATTATCTCCTGAAATGGAAACAATTTCTGTTTTACTCTCCGGATCTAAGATATTGGGGTAGCTTTCCTAGATAATTTCTTGAAATCTGGTATCTAGTTAGGCTCTCTCTTTAATTATGACTTTCAGGTAGTCAAATAATTCTTAAATGATACCTCAATTTATTTTCTATGTAAACTGATTTTCCAATGAGAGAGTTCACATTTTCTTCTATTTTTTTCATACTTTTGACTTTGTTTTATTATTTCTACAGTGAGATTTTGTATCTCTTTTTCTCATTTGGCCTATTCTGCTTTCTAAGGAGTTATTTTATTCATTTAATTCCCCCCCTCCTTTTTCCATTTAATTGTTGTTAAATAAGTGGTACATTCTTCAGTATTTTTGTGCATTTTTTTAAATCAAACTATTAATGCTCTTCTCATAATTTTCTTGCATCATTCTCATTTCTTTCCCTGTTTTCCCTCTACCACTCAATCTATTTAACTCTTTTCAGATTTCTTGTTAGGTTTGGCTTTAATTAATATTTTTCTCTAGGCTTTGTTTTTAGTTGTTTTCACATTGTGCTGCTATTGCCACCACTGCCTGTTTGGGCTCTGGAAGGACCTCCACCCTAGTGACACTGACATGTCTTGTTGACCTCTTAAGTTTTCTAAGGTCAGAAAATTCTCTTCATCTTTTTCTTGGCTCTTCTTTAAAATTTGGTTTGAGTCATTATTATAAACTTGTTTGGAATGGAACATATTGAGAGTTCATCTGGGTGGTTGTCCCTAATCTACCATCTTCTTTCTCAAGTTTCCTAATTCCTTTTATTAAGCTTCCCCTAAGTAGTTCTATTGATATTTTGTAAGAAAATGTTGACTTTGACCTCCAAACCACTCAGTTGTTGACTTTTTCTCAGTCATCAACATCTTTGACTCCTCTGTACCACCTCATTCCTTAGAATCCATTGATTCTTAATTCTCCTCACTTTGGTTTTGAGATTCTTCTTTGTTCTCCCACCTCTTTGACCTCTCTTTATTTTTCTCTCCTTTACAAGCTTCTTTTGCATTCTTTATCATGGCAGATCCCCTCCATTTTTAACCATCATCTCTCTTCTTTAAATACACACGTTCTTGATTCTCTCCACACTCATGCCTTCAAACTATCATCTCTAGGGACTCATGAGCCCACACTTTAATTCTCTTCTCACTCCAATTCTTCTTATGTACTTTTTTGACCGCCCCCTTTTTCTTCCATTGAGAAACATTAACTGTACTACTCCTATGTCAAAATGCAATCTTTGGTAAGTTCTCATTATCTATTGAATAAAGCCTAAACTCCTTACACTGGCATACAAAGATCCATAAAATATATGCTCAACCTCCTATGCTTAGCACACATTATTCCTCTTACTTACTAATTGACGAAGACAAACATAACTACTTGTTCACAAATACATTCTTTAGGTATGAAATGCTTGCTTGACCATCATCCCTTATATATATCAAACTCCACCATTCTCTCACTCCTCTTGAATCTGCCCTATGTCCAAACATGCATTCTTTCTACTTTTCTCTGCCTATTCATTTGTGCTCTTACCTATGTATATAAGGTTTCTTGGAACCCAGATTTTGCCTCTTAACATATTAGTCATCCTTCAAGGCTTGTGAGAAGTGTTGCCTCTTCCATAAAACTTCCTTATCATTCCAGACAGAAACAGTCTTCACCTTTTCTCACATTTTTTCTATTCCTTGTAAACAGTTATCATATACTAATCTATATGATGTTAATCTTGGCATATTCATCCTTATTAAATTATACATCCTTGTATGGGCAGACATTTATTTATCTTTGCTTTTCTCCCTACTGTCTGATACTTTGCATAGTAGGCACTTAAGAAATGTTGAATTAATAACTGAAGTGAATCATCAGGTCACAGACAAATAGTAGCATCTCAAGAGTGGAATAGCTATGGAATAAGCTATTAGTCATAGGTACCTATCTGCGGAGGCACCTGTCATGTAGGAAGTGCTTGGTAAATGCTCATTCACTGCCTGACTGCCTTCTACATAAATCTGAAGTTCAATTTCAGTACCTAACCATTATCTTGACATGACCTTGACTCACCTCTTCCAAAACCTGCATCTTTGGGAAACTATGTCTTTTTTAATTTATCAGTCCTACACCCAGAATCTGATCAGTAATTTGTTAGGCCACTGACTAATAATATAATGATTCTTCACAATGCTTCTCTGTATTTTCCAAATTAACCCCTGCAGGGGAGAAATATGATATAGAGAATTAAGAGAGCTACTTTTAAAGCCTGGAAGACCTAGGTTTACTTCCTACTTCTAACTCATATTACCTTTATGCACCTCTTGGTCACACCATGGAATTCTCTACTCATCCCCAATCTATTCCACTGGCTAGTTAATCTTCTAATGGGAAGTTTAGATCATACCTCTTTATCACACAAAGTCTTCAGTGGCATTCTACTCCCTACTAAAGAATATCTAAACTCCTTAGATTCAAGGGGTTTGGGCACCAATATTGGAATGAGGGTCAGGTTGGAATAATACATGGGTACTAAGAGTGAATGTTTGTTTAGTTACCATGCAGATAGATTCTGGCATTCAAGGCTCTCCAAGATCTGGCTTCAGACCCATTCTACTACTCTATGTTTATTTCATGCTCTTCTCTTCGCATGTTGAATGTTACGATCAAACTGGACTATTTGTTCATATACATACATATACATATACATACACACATACTCACATGCATAAATACATACACACACATACATACTTTAACCATGAATTGCTTGTCTGGCCAAATTCCTCTGTCTGCCTCTCCCCATTCTCTCACTCCTCTTAAATCTAGCCTTGCTCAAAATAGATTCTTTTTTTATTCTTTATTCATTTCTCTGTCTATTAATTCATGCTGTTCTCTATGTCTAGCATTCTCTCAGAATGCTTACAGACTATAAGATGTTGCATAAGTCATTCAACTTCTCAATTCCTCTGCAAAACTATCTAATCATTGAAGTTTCAGAGAAGGCAGAGACTTGCTTTGGAAGAGAGAAATCTAGGAGTAACATTTGCCAGTGAAATATATACTTATATACATACATGCATATTATACATATATGAATATGCATGTGACTGAGTATTTACATATATTTATATATGTTTGTATATATATATTTGTATATACACACATACATACACATATACAAACATAAATACACAGTATTCTTTACAATGTATTTTGGATGCCAGAATTACAAAGTATGTTTTCCATATTTATATATAAACCTTTTGTCCAAGAAACAGGGAAAAAAGTCAAGCATTTAGCCTTTATACTACTAAATTAATCCCAAATAGAGACACTTAAGTTTATACATGTGTAATTATATCCTTTCCCCTGAATCTGCCAAATCTTTGAGTTCCACTGCTGTCTCCAGACAGTCTTCCGTTTTTACATTTCCTTAAGTGCCTTTATATTAGTCTGGCCAATTTCTTTCTGCCAAATATCCCAGACTGCTACACATTTGATGGCCTCTTTATTGGGGATATAGGCTTTTTGCTGACATGGATGAGGACTATAGCATATTGTCAGAGATAGTTCTATATAACTAATGAACGAATGGCATTTCCATGAATTGACATTTTATCTGTTGTTTGGTTATCTCATCTCAGGGACTTGTTTTGGGATTTCATCTGCTTTTTAAAAGTCTGTTTGGAATAAACCCCGAGGCTGTGGGCTCCTCTTCTAAGCTAGATTTCATCTCATTAAAAAAAAAAATTTCTTATCCCAAAAGGTTATCTTTCCCTTCCCAAATGTATTCCATTCTAGTTCTCTCATTGATTCTTGGGCTTTTATCTTCCTCTACTCATTTTCAGTTCCCTCATTACAGAATCTCACAATTGAAGGGGGACTTTCAGAAGCATTTAGTTAAACCAGCTCATGGACAAAATTTCCTGCCATGGTGTACTTGTAATTAGTGATTCAAATAGTTCTTGAAGTCCTCTGAGTGCAGGAGTGTGCTGGCAAATGTTTAACAATCAACTCTCTGAAAATGCAGAATATATATTTTAAGATGAATCAATATTATTACTATTTTCTCAATCACTTTCTAAAATCTAGACAATCAAAAATTAATAAAACAAACATTTGCTAAATTATGAAGTGTAAAATCTCAGGCTAAAATTTAACGACTAGCTTTTTGAGAGAGTTTGACCTGACTCTAGCATATCTTTGCTAGATGACAAAATTCCTGGCCTCCCAAAGTAACTTATTCCACTTCTGAATAGCTCTCATCTTAAGAAATGTTGTCTTATGTCAAACACTCAATCCATAATTATATTACTATGAGTCAGACATTGCTGGGCACTAGGATCACAAATACAAAGAAATAAGCAAACTCTACCCTTAAGCACTTTTCATTATAAGGAATGACATAATAAAGTAGATACAGAGCAAATATTAAGAGAAAAAACAAATAAATATAAGGTAGTTTGAATATATCAATCTGAAAGGGTTGTCATTGGGGGATCAGGCAAGACTTTGGAGAGAAAAAGTTGTTATTAGGCCCTTCCTTAAGCCCTCTAAGACTGAATGTTTCATCTCAGATTCCAGTTGACAATCTCAGGAATCCACTATGCCAGTAAAAGAATGGGTCCAGTCTTATATACATATATGCATTTGTGAATATATATATATATATATATATCAAGCCAAATGTGCCTCTTTGCAATTTCTTCCCATGGCTCCTAGTTCTATGGACTCTAGGGCTCAGCAGAACATATCTCATACCTCTACCATGTGATGCCCTTCATTTATTTTCCCAGATGATCTCTTACAGCATGATCTAATGACCTTCTCCCCTAAACATTTTCCAGCCTGTCTTTGTTCTTCCTCAAATGTGGCATCCAGAATGGTACACTATAGTCTTGCTGTGCTCTAAGGTGGGACTCTCAGTAAGAAAGCCAGACTAGCATGGTGGATCAAGCATAGGATCTGGGGCCAGAAAATAAAAAGTAAGTTCAAAAGGCAGTTCCCATCTTTTTTAATTGTGTGACCTTGAGCAAATCACTTAAATTCTCTATGCTTCAGTTTTCTCATCTGCAACATGAGGGGACTGGATTTTATTTCCTCTAACAGCCCTTTGCTAGCTCTAAATCTATGAATCTCCTTATTGCTAGATATTGCACCTGTCTTAATAAATTCTAAGAATATATTAATTTTTGTGATGGCTATACCTTATGAATTTTATTCAGCTTGTTGATAACTAAGACCCCTAGATCTCTTTTCAGCCAGATCATATCTCTTCCTTTTTTCAGACTGGTTAAGTTCAAGTTCTCTACTATGACTTACTACATAATCTAATGGGATACAAACAGCAACAAAAACAATGCCAACAACAACATTTATTAAGCACCTACTGTGTGTGGGATACCATGTGGGGGATTGGAATACAAACACAATACAAATACAAACACATGCACACACACACACACACACACATCTACCACTCTCAAGTACACATTCTATTATATGAGATAGAACAAGTGATGAGATTGGTATAATATAAGGTAATTTGATGAAGACAACATAGAAATACAGGCAAATACTTTGAGGAGAGAACACTTTCAACTGGGAGGAATGGGGAAGGTTTTATGGGGGGAAAAAGGCACCTCAGTTGATCCCAGAAGGAAGAAGTTTCTGAATTTTGCAGATTAAAAATAGAGTACAACCTATCATTGAAGATGGCCTGTGAAAATGTGAAAGACAGAGATTAATTCACTTTGAATGGAATGTAAAGTTCATGAAAGGGAATAATGAGACATTGGCAGAAAAAGGAGAGTCGGAGAAAGATTGTAGGGATCCCTACAAAGCAGTCTGAGGAGACTGATTTTTATACTATAAGAAGGAGGATCTTCCAAGATTTTTGAGGGGAGTGATATGGACATATCTGTACCTTTGGAATATTATTTTGACTTTAATGTTGTTGATAAAGGAGAGATAACTGTCAAAGATGACTAAAGAGAAATACCACAAGGGAGCAGGAAATAGTTTCTAATCTCTTCTTTCACTTACTAGCTATATGACCTTGGGTTTCACCTCTCTAGACCTAATGAATCATTATTGACCTGAAGACCAAATACTAAATTAAAGGATCTCTTGAAATTCTTTTCAGTTCTATAATCCAACTTCTAGCCTCTTCTCTGCTCTTCTAGAATAAGTCATTGTTAAAAGAACAAGGGGAAAGTTGTTTAAAGAAATTATTGAAAAGAAGTTTTGCTAGATCTGTGGAACACAAAGAAATGGCTAAGGCACTAATTTAATATTTTAATCTTTTCTGATTAATTATGCAAAATCAACTGAACCTGCTAGATGATGGGGGTGCAGAGGTGTCATCATCGAAATAAAAAGCGAATGTTCCAAACAACTGTGCCATCCTTTAGGAATTCTATTCATAGATTACATCTAAATATGAAGAATTATTTCAATAAGTTTCACAACCAATTGTGACTGAATCATAATAAATCTGATTAAATACCACATAGACTTTAAAAAATATCTATTTCCAAGATTTATAGGACACACATTTAAATTTATAAAAGTGAAGAGCATTTCCCATTTTATATGTGATAAAGGGTTATCAAATGACAGTTCTCAGAAGAAGAAATTCAAGAGATCAATAGACAGATCAAAAGTGTTACAATTCACTAATAATCAAAGAAATGCACATTAAAGCAATTTGGAGCTTCTATCTCATGCCCTTAGGAATGTAGACCAAAAAAATGGGAAATATTCCCTGGGGCAAATCAATAATGCACTGCTGGTGGAGATGTGTCCAGTCATTCTGGAAAGCAGTTCAAAACTCTGCTCCCACGAATTCACTTTGACCCAATTACACCATTGCTAGGCTAAACACTAAGCAGATTAAAGAAGAATCAACAGGTGCCATACACACAAAAGTATTTACAGTAGCTTTTGCTGTTGTGGATAAGGACTAGAAACAAATCATTTATTTGGAAATGACTAAAATTATTGTATGTGAAAGTAATGACATACCATTGTATTATGAGAAATAATGAAGGGGATGGTTGTAGAGAAATGTGGGAAAACTTGTATGGACTGATGCAGAATGAAGTGAATGGAAGGAGGAGAAAATATTTGCTTTTAGAAGTCTTAAGAACTGTAATCAATGTAATGATCAAGCACCATTCCAGAGGACACATGATTATAAACATTCTCTATATCCTGACAGAGTGATGACAGACTTAAGATGTAGATAGAGATATGCATTTTTGGACATCATATCCACATGGGCCCATCTGGGGCCATATATATCTTGTATGGCCTCAGCAAGAGATTTTGAGACTTCTTTATCTATCTATCTATCTATCTATCTATCTATCTATCTATCTATCTATCTGTCTATCTATCTATCTATCTGTCTGTCTGTCTGTCCATCTGTCCGTCTGTCCATCCATGCATCTATCTATCTCCCTACCTACCTATTTATGTACTTACTGATCTATGTACATATATATCTTGCATTACTACACATATTTGTTAGAAGGTTTTTTTCTTTCTTTTTAAATGGGAGGGTGAGGAAAGAGAAAAGATGAAATATGGTTCAAAAATCAAAATCAACTTAAAAATATAAAAAAGAATTCTCTTTGTATCGTGAATCTTCAGCGCATTAAATTCTTCTTGAAGTCCTAAGCTGAACAACGAAACAACATAAATGCTTTCATGGGATTAAGAAAAAAAGGCACTATTAAAAAAATTATGTTCTTTACTGAAAGATGCACCTAAACTTGTTTAAATTGTAAATTTCTAAACTTGTCTATAAAAAAGATAGTTTGAAGAAGGCGCATGTCAGTAAAATAAGTTAGTACTTTTAGTTTTCAAAAACATGGCGTTATGGAAAGAACACTATGTGTGGAGATCAAGCAGCTGAATTTGAACCCTAACTCTTCCTCTTGACCTCTATGATCTTGAATGAGACTCTTAATTCAATCTGGGCCTTAGTCTCTGCCTCTATAAAATGAAGGATATGAAGTAGATCATTTTATTCTTCCTTCCATCTCCAACCCTGTGATTCTGTGCCCCTGTTCGTAGATGGATTAGAAAATGTGTCAGGGCAAGGAAAGTTTGTTTTTTCTCCATAAAGAAATCAGAAAATTGACCTTTGCTGATAAGAATATGATGTCATGGGTCTTTACAATGGATCACAGAGGACAACTATCTGGATATAACCTTCCATTTTTATTCATTGTGTAGTGAAAAAAAATACAAGGGATTTAGTGGAAGTCGAAAGATGGAAGCTTACATAGAAATCTAAACAGTCCTAAGTTGTTATTAGTTTAATGAACATTAAATAGATTATGGGCCAACCTCACAGTGGCAGAGATTAATCTCTGGTTCCTTGAAAATCAAAAGGGCTATTGACATCAAGTTGATCTTCAGCTATTGAGGTCAAGAACAACAAGCTCTGCTAGGAACCTAACTTACAAAGAAATGGTCTATAGCTATGGCACAATGAGAAGAATGTTGGATATGGAATGAGAGAACTTGGCTTTGAATCTCTGGGCAAAACACTTCATTGCCTAGAACCTCACTTTGCATTCTGTAAAGCAATGGACATAAATTAGTTGTCCATTAAGGACTTTTCCAGTCCTAAATCTATGACCCTAACTATAAGGATAGGGGTAACCATCTGATTTGGGAGTGACTGGCAATAGTTAAAGAGATGTGAAAAAGAAAAAAAAAATAGCGTTTTATTCAAATAATTTTAATAAGGCTGTAATGTTTAGTTCTATCAATTAATTTATTTTTAAATATTATTCACTTACAATAGAAATAAGTTGTTTAGAAGACAAGGCCATAAATGAGGCATTCATTCCACCTTAAGTCAGCATTCTCTAATTGAAGGTAAAACTCTTTTAAATAGCATAAAAATTTGTAAAATGAATCTGTAAAATGTAAGCATATCTTTGAATATTAATATTTCCCTACACTGTTTACCTAGACTTATACTACATTTTTTGAAGGAATTTCCTTTCCCAAACTGAAAAGTACAGATTCTAAATTATATAATTATGTGTATTCATCTTTCATTGCTGAAGAAGATCATGCTATCAGAGAAATGATGACATGACTTGCACTTGACTTTGTTTTGAGTGAGGGATGGCTGTACAGGTCACCAGCCTCATTTCTCCTCCAGAGCCATCTGAATCCAGTGACTAGATATTCATCAGAATGACTGGAGATGACCCAGGATGAGGTAATTGGTGTTAAGTGACTTGCCCAAGGTCACACAGCTAATGCGTGTCAAGTGTCTGAGGTAAGATTTGAACTCAGGTTCTCCTGACCCTTGAACTGATGCTCTATCCACTGTACCACTTAGCTGCCCCAAATTGTATAATTACTTACAGAGACAATATATTTTACTGTAGAAAGTGCTGTTCTTTGAGTCAGTAAGACTGGAGTTCTAACTCAAGGGTGTGCTGATAAATGTTTAACAACTGGCTCTCCAAAAATTTTTATACAGGACACACCTTTAATCTACATTTTTAACATTTTCTCTATCACTTTCTTAAGTCTAGGCACAATAAATAAAATATTAATGTGTATCCTATGTAGTTTCCAAAGTGTAAATGCTTGTCCTAAAAATTTAATAACCAGCTTTTTGTGAGTCAGCTGAAACTGGCTCAAGCATACACCTATGCCTTGTGTTGATACTTAGCAGCTAAGTAACCCACATTTAGCTTTTTACCTCATCTGGCTGAGATTGATCTAGTAAGTCACAGAGGAGTTGCCATCTGCACTAGAGGAGAGAGCTCCCCCAATTGAGTGACTCACTAATATTTTGCCTTTAATAACTCACATTTATATTTCTTCATGAAAGATTTTCTGAGCAATGAAATTCTACTTCCAAAACAGTGATTCAAGAGGCAATATTTTCAAAGTTCCCATCTATGTGTTTTCAGAAAGTTTTCCAAGTTGAAATATCCCAATCAACCTCAATTGGGGTGAAGGTAGTCCCTAAGTGGATAACTTTCTTATTCAATTTATGCAAAGGAGATAATGTCTGAACCAAGGTCAGAAATGTGTAATTCTCCATAGAACAAGTTGTGTGTAGGCAGTGGAGAAATTAATTATACCTAAATTTGAGAAAAAGACCAAGGTCCATCACTATTTCAGTTATTTAACCCCAGAGAATTATCGTAGTCTCAGATAATTCAAGAAACTCATTAAAGGACCTAGAAGATTACTCTCATCTGAATTTTTGGTTGAAATGATGCACTAACAAGAAGTAAGAGTGACAGAAGGAACTCTAATTACAGGGATTGTTTCCCTGTGGGGAATGAGAGAATTGATTTTGAAATTGTTCGGTTTATTAACCACAAGAAAAAAAAATATTTTTTCCTCTCTAAATATGAAACCAACAAAAAATTTTCAGTCAGAACCTTTACCTGTTTTAACAAAGAGCTGGGAACTCAATGACAATTTTATATCTGCATTGTCCCTGCATAAAGAGTGAAGTATTCACTAGTTAATACTGCTTACTTTTCACTCAATTCTAATATTATTTGTGAGAGAAGAACATGGTTTAAGATGAGTCTATCTTTGACTTTGACATAATGGAGCCATAGAATTATATACTTTTAGATCTAGAAGGCATCCCAGAGTTTATCTTATCAAATCTCCTCATTTTACATTTGAGGGAATCTAGGCTTAGCGGTAAAAGATGAGTTACTCAAATCCATGCTGACAGTGGCAGAACTCTAAATGGAACCCAAGACTCGACTCCCAGTCCACTGCTCTTCACTGTACTGCACCACAAAATAAATAATTATAAAGAAGATTCAATTCTAAGATGATGGTCATGGTGATATGATGGCTAAAATTTATAGTTTTATATATATTTATGATTTATATATATATACATATATAATATAGTTATATATAGCAATACAGATATAGCACTATAGCCACATTATCTCAGTCGATTAATCCTTGCTATATATCTACTGGAGAGTACAATTGAATGCCATTCAAAATATTAGGTCGGGCAAAAAGAGTCTCTGGAAAAGGGCTTGGAGAAAATAAAAAATGTGAGACAAAGAAAGAAGAAACTTCGAATCCATCAATGAATAAATATTTATTAAGCACATTCTGTATGTCGGGCACCATGCTAAGAGTTGGGGGTGCAAAGACAAACAAACACAAGGAAGTCTTTGCCCTCAAGGAGCTTATACTTTCTAAGAGGAAGACAAACTTAAGGAACTGGCCACTTAGCCCCAAATGCAAAACTGGCAAAAATTGGGTACAAATTGCAGAGAGGCTCATCAAATGGAAAAGCAACAATAACAACTTTCTAACAATTAGTTATTAAAAAGAGGAACAGTTTACGTTTGGAGGAGTTTAATGTCCTCACTCTCTTTAAACTGAGACCTTCAAACTAAGACCAGACGGCTACTTTTTGGAGAAGGTAAAAAGAGGGTTCTTGTTATAGCATAGACTGCCCTAGGAGACCTCTTCCAATTCTGAGATTTTATGACTGTGTCATTCCGAATGTTTGGTTCTGAGAAAATATAGTAATTTTATTTTTAAAAAGGAAGGAAAGAAGGGAAGGAGGGAGGGAGGAAAGAAGGAAGGAAGGGAGATTTGTGTTTTTCAGATCTAACTTAAATTAGATGGACTCAAAACTATTGGACTCTGGGACTTCCTATGTCCATAGCTCTATGCTATATGCTGTAAGGAATAAAAAAAAATTATAAAGTAAGGCTCTTGCCATCAAGGAACTTTCAGTCTTTCTGAGGAGACAAGACAGACACAAATGGACCATAAATAATAAAACAACACAGAGTGAGGTTAGTGCCAAATTAGTTGTGTACATTGTTGGATGAATTTAAGAGAGATTGCTATGGGGGAGATGGAAAAGCGGAGGCTTGATGTGGAAGGTAGATCTTGGATGAAGCACTGAAGAATGAGGAAGATCTCAGATAAAACCTGTAACTTCTGATTATATAGAATATTGATCAACTGGAGTAATAGAAAATCTAAGTAATAAAAGGTAATACAAAATAAACAATGCACACACCAAAAATTGAAGAAAAATTATAAAAGGTTGAAATAGCCAGTGTTAAAAGGACTACAGGAAGATAGGAACATTTGTGTACTCTTGGTGAAACAGTGACTTAGTCAAGTTGTTTTAAATACAATTTATCCTTTTGCATGAAAAGTTATTATACTCTCCCCACCTTGTACCTGGTAATCACTCTACTTGTCATGAATCCCAAAGATGTCAAAGAAAGAATATCCCGTGTGCACCAAAAATATTTATTCTAATATTTTTTGACATAATAAAAACATGACAGTTCCATGAGTCTATGAATAAAATGTGTATCTTTGATTAAACAATGGCTTAATAAATAATGATAAATTAATATAAAAGGATTATATGATAAAGAATGATAAATACAATTAATTCAGATAATATTGAAAAATATACTGATATAGAGCTAAATAAGTAGAACCAGAGGAACAGTATATATATATATATATATATATATATATATATATATATATATATATATATATATATATATATATATATATATATATATACACGTATATATGTAGTGTGTGTATGGGTACATATACAAATATATGTAGGTGTATGTATATGTGTGTGTATTATATAGATATATACACACATAAAACAGCATATAATATTGTAAATGAAAATTTCATTCACAAAAACAGTTCAACAAGTGAACTCTGATATTACCAATCTCAGTTCTGGAGAAGGTATTAGGAAGCACATTTCTTTGTTCTCAGTAGAAAAGTAGGAAACACAGTTACTCTGTCAGTTTTTAACTGATTTTTTTTTCTTGTTATTACTGTTCTTTTCATAAAGAAGGGGTGAATAGTGCAGGTATATACCAAAAAATGTTTGCTACAATATTAAAAATGAAAGGAAAAACATGAATGACACTTTAAAAAAGGAGCAGGATTTGGATATGGAGGAAGGGCTAAAGTAGAGAGGAGAAAGGTTTGAGCAACTGTTTATTGTTCATACATAAGCTCATACATTTAGAGCAATAAGGGACCTTCAAAGTCATCTAGTCCAATCCTCGTTTTACATTTGAGGAAATCAAAGTCCAGGGAGTTTAAGCAATTTGTCTCATTAGAAATAAGGAATATGAAACTGAGACTTTAAGTGATTTGATATGGCACATGCCTAGCAAGTATTTGCGCCAGCCATCAAATCCAGGTTTTCTAAATCAAATTCCAATATTCTCTTCCCTTTTGTAGGCAGGGGGACCATTGATTATACAAAAGCTGACTGAAATTTTCCAGATTATATGGCGAGAGGAAATTATCCCCCCAAGGAGTTCAAGGATGCTTCCATTGTCTGTCCCTATAAAGGTAAAGAGAATAGATTGTCCTGCAAATATCATAGAGAGATTGCTCTCAGTCATTGTTGGCAAAATTCTTGCTAGAGTCCTCCTTAATAGACTGATCCTTCCTTGGAAGATGGTCATTTACCTGAGAGCCAGTGTCGTTGTAGAAGGGCTGAGGAACAGTCGATATGGTGTTTGCTGCCTTACAACTCCAGGAGAAATGCCAGGAGCAGAACAGAGCTCCGTACACAACGTTTGTAAATCTGACCAAGGCCTTTAACACTGTTAGTCATAAGAGCTTATGGAAAATTATGTCAAAATTTGGCTACCTGGAGGAGTTCATCAATATAGTATGTCAATTTCATGATGGCATATTTGCCCAGGTTTTAGATAGTGAACAATGCTCTCATGGCTTCCCAGTCACTAACGAAGTGAAACAGGTCTGTATGCTTGCTCCCATGGTTTTCAGCATAAAGTTTTCAGCCATGTTGTCAAATGCCTTCAATGAGACTGAACATGGCATCAAGGTCAACCATCATACTGATGGCAAGTTCTTCAATTTGAAAAGGCTATAAGCCAAGACCAAAGTGGAAGGAATGTTGGTGCATGATTTTCTGTTTGCAGAAAATTGTGCACCCAATGCAACCTCTGAAGTTGAGATGCAACAAAGTAGGGATCAATTCTTTGCTGCCTGTGCTAATGTTGGTCTAAATAATTAACACCAAGAAAACACAGGTGCTCCAACAGCCACCACCACACCATCCATACATGGAACCATCAATTACAACAAGTGGAGAAGTTTTGAAATCTGTGGATGAGTTCACTTAGCTTGGCAGTGTACTTTCCAAGTTTGTACACATTGACAATGAGGTTGATGCACACGTTTCCAGAGCTGGCTCAGTGTTTGGGAGGCTCTGAAAAAAAGTTTAGGAGAGAAGAGGTAGTGAGAAGACTGACTACCAGACTGAAGGTCTACAGAGCTGTTGTGATGACCTTGTTGATTTATGCCTACCCAGAAAAACTCAGTATAATACTTCAGGGGAAAAAATGATCATCCAATGATATAGAGGAATTTCAAGCATTCTTGATGAAAAGACCAGAACTAAATAGAAAATATGACTTTCCAACACAAGAATCAAGAGAAGTATGAAAAGGTAAACAGGAAAGAGAAAACATAAAGGACTTACTAAAGTTGAACTGTTTTACATTCCTACAGGGAAAGATAATATTTGTAACTCTTGTGACTTTTCTCAATATTTGGGTAGTTGAGGGGAATACACACACACACACACACACACACACACACACACATACACAACACAAGGTGACTTGAAAAAGAAGGGATGATACCTTAAAAAATAAAATAAAATTGAGGGATGAGAGAGGAATATATTGGGAGGGGAAAGATGTGTGTGTTCATCCTTCATTAATGAAGAAGAGCATGCCATCAGAGAAATGATGACATGACTTGCACTTGATGTTGTTTTGAGTGAGGGAGGGTTATGCAGGTCACCAGCCTCACTTCTCCCCCATAGCCATCTGACTTCAGTGACCACTGACTGGAGATGACCTAGAATGAGGCAATTGGTGCTAAGTGACTTGCCCAAGGTCACATAGCTAGCGAATATCAAGTGTCTCAGGTGAGATTTGAACTCAAGTCCTCCTGACTCCTGCACTGGTGCTCTATGCACTGCACCACCTACCTGCCCCACTGGGAGGAGAAAGGGGGAAATGGAGTGGGGTAAATTATCATGCATCAAGGAGGCAAGAAAAAACTTCTTCAGTGGAGGAGAAAAGGGAGGATGTGAAAGGGGAAAAGGGAAACTTACTCTATGCACATTGGCTTGAAGGAATGACATGCTCACTCAGTTTCATATGAAAGCATATCTTGCACTACAGAAGGGTAGGGGAGAAGGGGGCAAGTGAGATGAGGGGGATGACAGAAGGGGGAGCAAATGGGAGAAGGGAGTTATCAGAAGTAAACACTTATGGGGAGAGACAAGGTCAAAAGGGACAATAGAAGAAATGGGGGGAAGAACAGAATAGAGGAAAATGTAGTCAGTCTTACACAACATGACTATTATGGAAGTCTTTTGCAAAACTACACTTATACAGCTTATATTGAATTGCCTGCCTTCTCTGTGGGGATGGGTGGGGAGGGAGGAAGGGAGAGAAGTTGGAATTCAAAGTATTAGGAATGAATGTTGAAAAATGTTTTTGCATACGACTGGGAAATAAGAAATACAGGTAATGGTGTATAGAAACCTATCTTGCCCTACAAGAAAAGAGAGAAGAAAGGAATAAGAGAAGGGAGGGGTGTGATAGAAGGGAGGGCATATTGACGGCATATTGAGGGAAGAGGCAATCAGAATGCAAGGTGTTATGGGGTGGGGGGAGGGGAAAGATGGGGAGAAAATTTGGAACTCAAAATTTTGTGGAAATGAACGTTGAAAACTAAAATAAATAAGTAAACATTAAAGGAAAAAATAAAAAAATAAAACTCATCTTTGTAAGCCTGTGAAACATGGACAGTCTACCAGTGCCATACCAGGAAACTGAGTCATTTTCATTTGAACTATCTTAGGAAGATTCTGAGGATCACCCAGAAGGAAAAGGTTCCAAACACTGAAGTCCTTGCTTGAGTTGAAGCATTCAAATTATGCTTCAGAGAGTGAAGCTCTGATGGGCTGGCCACATTGTTCAAGTGCAAAATATATGCGTGCCAAAAGATTATTTTATGGAGAACTCACATGGGCAGGCAATCACATGGTGGTCAGAAGAAGTGATAGAAGGACACTCTCAAGGTCTCTCTCAAGAACTTTGGATTTGACTGTGCAACATGAGTGACTGGCACAGGACTGCTCAACATGGTGTGCCCACATCAGAAAGGGTGCTGTCCTCTATGAGCAAAGTAGAATTGAGACAGCACAAAGTAAACACAGGATGTGCGAATTTGGAACATTCACCCCAATAATTCATATGGACTATCTGTGCCCAACCTGTGGCAGAACATTCTGAACTCACATTGGTCTGATCAGTCACAGTAAGACACTCTGAAACTTCACTTTATTATGGTGATGTCAACTAACTTAATCTTTAGTCAACAATGGGTCCCTGCCCAACTTCCACTCAGTAGTTGTTTTTGGACCCTCCTGGCTTAGAGTGAATGTCAATAGTAACAGTTTTTCTTCTAAACAATAACCTGAAGGCTCCTGCCCCTCCCAGCATGATTTATCTATTTTTTTTCTTTTCTATTAGAGGGGCCATCCCCTGACCACTTTTTAAAGAGGCCTATTCACTGAATGGGCATTACCTCACTTTAGGTGAGTACATGAAAAGACTTTTTTGCTAAAATTAGGCCAAGGTCTCCCATTGCATCTGGGGCCATCTCCAGTCATTATGATGAATATCTGGTCACAAGACACAAATGGCTCAGAAGGAGAAGTGAGGCTGGTGACTCTGCAACATCCTCCCTCACTCAAAACAAAGTCAAGTGCAAGTCATATCATCATGTCTTTGATGTCATGGTCCTCTTCAAAGGATGAATACAATCATCTTTAGTCTTTAAAACCAAACTTTGAATAAAGTGGACTTATTGACTAGACTAACTAGAAAGGAGTTTGGGGATCTCCCAACTTACTCTGCAATTTATTCTACACTTAAAGTCTGAACCAACTAAGGCCCTCAATTTTGCCTTCATTTCATGTCTAACAACCGTATGGTTGAATATAAAAAGCTGAATAATCATTTTTTTATCCAGTGTGAAAGCAAAACATTGGTATTTCCATGTAGAAAATCAGGAAAAAGAAAAAAAAATATAAGGAAGCTATAAATTCACATCTCAATTCTCTGAACTATGCAGCTTCCTGCCTGGGGGTTTTGGGCATTCATCAATCAACCTTGCTGACTTTGATTCTCTCTTATTGGCAAAGAAATACCCAGAGGGAAGTACTTCCTCCATCCTCCCTAGCCACCCACTACATTGTCCATGGTTTCCAAGGCATCATCTCTATTAAAGGGAAGAATGGACTGGCCACCCACAAAAGTTATGTTTCCATTATTATTTCCATCCCCAGGCAACAAGCAGCTGCAAATCCCCTCAGCTTACTCATTTTAAAAAAAAAAAACATTCACAGGCATCATTTCATATGAGGCCAAACAGCAAAATAGCCTCCAAGGATGCTGGGATAATGTGCTCTATGATTCCCATCCCCATCCTGCTTAGAGGTCGTGATAGCAGTGAGAACGTAGTCCCTCTAAAAGAGAATCATCAAATATTAGAGTTAGACTTTAAAGGTCACCAAGTACACCTCCTCATTATGCAGCTGAAGTAAATAAGAGCCAGACTTGACAAGTAACTTTTCTAAGCTTCCACGAAATTTTGTGGCAGAACTCTTCCCTTCATTTCAAAATTCACACTTTCCTCATTCTTATGGGTAGCATATTTGCATTTCAAAAATGAACTTCTCTAGAAAGATCCAAAGGCTAGGAATTATAGACACCATAATTAGACAGTCAATGAGCAGTTATAATTTACTATTTGCCAGATAGTGCGCTAAGTGCTGAGGAGACAAAGAAAGGCACCAACTTAGTGTGTGCTTCCAAGGAGCTCACATTCTAATGGGGAAGACAACATGTAGAAAATGTTCGGGCAAGACAGATACAGACTGAATGATGGGTTGTCTCAGAGGGAAAGCACTCATCAAGAGAGAGAGGGAAGGAGACCAGGAAAGGCCTCCTGAAGGAGGTAGAATTTGAGTTGAAACTTGAAGGAACCCAGGAAGAACAGTATTCCAAGCATGCAAGATATTTATTCCCTCATGAAATCCAGGTATGGAGAGGAGAGAGGAGATGGAGTGTCTGGATGAGGGGCAGCAAGTACTCATCCAGGGGATGAGGGGAAGCAAGAAGGCAGATGTCACTGAATAATATAATAGCTGCTGTTGTTGTGTTTGTATTTCATTCCCAAAGAGGACCGTGACATCAAGATGAGGGCATGACTTGCAGTTAACTTGATTTGAGTGAATTAGGGTGGTGCAAGGTCACCAACCTCACTTTCTTCTCCTGACTCATGTGGGTCCAGTAGCCTGATATTCATCAGGACGACTGGAGATGACCCAGGATGCAATGTCAGACCTTGGCACTTTCAGGCTAAGGTCTTATCACATTCTCACTTTGAGTGAGATACACCCATTCAGTGAGGAAGCTTCTTTAAGTTACTCAAAGTATAAGGAGAGGAGTGAAGGGGCAGAGGACTAGAAAGGCAGTAAGGGATCAGACAAAGGAGTTTATATTTGTTCCTGGAGGTAATAAAGAGCCATGGACATTTACTAAATAGTGGCCACAGTGAGACATGGTAGGACTTCAGGAAATTCTTTTGGCAGGTTAGGGAGGATGGACCAGAATGTTAAAAGATGTCAGACAGGGAAAGCAATTAGAAGGCTATTGCAATGGTCTAGGCATGAGGTTATGAAGGCCTGTACATAGTACAAAAAGGCATAAAAGGGGATTACAGAAAGGATATGAAGGTAGAAACAGAAACCCTTAGCATTTCACCAAAACCTAGAGAGGAGGGAGTTAGCAGGGGAAGAGTGATTAAGTGTGTCAAGTCCTACAGAAAATGAGGGTTAAGAAAAAGACCATTCAGTTTTCAATTTGGCATTTACAAAATCAGTGGTGACTTCAGAGAAAACTCTTTTGGTTGAATGATGAGGCCATGCAGATGGTTAGAAGAGAGGGAGAGGAGAGGAAGTAGAGGCAGCTATTGTAGACTGCTTTGTCAAGAAGTCTAGATTTGAAAGGGAGGAAACTCCAGTAAAGAAGTAGAAGAGGGTGGAGCCAAGATGGCAGAGTAGAAAGACTCACGTATGCTAGCTCCGAACCCACAGACCATATACTTTCTGCAAGAAGAACTACCCACGAATTCTGGAGCACTGCAAGGTGTGCAGAAACACAATGGAAAAGATTTCTGTTCCAGAGAGCCCTGGAGAGCAGTCCCCAGGGGTCCATTGCGCCCTGGAAAGTGGAGCCCACCCCTATACTGCCATGGTCACGGCCCCAGAGGAGCAGATCCGAGCAGGCTTCAGGGACGGAATCTCATGCTACAGGTCAGTGAGAGAGACGTCTAGGCTGGCCGAGAGGGGAGCAGGGTGTCTCCATTACTTGGGCCCCCTCGGGAGGCAGCAGCAGAGGCAGCGGCAGAGGCAGAGGCAGTGGCAGAGGCAGTGGCGGTGGCGGTCCGGGACAGCAGGCAGCAGCAGGCAGAAGTTCAGGGCCATTACTGAAGGTCTCTGCATAAACCCCCTGAGGGAACTGAGCCTGGGAGGCGGCCCTGCCCCCACCCAAGCACCAGAACTTAAGCTCACATTGAATAGCAACCGCAACTGCCGTGGAAAGCCCATTTGAATCTCAGACCCCAAGTACTAGCTGGGCAGATCTAGGCGGGGGTGGAAAGGAATCTCAGAAGTCAAGTAACTGGCTGGGAAAATGCCCAGTAAAGGGAAGAAAAATAAGACTATAGAGAGCTACATTGAGGGGGTACAGATGTTCCCGCCTTTCAATTCTGATGACGAGGAAATATTCTTACCATCAGGGAAAGACGTGGAGGGTGGGGCCTCTGTATCCCAGACATCCCAGGTGGATGTCTGGTGCGCTCAGGCCATGGAAGAGCTCAAAAAGGATTTTGAAAATCAAGTTAGACAGGTGGAGGAAAAACTGGGAAGAGAAATGAGAGAGATGCAAGAAAAGCATGAAAAACGGGTCAATACTTTGTTCAAGGAGACCCAAAAAAATGCTGAAGAAAATAACACCTTGAAAAATAGGCTCGCTCAATTGGCAAAAGAGGTTCAAAAAGCCAATGAGGAGAAGAATGCTTTCAAAAGCAGAATTAGCCAAATGGAAAAAGAGGTTCAAAAGCTCACTGAAGAAAATAGCTCTCTCAAAATTAGAATGAAACAGATGGAGGCTCATGACTTTCTGAGAAACCAAGAAATCACCAAACAAAACCAAAAGAATGAAAAAAGGGAAGAGAATGTGAAATATCTCATTGGAAAAACAACTGACCTGGAAAATAGATCCAGGAGAGACAATTTAAAAATTATGGGACTACCTGAAACTCATGATCAAAAAAAGAGCCTAGACATCATCTTCCATGAAATTATCGAGGAAAACTGCCCTGACATTCTACAACCAGAGGGCAAAATAAGTAGTGAAAGAATCCATCGATCACCGCCTCAAAGAGATCCAAAAAGAGAAACTCCTAGGAACATTGTGGCTAAATTCCAGAATTCCCAGGTCAAGGAGAAAATATTGCAAGCAGCTAGAAAAAAACCATTCCAGTATTGTGGAAATACAATCAGGATAACTCAAGATCTAGCAGCTTCTACATTAAGGGATCGAAGGGCATGGAATAGGATATTCCAGAAGTCAAAGGAACTAGGACTCAAACCAAGAATCACCTACCCAGCAAAACTGAGTGTAATACTTCAGGGGAAAATATGGTCTTTCAATGAAGCAGAGGACTTTCAAGCATTCTTGATGAAAAGACCGGAGCTGAAAAGAAATTTTGACTTTCAAACACAAGAATGAGAAGAAGCATGAAAAAGCAAACAGCAAAGAGAAGTCAGAAGGGACTTACCAAAAGTAAACTGTTTACATTCCTACATGGAAAGACAATATTTGTAACTCTTAAAAGTTTTCAGTATCTGGGTAGTTGGTGGGATTATACACACACACACATACACGCATGCACGCACACACACATACACACATGCACTCACACACAGAGACAGAGAACATAGAGTGAATTGAATAGCGTGGGACCATATCTTAAAAGAAATTAAGGTAAATGGTGAGAGAGAATTGTAGTGGGAGGAAAGAGGGTGAAATGGAATGGGGTAAATTATATCTCATTCAAGAGGCAAGCAGGAGTCTTTTTAGTGGAGGGAAAAAGAGGAGAGCTGAGAAAAAAACAAGAAGTTTACCCTCATCAAATTCAACTAAAGGAAGGAATAAAATGCACACTCATTTTGGTATGAAAACCTATCTTACAATACAGGAAAGGGGGGGGGATAAGCAAGGGTGGGGGGGGGATGATGGTAGGGAGGGCAATGGGAGGAGGGAGCAATTTGAAGTTAACACACCGGGAGGGACAGGATCAAAAGACAGAATAGAAACAATGAGGGGCAGGATAGGAGGGAGGAAAATACAGTTAGTCTTATACAACACAACTATTATCGAAGTCATTTGCAAAACCACACAGATAGGACCTATATTGAATTGCCTGCCTTCCCAAAGGGAACAGGTGGAAAGGGAGGGATGGGGAGAATTTGGGTCTCAAAGTTTAGGAACAACTCTTTAGTATTGTTGTTGCTACTAGGAAATAAGAAATACAGGTAATGGGGAATAGAAAGTCATCTGGTCCTACAGGACAAAAGAGAAGATGGGGACAAGAGAAGGGAGGGGTGATAGAAGAGAGGGCAGATTGGTGATAGGGAAAATTAGATTGCTTGGTGTATTGTGGTGGGGGGGAAAGGGGAGAAAATTTGGAACCCAAAATGTTGTGAAAATGAATGTAAAAATTTAAATTAAAAAAAAGAAGTAGAAGAGAAGTGATCTAGAAAGAGGCACATTCATATTGAATTAAAAGAACTTAAGACAAGGACATGGAAGGTAGATTCTGACAAAAAAATGTATGACGTTGGGGATCAGTTAGCCCTTAGTTTCTCTTCAGTTGTTTCATATTTCTAATAGGATCAAGGATACTCTGTCTCTATACCAAGGTGCAGCAAGCACACAGAGAACAAAATTGGTCTGACAAGTTCTTCAAAAGTAACATGGCACTCAGCGTGTACACATTAAGATGTATACCTGCATATATTTATCACCTTGTACACATTTGAATACTTGTTTAGTTCTATTATATGCATAGACCCTTTATCACATAGCCTACATATTCAAGTACCACCAATAGTTATCCTTTGTTTATTAGGCCAAAGTCAAGCTTCTCATCCTTAAAGACAAAACACTCCAACATATGGATGAAGCTTCTCATACAATCTTGTAGAATGATATACAAATCACAGAGAAACAATATTGAGGAAGTGGTTTGAGGGTTGGACTCAATGTCAGGAAGACCTGGTTTTTGAGAACATCCTTTAGCAGATTGTAAGTGACCCTAGAAAAATCATTGAACTTCTCTATCCTACAGGGAACAAACTCAACAATTTTCACAAGTGTAGGTTTGCATTGGTTGAAGTAGTTTTCTCATAGGAAGTTCCCAAGACCAAATCTGGACTTCTCGATCATGTCCACAAACAAGATACCTTCTCCCCTCCCCCTTTCCAGCTTCCTTTTATATGTTGACTTCATCCTTCAGAATTTAAGTTTTTCAAGAGCAGAAACTACTTTTCTTTCTATTTGTATTTTTATGCTCAGCACTTAGCACAATACCTGACACATAGAGTATTTAATAAATACTTGAGTGACTGACTGAGTAATTCAATCCAATCCAATCAACATTTATTAATCACTTTTCATCAGGTCCTATGCTAAGTGCTACGAATACAGTTAATGAAAAGAAATATAGCTTCTGTCCCCACAGAACTTACGATCTAAAGAGGGAGATAATATACCAAAGGAGGCAGGAACGAGGGGATGGGACACCAGGGAATACCTGCTTCAGTTACAAGTGATGAGCTTATCCTAAGAGAGGCATTCTGCTTCATGGAATTGACATCAGTAAGAACAGGAGATGAGAAGTAGAATGAGTTACTACCAGTTTCTGACATCTCTAATGGGAGGCACTGTGATGAGTGTGGTACCCTGACCTCCAGCCCTCCAAAGAAGAGGAGGCTGAAGAAGGAGTGTCAATCAAGTGTTGAGTTAGTAACATGGAGGCGAGTTTAGAAGGGATGAGATCATCTTGTTCCTCCACCTTGGGAAATCATCTGGTTCCAGTGGATGGAGTTGGTTGACTAGCAACAAAATCACAGATCTGGCTTCTGCTTCCACTCTCCTTGAGAAATAAGTAAGCTCTTTTGGAATGCTCATTCATATAATGAGGTACAAGATGCCATATGCACACTTGAGGCTCAGTTTGCTACTTTCCGTGGTATACCTCAACTTTGTCATACTTAAGGAAAAGAAGGAGTACCTATATTTGTACTCAGAAGACATCCACACCAATAGCCACACCTTGAGTCACCAAGAGATGCTGGGGGATATGTGATTATGATCTAATTTAGACAAAATGATGTGGAACTTCTCACAATTAAAAACAGAAGTTGTTAGAATTTCTTTGGAGTCAGGTCATGCACTCATGGATATTCAACAATCAGTCTACCTGTCTCCATGTCCCTGGGTATGAGAAGGGAATGATCCATCTGTACTACAAAGGATTTTAGGATAAACTAATCAATCCAACCATCCATTAATAAATTCTTTAATAGAATTTCTTAAACATCTATTACACCCAAGGGACTGCACTAGGTACTACAGATGCAGACACACAAACAAGTAACATGTTTCATTTGGGGTCACAACTCTAGAGGTGGAAGAGGCCTTAGAACAGAAGAATCCTGGGAAATGTTTAAGAAAGGCTCTGAAAAAAAGGATAGCAGGACATACCTTTAATTTTAATTGGCATTATTAACATTTTCTTCACCACTTTATTAATAATTAACAAAATAATAAATCAAATGGTGATTAATTAATCAGCCTTTGCTTATTTTGGAGGTGTAAATGCTCACTCTGAGAATTTAACAATTTGCTAGTATGAGCTCAGTTTAAAATACTCCTTCTTTGAAGGTCATTTAGACCAACTGCTTTATTTTACAGATGATGAAACTGACATCCAAGGAAATTCAAGGATTTAACCAAGGGAAAAGAGTCAGGTTAAGTAGAAAAGTCAGGATCTGGACCCAGGTCTTACAATTCCACATCTCTATCATTTCTCATACATACTTCCTCCATCATGTACTTTTCATATTCTTTTCTAGTTCATTTATGTCTTTCTAATATTTAATGCTCAGGGTCAAGTACCTTGTTTGGTGATTAAGTCTTACTGGAGACTCTTCTTAATATGACTCTTCTGGGGAGCTTCCAGGGGCTGCAATGCTGACCCAGTATTGTGATTTGTCTAATCTGGGAGATGGTCCAGTCAAATGTCAGATCTTCTAATTATCCTTAGTACAGTCCTATGTTCTTTCTCTAGTTTCTTCCCTTGGGTGAACTCCAAGCCTTTCCAGGGAAGAGGAGAGTGCTTAGCTTCTTTCTACACATCCATCATCATTAGAGTAGAAGTAAAAATGTCCAGCCTGTGCTAAATTTGATCCTGGTGGGACTTCAGGCTGAGACGTTGTTGGTTCCACTGCATTAGCACCATTAAATATACTTCATTAGGAGATGTGCTTACCTTCTTATGATCTCTTCCCCTGTAGAAGAAAACCTGCTGGGTGTTGAATGCCATTTAGCCTCTTCCTTCACACTGAGGTTCCATGCCCAAAATGAATGACTTTTTCCCAGCATTCAGACATCAGAGCCCCCATCAAAGTGAGAGGGCCTTGACCTGAGCTTTCATGGGGAAGGGAGGCCAAGGGCCTTTGCCACCTTGTAGTACAGATGAGCAGGGAGGGCACAGAGTTATGAGGATATCCTAATGTAATGGTATCAGATTCAGGGTGATTGGAGTTTCAATAGACATATTTCTTCACAATAGTGCTGCACTTCTGCTTGGGACTATTAGCATCTGGCAAAAAAAAAAAATGGCCTGAGGGTTACCAAGAGACCCTGAGAAGTCATTCTTTCAGAGACTTGGGGTGAAATGATACACACTTAAACATTTTTGACTGCATCCATTTGCAGGTGATAGAATTATTATCTTGTATCCTTGCCCCTGCTACCTGAGGTCTCATGTCATTTTCCGTAGCTTTGAGTCGCTTCCCTTGCCCCCGTCCCTGAAAAAAAATAAAGACACTGATTAGCAAATTGAAAGTTTGATTTTTTTTTCCCATATGATATTTTGATTCCTAGACCACCGGAAAAGCAACATGATAATTTTAAAGTTTGATATTGGGCAGTCTACTTAATTATCTTGTCCTCAATTTCCCCAATTATAAAATATGAGATTGGGCTACATGATTGCTTAGGTCAATTCCTGTTTTAAATTCTATGATTCTGCTTGTGGGGGAGTAGACTAAAAGTAAATGTAATTATTGGGAATTTATACCACTTCACTTTGTGATTCTCAGGTGATGAGGAAATAAACTGAGCTCAACGGTTTATATGATGGAATTTCAGAGGGCATTCCTTCACTGCGGTCAAGACTGAAATGAATTTCACTTGCCAAGCTGTATTGGCATGAAAAGCATTCTGATAGCTGCATTTTTTTTCCTTAGGAAATCTAAGGATTTTCTTGAAAAGGGCAACAAAAGTGATCCATTGTTCAACAAAAGTCATGTCTTTTGAGGTATGAATAGGAATGCAGACCCTAGTAACAAACTGACAGAGAAAGGCATAGGTAGATTGACCCTTCTGAAACAAGTCAATAGGAAAGTAGCAAATCTGTAGGAAAACCCCATACTGCCCATAAGTAGTTCGAGGCTGAGCTAATGGAATGTTCCTAGTCCAATGAGATTTGGTCACTATGGAGTTGCCCCCATGGGTCTTACTTCCTCTGCTATATTTTTCTTGTTGATGTAACCTAGGATGTGGTTTCTCAAAATTTCAGAAAACAATCATGGACTTTTCAGCACAATTACACAAGCCAGGCTTTCTAAAGATTTCAGCAAAGTAGTTACACCAAAGGTTTATGGGATCATAGTATTTAAATTCAAAAGGGAACTTCAGAGTCAGCTGATTCAACCTCTACAACCATTTTTTCAAATGGCAAAACTGAGATACCCAAAAGTGAAGTGGCTTACTGAAGTTTCAAGTTAGCGAAGGAAGACAGTCAAAATTTAAATCTAGTTCACTAATTCTAAATCATGTGACCTTTCCAAGTCCCGTAACTAGTAACGGGTGATCAGGGCTTTGAATCAGGGCACAGACACCGATGGGGGTTTACCCTCATTAATGTTCCTTGGCCTTTATTCTCTGAGAGGACCATGACATCAGGGAGGTGAAGTCATGACTTTCAAGTCAATTGGATACTCTTCCAGAACGTCTGGGTCCAGCAGCAAGATATAGATCAGGCCCCTCCAATCCTTTGGCAGTATATGTGGGGGAATAAATCACCCTCTCCTAGTGCAAGTGTACCCATGATGGGGATATTCTCTACCACTTTTCCCTCTTTCTTTTCAGGTGATCTGGCTCCAAGTATAGTTATACATCTGTTTTGTCGCCAAACACATGAATACTTCTTAGGTAGATTTGGTCCACAACCTTGGAAGAAATTCCACAATTGTCCTACATAAATGCAAAGGAGTGTTGTTCTGATGGTAATTACAACTTAAAAGGAGATAAATGTTCACTGAGTTCTTACCAGGCCTGAGATTCTGTGCCAGAAAAAAAAAAAAAAACATGATGCTTGCTCTCAAGACTAAAGATTATTGAGGAGCTTAGAGATTATCAGGGGAAAGGATGAAAAACAACGTTAAAATGAAATCACATTTAAAGTATTTCATTTTATTTCCAGTAGCTAGAAACCACTTGTGAAGGGACAAGAGGAGAGTGAACTGAGAAAGTGGGTTAATGTCTGCTGTGGGCAGTTATTCAGTTGTTTTAAAGTCAGAAGTGAGCATACCTTGATTGATCTTCTATCCCATATGCTTGTCAGTTGGTGAATATGGTAGTATGCATCATCTCACTAGAACTGAATTTGCAATTATATAATTAGGTGTGTTGATGTCCAAAGAGTCAACCAGTAGGAAGAAAATGATTCATTTGGAGCTCTAGATGAAGAGTTTAAGTGTGGGAGAATAAATGAAGTTGTCAACTCTTGTAAGGCAAGGGTTATGTTTTGTACTTCTTTTGTCCAAAGCAACAGAAACAAACATTTATGAAGTGCCTATTACAAGGCACTTTGCTAGGTAGCAGAGATGTAGAGTTTTATAAGGCATTGTCCCTGCCTTCAAGGAGCTTATAATCAAGTAGAAAAGATGGAGACAAATATTACTAAAGACTATTCAAATATTTCAAATCATGATGCTGTATTAATATTTATTTGTAAGAGCATGACTGAAATCACCCCACTTCAACCTTACCTCCCCTTAGCCTTGATGCATGACACAGGTAATAATTTTCTTACTAGGAGTGAACAAAATCTCTTCACCTCCCTAAGTATGATAGGAAATCTGCTTAGATTGATTATGAGACTTATTCACAACTTTTATCTGACCTCTATATGTACTTGTTGAAAAGTATGTCACACTTTATACCAATGAAAATAACATAGTAAATATCTCTTTCTAAAAGTCAACATCTGGTTGACAGATTGCTGCTGATAATCATGGGAGGGAAGTGCATCAGTCTGAACTTGTGAGCTATAGCACTTGTTGAACCATTTTTCAGGCATGTTCAACTCTTTGTGACCCTATCTGAGATTTTCTTGGCAAAGATACTGGAGTGGTTTCCCATTTCCTTCTACAGCTCATTTTACAAATGAGGAAACTGAGGCAAACAGTGTCCTGGGTTGTCTAGGGTCATATGGTTAGTGTCTGAGACCAGATTTGTAACTCACAAAGATGAGTCTTCCTGACTAAAGGTCTGGTGCTCTATCCAGTGTACTACCTAGTTGCCCAGATGCAGCACCAGCAAAGTGAAAAGAAACCACTCCCAATCCCTCAGGGTTATCCCTAGATGCTAAGAGGTCTAGTAATCCTCTTGGTCTGAGGACTCAAAGCCCAGTGTGAGTGAAGGGTGGGAGAGTGACTCCAGTGCCAGTGAACTGATTTATGTTATCAATGTACTGTCCTTCAGTGAGGCAGACTATCCACCCCATTGCCTTCTCATCCAGTACCTCTCTTGTTCTCCAAATTCTTTCTCTTGTTCATTCTTTTGAACTCTGAAATCTCTGGTCCTGGGAATAGCAAGCTAAGGAGCTTGGGCTTTATTCAATGGCACCTGGGAGCCACTGAAGGTTTTTTTGAATAGTGGAGTATCATGAGTATTTATGTGCCCCAGGAAGACATATTCGGCAGAGAAGAGTGGAAAGAGTGGGAAGATTCTTGATATAATAGTGTGGACATAAAGTAATGAAGACCCAAATTTGGGTGGTGACAGACAGTTGGAGTACAGAAATAGCATAGGTGTAACAATATGATGGGGTATTTACTATAACATGACCATGCTCACCAAGACCCCAACAGCACAAGTGTGACTGTAGAGTAATGAGACCAATAGACCCAAGGAAATCAGGGTCGATACTTTCTAGACACAGCTCTGGTCTTAATGCTCTTTGCCCAGCCTATGGTGCATTCTTTTTGAACCTGTGATGTACTGATTGCCTTTTTTCTGCTCCTGAGCCTTAGCTTATAACTTTCTCATTTTTTTTCAAAATCAAAAAAGGAATAGATGCACTCGACATAGTCTGTCAATTTTTTAAATCTTTATTTTCTGCTCCAACTTTTGTTATTATCATTATTAACTATCTCTAGCTCATGCCAGGTGCAAATCCAAGCCTCTGCAGAATGGCTGCAGATGTTTTGTGTCATTCACTTTGTGAATGTCATATTCCATATGCTCACTTCCATTTCTATTGCATTTTGTGTAACTCTGCCTCGATCTCCCATTAAATCCCAATTTAAATGTTTTATGTGACATCCCTTGGGTTTTAAGCTTCCTGTCAGTTTGAAACACTTCATATTTTTGTTTGAAGTTTTTGTCAATCATTTGTGGCATGGATAGTAAAAGAAGATGGAGGGAGGCAAGGGAGGAAGGAAGGAAGGAGTCGTGTTGCCAAACTAGAACTGGCCAGTTAGGTCCAGAGTGGGACCTACTACTTACAGGTTATTTTTGTCCTTCATTCTCAAAGACAATCAAGGATATCAGGAGGGAGATGTCGTGACTGACAAATGAATTGGATTTAATGGAAGGAGACTGTGCAAAGTCACTAGTCTCACTTTCTCTTCTGAAACCATCTGGGTCCAGTGGCGAGATACAGCTCAAGATAACTGGAGGTGGCCTGGGTGCAGTGGGGGACCTTGGCTTTTTTAGTCTAGGGTCTTTTCCAGCTCTCAGTCTGTCTGAGGCAATGCCCATGCCAGGCTACATAGAAATGAAGCTAAGAATGGCCTCTTTTACCTAGTCAAAAAAATTAATAAATGAAATCAATCTGGGAGGGGAAAAACCCCCATGGTTTCTGGCCAAAACAGAGACAATCGCTATTTACACTCCCTCTGAGCCATCAGAATCCAAACAATGATCACATGGTGCTTGGGCTAGGACCTATTGTTGGCCAGCCAATGACAGTCAGAGTGATTTGGGTTTAAGACATGGTCCTTAATAAAGAAATCCAACCCATGAACTCCAAGATACCTTGTGAGGTTTCAGTGATCAAAATTTATGTTCCTTTAGGCAGAGAACCCACAGGTAAAGGTATAAATCACTATGTGGATAGAGGGAGAGGAGCAAAAGGACAGAGAGGAAGGAGAGAGAGGAGGAAAGGAAGGGAGGAAGGAGGGAAGGAAGGAAGGAAGGAAGGAAGGAAGGAAGGAAGGAAGGAAGGAAGGAAGGAAGGAAGGAAGGAAGACATGCTTACTGTGTGCTACTCACTGTGCTAAGTGCTGAGAATGTACATAAAATAATAAGACAGTCCTTGTTTTCAAGGAGCTCACAATTTAATGAGGAGACTGTGCAAATGAAAGCTTTAGGCTGCACATGAGATAGCAAGGGCCCATCATTGTTCTGGTTGTTATTCGGTCTTTTTGAGTTGTGTTCAACTCTTTCTGACCTCATCTGGGGTTGTCTTGGCAAAGATACTGGAATGGTGTAATGTTTTGCCATTTCCTTCCTCAGATCGCTTTTGTAGATGAGGGAAATGAGGCAAATAAGGTTATGTGATTGTCCAGGGTCACACAGCAAGTGTCTGAGACCAGATTTGAACTCAGGAAGATGATACTCCCTGACTCTGGGTCTGTCGCTCTATCTACTATGCCACCTAACTGCCTATACCTTTTCTTTAATGTCATTTCTGCTGATAAAACCATAAAAATTAATGAACAATTTAGCCATGCCAAGGATTCAGGTATGAAGGACACTTCTTTCCCCTTCTGTGCCTCCAGTTATTTAAACTGCTGTGGGCACTTGAGAGCATTTCTGTTCCAAAAGCTCTCAGGTTCAAGGTCCCAAGTTGCCACCATCAAGGCCTAAAGGGAGATGATGGTTAAAGTAGTGGTGATCTGACTTGAACAGCATGTTACCTATCATCTCTCCCTCAGGATGCCTTTCTGGTTCAGTAAGCCTGGCTTCCCTACCTTGAATGTGGTAGTTGGATGGCAGCTGATAAAGATGACTGATCCATCTTCCACAGAATTTGATTCCTTGCATGATAGCTAAGAAATGTGGTCTGAAAGAAGGACCTTGTGGGCATATGGGGGAGTGCCACACTGAGGCCTCCTGGGAATATCTTTCTGTTTGGTGACAGTTGGTCAGCAGTTAATGCTGGTGGTCCTGGCTTAGGTGGGTCTCTCCTCTACAATGAATTTTCCCCTTAAGGACTGTTGTGGGGTCTGAAAAACAAGAAGGTCTTGTAGTTTGCAGATGTTGGCCAAGGTAGTAGAGGACATGTGTGGCCTCTCAGAAATGATTTTTTTTAAGAAAAAATATTTTCTTATGTCATGTGTTGGGGAAAAAATCAAAAGATAATAGAGTGCACTTTTATTTTTTACTTCTGAATAGTCAGAACTTATCTTTATTTTATCTATCTTTCTATCTATCATCTATCTGTGTTGCTTTAAATAATGTCCTATGGGTTAATTACATTATTTAATATGAGTATGTCAGTTAAAACTACAAGTATTAAAATTTTATAACCAACTGCAAAGTAACCAGTGTCCTTGTCTACTCAAATTAAAATGATCATATGTCAAATACTAATTCAATCACCAAGATATTTCCAAAGATCTATATTTGACTCACAATAGATGAATTTCTGACCAATTACTTCATCATCCTTTTTTCTTATTCAAATGCTCTACTAATGTGAACACAGACAGCATAACTCTCTCTCTCTCTCTGTCTGTCTTTATACTCTCATTTTTTTCCATTCCTTTCTCGTAATAAAAAAATTGTCCAAAAAATTGTAATCATCAGTCAAGAAGCATTTGTTTATAACTTATGTCAGACACTCTGACAAGTGGATAATAAAATAAAGGAAAAATCATAATCCCTGTCCTCAAGGAATTCACGTTCACATTGGGTAAACAAAATGCAAAATTATACAGTTTTTACATGTTGTCTCTCCCATTTGAATGTGAGCTTCTTAAGGACTAGGGCTATCATTTTCATATATGTATATAATATATATTATATATAGATATATAATTTTATGATAGAAAGCTTCCATACTATTTATGCTATTTACAGATTATAGCACTTTATAGATTACACAAAAGTTTTGCAAACAACGTGCCATTCTGATCCTCCACTAAACAACTTCTTCAAAGTCTTGCCACTACCAAGTGGCTGATCCAGATCCTTTAACGGCACTGTTATTGTTTTTAATACTCTGTATTTGAAGCCAAATTCCAGCATCTATTTATTAGCTACGGGTTCATATACAATTTGACTTCTCAGAGATATTATCTACACACATACACACCACACACACACACACACACAATGTAAATGGCATACAATCCCATAAGGTAGGCACCAACACTGGGAATGAAACAGAAGTTTCTATAGAAGGTGAAATTTTTTTTAGTCTGGAAAGAAGCCAGGAGGGCATACATTGTAGGCATGGGGCACAACCAGTAAGAAGATATGGAATTGGGGGATTGATTATAACATATGAGAAACAGGAAAAAGACCAGTATTGCTGAGTCATAAATTATGTGTGGGGAGTAAAGGCTAAAAAAAACTGGAGATTAAAAAGGGGTCAGATTGTGAAGGGATTTAAAAGTCAAACACAGATGCTCATTTAAATAGAACCTATTTTGAAAAACAGAGTGACACAGAGATGATTCCTGGGGTATATGAAAAGATTACATGCAAATTTATGAAGCATTCCATATATTTAAAAAAATAATGAAAAGGAAATATACTCTTCTAAAATAACTTTCTAAAATTATGAAGAAAATAAAATTAATAATGAATTGCTATTTAGTGATTATAAAAATAACAAAATTAACTTAAACATAAGACCAGAGGATTCTTTACATGATTATTTATACTTCATCCAAAGTTAGAGATTACATGCAAATTTATGAAGTATTCCACATATAAAAAAGAAAGAAAATATACTCATCTGATCTAATCATTTAAAAGCTTGGACAAAAATACTTTTAATTGATAACTGATTGTTATTAATAACTTTAAGAAATAATATAATTAACCCAGAGACCTCTCCAAAGAGGATTTTTTACATGGTTGTTGATACTTCCTCCAAAGTTAGAGGTTACAATGAATATACACATAATGCCATGATTTTTGTTTTATGATCCCTGATCTCCTATAAAGTTCAACACTGAACCTTGGAAGATTGATAAGAAATGATACCCCAGTTTGCATTAAGAGAAAAAGGAAGATAATTGCTTCATGGTTTTTGCTGTTCCCTGTAGGATCACTTCTAGAGCACAGTCAAGACAAGTTAATAACCATGGTTAAGTGCTTAATCTGTGCCAGCCCTGGTGCTAAACTCTGAGAATCCAAAGGCAAGCAGAAGACAGAAAATCTCTGCCCTCAAGAAGGTAACATTCAAATCCTGCAGAAATGAGAAGTCATACTCCCACAGACCTGATATGAATTAGTATCAAGAGCTAAAATTCTTAAACATTAGATGATTCTCTATAGTTAGCAGATTTAAAGAATGACAAAATCCTTTATGAAGTTAGAAAGTGACCTCAAAAGCCATTTAATCCAACCCACCCATACCAAACTACTGATTCCTTCTCTACTATCCCCATTAAGTAATCGACCAGACTGGAGATTTTTAATTAAAGAAAAATCAGTCCATCACATGGTGCTCCATTTTGCTTTTTGAAAGTTCTAGTTGTGAGGAAGTTTTGTTCTGTTTTCCTAAAATGAAACCTAATTCTCTTTCTGCAAGTTCTTCTTGTTGTTCCCTTCTATACTTTTTTAGAAGCAAGCAGAAAAATAGCAAATTCAATACCTCCCCAAAAGATAGTCCTTCCAATACTTAGAGATAACTGATCATCCCCACCTTGCCATTGCCCTTTTCCAGGCTAAAATCCATGTGTCATCTCTCCATAGACCTTCTTCCTTTCCTTTTTTCCTCACACCAGTTGCCTACTTCTACACGTGTTCCAGCCTCCGTGTCTCCATTCTCCAGGCTCCACTCCTGACTCTATAGACTTTTTCTATCATGCCACAGAAACCTCTGGATAATGTTATTCACTTCTTCCCTGGACCTCTCTCACACTGGAAAGTACTGTCTACCATAGGAGCCCCTTCTTGTTGGCCAGTTCCTATAAGAATCCCCATTCTAAGGAATAGATGAAGGCCAGTCACGTTTCCTTTCCTCTCCAGGCTCCACTCTTGATTTTCCACCTTTCTACTCTCCCACAGCTCAGATTCCTTTCACTCTCCTCCTAACTATTCTGTTCCTTTTTATGCATTACTTTCATCTTTGGAATGTTACCTTCTTGAGGGCAGGGGCTGTCTTTTTTCTCTGCTGGCATTTGGATTCTCAGAATTTAGTACCATATCTGGTTCAGATTAACTACATAATCAATGCTTGTTAACTTGGCTTGAATTTTAAAATGTGGGGTCTATAATTTACTAAATACCATGCTCCAGAAATGTCCATACCAGGGAACAGTACAGAGAATAGTGAAGTAATTATTCACTTCTGGAGCCCTTGTAGGAGGATGGCCTGAGGGAAAAGCATTGGATAGAAAATAAAAATGTAATTATAAAAACTAAAAAAAAACTGACAAAATAAAGCCAAGCCAACTTGTTTTGAGGGTGGAAGGGGCAGAGTGACAGATAGATCAGTGAGATGTTAGAGATCTAGTATATGTAGCTTTCAGCAAAACATCTCTATAGTTATAAGTAAGAGGGAGCCACAGTCTATTGAGATGAAACAGGTATATTCCGTCTTCAATTTTTCAGGAGACAAACAGATAGAGGTAGGAAGCAAAGAAGAGAGGAGAGAGACAGAGACAGAGAGGGAGACAGAGACAGAGAGAGACAGAGATAGCAAGAGATGGAGGGACAGAGAAAGACAGGAAGACAGTTACACAGACAAGAGAGGAGAAGAGAAAAGGAAAAGAGAGGAGAGGAGAGGAGAGGAGAGGAGAGGAGAGGAGAGGAGAGGAGAGGAGAGGAGAGGAGAGGAGAGGAGAGGAGAGGAGAGGAGAGGAGAGGAGAGGAGAGGAGAGGAGAGGAGAGGAGAGGAGAGGAGAGGAGAGGAGAGGAGAGGAGAGGAGAGGAGAGGAGAGGAGAGGAGAGGAGAGGAGAGGAGAGGAGAAGGGAGATTATAATTAATCTGAGTTTTGATGTTGTTTTCATTTAGTGGTTTGTAGAACTAATACACACACACACACACACACGCACACATGCTGCCTCTTTGATTCCCCTTACTTTCTCCTCCATCATTTCAAATAAGTCTTGTCATGTTTCTCTGAATTCCTCAGATATATTATCCCTTATGGCACCATGACACTCCATTAAGTTCACTTCAGAATCATGATTGATTTTTGGTTATTGAATCACTCTACATTTCTCAACATCAGTTTCAGATGTTCTACTATTGTTCTTTCTGTTGCATTGTTATTGTTGCTTTATATAGTTTTCCTGACCCTGTTCATTTCCCTTTGTATTTGTTCATATAAGGCTCCTCATGCTTCTCTGAGTCTATTATTTCTTAGAACACAATAAATATTCTATTATATCCAAGTACCTTGACCTGTCTAGCCATTCTACAATCAGTCAGTGTTTCCTTTGTTTCAAAGTCTTTGTTACTACAAAGAATGCTTCCATAAATATTTTAATGTTTATAGGACCTTTCTTTTCAATCATTGACTTCCTTTAGTCATATGCCTCTGGATCAAAAGGATATTTGAGTGACTTTCTTATAACTCTTAACTGTTTTCCAAAGGGATTAGGGCAATTGACAACTCCACCAACTATGCACTACATTGCCTATCTTTTTACCACTCCTTCAGCAGTGACTATTCTTTTTTTTATCAACTTTGTCAATGTGTTGAATACCATTAGTGTCATTTGTGTGGTTCTGGTTCACATCTCAGATTTTATCAATGTGGAGAAATTCTCACATGGAACCGGTCATTTATCCACAATGCTACGGCATTCCTCATTGAATTGTATTCATATATCATAATTTATCACTATTTCCTAATTCATGGTAACCTACTTTGTTTTCAAGATTTTTTGCTATCACTAATATTTCACTATGACATTAGGTAGATAGATAGATACATGGACAGGCAATCAGATAGACAGATAGATAAGTAGATATTCATATTGTTTTCTTTCTATTTGACATCTTTGGGATATCTGCACAATAGCTGAACCACTAGTACAGTCTATCAATAATATATGTGTCTGTCTTCCCATGATCCCTCCAACATTTATTGTATATTTTTAACATCATATCAACTTTTAAGTGGATGAAATAGAATGTCAGAATTGTTTTTATTTGAATTTCTCTTATAAGTGATTTAGATCAGTTTTCTAATCGATATTTGATAAATTCTAATTATTTTTTGAAAATTATTTGCTTATATCCTTTGACTTTTTATTTATTGGGTAATGTCTCTTGAGCTTATGAATGTGTTGATTTCCTATGTTTTTAATATTAATTTCATTAGAAATATTTGATGCAAAAATTTTTTCCCACTTAATGCTTTCATTTTAGTAACAGATGCTAACTAAAACAATTGATTTGTTAATGTTTGTACCGAGCAACTAGTTGGCACAGTGGATAGATTTCTGGGCCCAGAATCTGGAATACCATCTGGTTGAGTTCAAATCTGATCTCAGAAACTTACTATCTACATGACCCTGGGTGCAGCCTCTTTGCCTCAGTTTCCTCATGTGTAAGATGAACTGGAGAAGGAAATGGCAAATCACTCCAGTATCTTTACCAAGAAAATTTCAAATGAAGTCAGAGTCAAACACAACTTAAATGATCAAACAACTACTACTGCTACTTTCTTAAAATAATCATCTTCCTCCCATATTCAGTTATGACTTTTGCTCTCAGTTCATCTATAAAGGTTCTTCTCTCAAATATCCTCTACTTTTATAAAAATGTTTCCATTTATATTGAAAATGTACTTGCAGTTTATTGTGTATCTTGTAATATAATTAGCATCCAACAAAAAAATTCATCCTATTATGTAATTTTCCCACCACTTCTTGTAATATAAGGGGTCCTTTTCCCTAGAACTTTGAGTTGTTAACTTTAATGAAAATTAGACTATTGTTTCTGGGTATTACTTATAGCCTGTGCTTTCATAAGTATTCTACTTTTCTATTTTTAACCTTCATCAAATAATTTTGGTAATTACTAACATATAACAATGTGAGACAAATTAATGCTACCCTTCAATTCCGTTCTTGTTTTTTTATTTCCTTTAAGATTCTTGACCTTTTATTTCTCCAAAAATCTCTAAATTTTTAAATTATTTTATCTAATTCTATTAAAAAATCTCTTGGTAGGTTGGCATAGCACTCAAACTATACCTTTATTTAGAAATCATAATAATTTTCATATTGATATGTCTTAATTATGAACATTAGATCTCTTACCAATTATTTACAGCTTTTGTTCTTTTTGTGAAGAGTATGTTAGTAGTTAAATATAATTCTGATTTTCTTACCTGGTTCCAGATTGTTTTCTGGAATGATAGAATCGATGTCCAACTCTTTGAACAGCATATAGTGCACCTGTCTTCCCATAGTCTTTCTATCAAACAATCAAATAATCAATCAACATTCATTAAGTACTCACTATGTGCTATGCATTGTACAAAGGATGTAAAAAGAGGCCAAAGATAATCTCAACCCTCGAGAAGCTTACAGTATAATGGAGGAGACAATATACAAAGCAGCTATATACAGGAAACGTAGTAGATAACTACCACTGACTATTTCCATTTTGAATGACATCTGTCACTTGGAGGAGAAGCAGGTGAATTGTCAGAGTTTTGAATATTAGGAGGTAGAGCGGAATAAAGACAGTTTTCTAGACATAATGGATAGATGAATAGCCAGAGAAAATACCAAGAACCATGGGACAGAGTGCCTTGTCAAGGAACACCAGAAGGTCAATGTCACTGGATTGAAGAGTATACATTGGAGGGTAAGGTAGAGGAAGACTGCAAAGGTAAGAGGGGGTTAGGATATGAAAGGTTTTGAAATCAAAACAGAACATTTTATTTTTGGAAGTGGAGTCAATAGGGAACTGCTGTAGATTATTAAGTAGTGGAATAACATGGTCAGATATGTGCTTTAGAAAAACTACTTTTGTGGCTGAATGGATCAGAATGAGGAAAGAGTTGAAGTAGACAGATCCACCAGCAGACTACAACAACAGCACAGACATGAGGTGATGAGGACCTGCACCAAAGTGTTTGCAGTGTCAGAGGAGAGAAGGGAGCATAGAAACAAGAGGGAACTTTGTGCACAGCAACGACCACAGTGTGCGAGAGTTTTTTCTGGTAGACTTGGAACTTTGTAATAACACAAGACCTTACTGAGAAAAAAAAAATCCTAATGTCGGTCTTCTAAGGCAAAATGCCTTCCATACTCAGAGAAAGAAATATGGAAGTCATTCGCAGAATGTAGCAGAGCATGTTTGTGTGTGGGTGGGTTTCAGTGTATTATGTTTTGATTTGTTATATGATTTCTTCCATTTATTTTAGTTCGACTACATAGCATGACTATAGTGAAAATGTGCTCAATAGGAAAGTATATGTAGAACCAAATAGAATTGTATGCCGTCACGGGGAGGGAGGGGGGTATTGGGGAAAGGATGGGGGGGATAAAATCTTAACTTTAAGGAAATGATTGTAAAACATTAAAAAAATTAAAATAAAGAAATATAAAAAAAAAGAATATTGCTGACATTGAAAAAAAAAGAGAGATATTGCAGAGGTAAAATCCACAGGCCTTGGCAACAGCTTGAATATGGGGGGAGAGGTGGAGGTAGTGAGAGTGAAGCATCCAAGATGACTTTTAGGTTGCAAGCCTGAAGGACTGGGGGAGTGGTATGACCCTCTAATGTAATAGGGAAAGCAGGAGGTGGGGAGGGTGTGGGGGGAAAGATAATGAGATCTGTATTAGACATGTTGAGTTTAAGATGTCTACTGGACCATTGGTTGAAGATTCTGAAAGGAATTTTGTGAGAGAGGACATGTAGATTTCAGAATCATGAGCACAGAAATAATAATTAAGTCCAACAGAGCTGATGAAATCACTAGGTGAAGTAATATAGAGGACAAAAAGGTACGGGGCAGAACTCTGAAGTATGTCTACAGTTGGTGGCAATGATCTGGAAGAGGATTTGGCAAATGAGACAGAGAAGGTTTGATTAGAAAGGAAAACCATGAGAAAATGGTGTCCTAAAAACCTAGACAGAAGACAATATCAAGGAAAGAGTGATAACAGTGTCCAAGGCTACAGAGAGGCCAAGGAGAATGAGGGTTGAGAAAAGGTCACCAGATTTGGTAACTAAAAGATCATCGATGTCATTGGAGAAAGCAGTTTTAGTGGAATGCTAGTACTGGAATCTAGAAGGCAAATGAAACTGAAAGGGTCTATGTGTTTACTTACTCTACACTGCAACATAAGATCATAGATTGTGAGCTGGAAGAGATATTAGGAACCATCAAGATAAACTCTGACAATGCAGAGGAGGAACCTGAGGGCTATAGAGATGGAGTGACTTGTTCAATATCACATACCTATTAAATATCTAAGACAAGATCAGAACCCAGGTCTTTCTGAATACAAGTCCAGTGATCTGACTACTACCTTAAGTTAAGTTGGCCTTCTGACATATTTTTTTAAATGTTTATTCTTTTATTTTTTATTTTTATTTTTTTTTATTTTTAGTTTTCATTTCCACAAAATCTTGAGTTTCAAATTTTCTCTCCATCTCTCCCCTGACCCACCCCAAAATCCCATGCATTCTGATTACCTCTTCCCCCAATCTGCCTTCCCTTCTATCACACCCCTTCTTTTCTTTATTTCCATTTTCTCTCTTCTCTTGTATGGCAAGATAGACTTCTATACCCCATTACCTGTATTTCTTATTTCCAAGTTGCATGCAAAAACTATTCTCAATATTCCTTCCTAAAACTTTGAATTCCAACTTCTCTCCCTCCCTCCCCACCCATCCCTACTGAGAAGGCAAATATGTGTAGTTATGCAAAAGATTTCTGTAATAGTCTTGTTGTATAAAACTAACTATATTTCCCTTCATCTTATCCTGACCCTCATTGATTCTATTCTCTCATTTGACCTTGCCCTTCCCAAAAGTGTTTACTTCAAGTTACTCCCTCCTCCCATTTGCCCTCCCTTCTATCATCCTCCCCACCCTACTTGTTCCCTTCTCCTCTACTTTCCTGTAGTGTAAGATAGACTTTCATACCAAATTGAATGAGCTTGTTATTCGCTCCTTAAGCGAAATGTGATGATAGTATGCTTCACGTTTTCCCTCCCACCTCCTCTCTTTTCTCCTCCATTGAAAAAGCTTTTTCTTGCCTCTTTTATGAGAGATAATTTGCCCCATTCCATTTTTCCCTTTCTCCTCCCAATATCCTCTCTCTCCCCTAAGATTTATTTTTTTTTGATATCATCCCTTCTTATTCAACTCACCCTGTGCTCTCTGTATATATATACAGACATATACATATATACATATGTGTGTGTATAATCCCTCCCACTACCCAAATACTGAGAAAAATCTCAAGAATTACAAATATTATCTTTTCATGTAGAAATATAAACAGTTCAACTTTAGAAAGTCCTTTATGATTTTCTTTCCTGGTTACCTTTTCATGCTTCCTTGATTCTTGTGTTTGAATGTCAAATTTTCTATTCTGTTCTGGTCTTTTCAACAAGAATGCTTGTATGTCTTCTTTTTCTTTGAAGTTCCATTTTTCCCCTGAAGTATTATGCTCAGGTTTGCTGGGTAGATGATTCTTGGTTTTAATCCTATGTCCTTTGACCTCTGGAATGTCATACTCCAAGCCTTTTCATCCCTTAATGTAGGAGCTGCTAGGTCTTGTGTTATCCTGATTGTATCTCCACAATACTTAAATTGTTTCTTTCCAGCTGTTTGCAATATTTTCTCCTTGACCTGGGAACTCTAGAATTTGGCTACAATATTCCTAGGAGTTTCTCTTACTGGATCTCTTTCAGGAGGTGATTGGTGGATTCTTTCAATACTTATTTTGCCCCCTGGTTCTAGACTATCAGGGCAGTTTTTCTTGATAATTTCATGCAAAATGATGCCTAGGCTCTTTCTTTGATCCTGGGTTTCAAGTAATTCCATAATTTTTAAGTTGTCTCTCCTGGATCTATTTTCCAGGTCAGTTGTTTTTCCAACGAGATATTTCACATTATCTTCTATTTTTTCATTATTTTGGTTTTGTTTTGTAATTTCTTGGTTTCTCATAAAGTCATTAGCTTCCATCTGCTCCATCCTGATTTTAAGAAACTAAGAATCTCCTTTTTCATTTGGCTAATTCTGCTTTTTAAAGCATTCTTCTCCTCATTGACTTTTTGGATCTCTTTTGCCAGTTGAGTTAGCCTATTTTTAAAGGTGTTATTTTTTTCAGCATTTTTTGGGTCTCCTTTAGCAAGCTGTTGATTCTCATGATTTTTTTGCATTGCTCACATTTCTCTTCCCAATTTTTCCTCCACCTCTCTTATTGATTTTCAAAATCCTTTTTGAGCTCTTCCTTGGCCTGAGATCACTGCATATTTATTTTGGAGACTTCTGATGGAAAGCATTGTTCTTCCTCATCTGAAAGGATGGAAGGAAATACCTGTTCACCAAGGAAATAACCTTCTATAGTCTTATTTTTTTTCCCTTTTTTGGGCAATTTCCCGCCAGTTACTTGACTTTTGAGTCCTTTGTCAAGAGGGGGGTATACTCTGGGGACCTATAAGTTCTCAGTTCCTCTAAGTTGGCACAATCAAGAGAAAGAAGTTTACTCCTCTCCTGGCCTGTGCACTAGTTTGGGAGCTACCAAAGCTTTTCTGCCCAGGATCTGTGAGTAGAATTCCCTTTCCAGAGCCTCTACCAGTTCCACTTAGGGTTGAGACCCAGATCAGCAGCTCAATTCTTCCAGGGTCTTTTGGTGGAGGGCTCCAAAAATGGATGCTGATGCTGCCACTGCCCCTAGTACTGCCTCCTCCTCTTCTGCCACTGCAGCCACCTGGGGCTGCTCCCTTTTCACCCAGTTGAAAAATCTTTCTCACTGACTTTGGAAGCTGTCTTTGGTGATTGTAGGTTGAGGGATCTGAGAACCACCACTGCTGCTGGGGATTCCATCTCTGAGGACTATTCTGGGTCCTGCCCTTGCTGCACTGCTCCACAGCCAGTGCCAGGCTGGGCTTCACTTAGCTCCACACAGACTTTTTCTGTTGGCTTTCCAGTCTACCTTGGGCTGGAAATCTCTTTTACTCTGTTGTTTTGTGGCTTCTGCTTCTCTAGAATTTGTTTAGAGTCATTTTTTGTAAGTATTTTATGGGCTGTGGGGGAAGAGCTAAACTATGTGCATCTTTCTACTTTGCCATCTTGGCTCTGCCTCCTGACATATTTTCCCTAGTGATGATTTCAGAGAGTCACTTGAAACCCTAGGTAACATAACCTTTATTGCAATTGCCAGGTTCTTTTTTTTTGGCAAAACGATCTATCTCATTAGTAAACCTAGTTTTGGCCTAATGTATCTCAATTCATTTGTTCCATATTTTATATAAAGATATTTGAATACAGATATTCCCAGAGGTGAAAATTTAATGAGTAAATTCACACTGAGTAGAAAGCAATGCTTCACCATGAATATCTATTAATATGCATTTCAATAGTTTTTTTCCCTGAATATAGTATGTGTGTTATTCTGTGTGTGTGTGTGTGTGTGTGTGTGTGAGTGTTTGCAGAATCTGGAAAGCCATATGTATGGAAGACAAAAAATTTCACAGCTTGAAAAAGCAATACTTGAGTGTTTTTCAAAGGCAAACAGTTTTCACAATTAACCCCGCTGATCTGTTTATAAAATTTCAGAAGTGTAAGTACACACAGTTGTTTTCATTAATTCTTGATAAGCAATAAGTATTAAAAATTCTTTTACTCCAAAGCATCAGTATCAGATTTGGGATTCAATGACAGGCATATGCTATGACATGTGATTTCCCAACTTGCTGTAATGAGTGAACATGACTGGCATTGAAAAGAAGGTCTGAACACAATATTCATATTTCATTGGCCTGGTCCCTGGCTTGTTGGCACTTTGGGGTTTTCCAAATATAATTTTAAGAGAAAGAACTTCCAACACACACATAAGGACTGGACACTGGGGTTTTCTTCATTCATACAGAATGAAGACAGACGATTTCCAACTATTATATTGACAAAAACAACAGGTAGTATGACATAGATAGAAGGCTGGTCTTGGGGACCAGAAGGTGTTCAAGTCCTGGCTAGGTAACCCTGAGCAAGTCACATAACTTTTAATCACCAGAAGAAACTCCATTACAGAAAAGTTACCCATATTCATCATTGGACAGAGCTGACACACCAGGGTTTCTCAGAAATAATAAAATAACCAGAGTAGAGCAAATACCACTACTCTCAGCATTGCTACTTGTGCTAGTACCAGATGATGATGGTGATGATGAGAATGACAAATATTTATATAACACTTTCAAGTAGCCAGTGTACTCCACAAACAGTATTCCGTTTGATCCTCATAGCAACAAAGTGTGGTAGGTACTATGACTATCATTTTAGGATAGGATGGGAAGGGCATAGGAAGGAAGGGACAGGGAAGGAAACTGAGGTTCCAAATATCTGACTTAGAAACATTGAATTAGTAATATCAGATGTTGAATTTAAATGTGGGTGCCTTTCAAACAAAGTGAAATACTCGAGATGTTATGTAATGGAAAATAAAGCAAAATAAAACACTGAACTAATGTTCTAGACACCTGGTGTCAAATCCCAGTTCTGTCATTTGTTTGTAAATAGTATGACCTTAGTAAATCATTTTCTCTCTTGGAATAGTTGAGCTTTGCAACAGGGTGACCTGAGGAGAGAGAAAGGGGACAATATGAGTCAGATGAGTTAGATCACTACCACTACTTGCCAGTTATCTCCCCATAAATTCTGATAGATATACGAAGTGCATAGCCACCAAAAGCCTTGGAAAGAGGATTGTCCTCCAGATCACTGGACCTGCTTCTGGCCCACCTGTCTCTGCCATCACTAAGGGCAAAAACAATTGCAGAGAAGGGACCCACCTTACTCACCATCACTAACAATTGCTGCTATTGCTAAATTCCATCAATGGGCAGGAACCCAAAAAACCTGCAGGTTCCAGGTTCTGCTTCTGTCCCAGACCCCATCAACATGATCAAAGGAGGCAAATTCCTCTGGAAAAGAGATTAGTCATCCCCACCAACTACTCACCAACTACCATTCAGAGGACAGTCAAGCCAACTTAGCTGAAGCAATAACATACCTTGAGGGGGAGATGGGAAACAAGTTCAACCACCACCATCATCTTAACTATCTCCCCTTGAATTTGAGAAGAAGCAACCGAGGACCTTCAACTCAAGGGTCTTGAAAATGGAAATGTTTTTAGTCCAGTGTCCTCAGTTATCATCTTAGGAAGCAATCACTATGGAAATATAGCCTTGCCAAGACTCCTTTAAGTGCTCCAGTTGCTGCTTCTGAAGTCTCAGAGAGGCATGTTCTTGTCAGCAAAGTCCTTGGCTCTGGCAAATGGTTCCATATAAGAAATTGATAGGGTTTTGTCAATGAAAAGACATTCAAGTGTCATTACCATCATCTTTGCTTCCTAATGACCATCAGACTTTTCCATCTGACTTGCAGCTGAAACTTTTCATATGTATTATCTCCCCATTACAGGGTAAGCTCCTTGAGGGCAAGAGAGGCCTTACTTTTCTATTTGCGTTCCCAGCATTTGCCGATAGGAAGTACTTAATAAGTATTTCATTCCTTCATTCTATCTAGCTAGAGCATTCTGATTCAATGTTCATATTCTGAGGTAGATGGATTAGGTCGTGCACTGGTTAGAGAACTGGGACTGGAGTCAGAAGACTCATCTTTCTGAGTCCAAATCCAGCCTCAGACACTTACTAGCTTTGTGGTACTGGGCAAGTCGCTTAACCTTATTTGCTTCAGTTTTCTCATCTAAAATGAACTGGAGAAGGAAATAGCAAAGCAGACTAGTCTCTTTGCCAAGAAAATCCCAAATGGGATTGTGAGAAGGGGTTAGTGAATTGAGGGTGCTAGGACAGAGAGTCGATGAGATTTCTAATTAGATGCCTGATGGAAAGATGTAATATGAACTAGTTTCTAGAACCAGCTAACTCCAGAGATTGGATGGAGTGGGCTAGTCTGCACATAGTCAGTCAGCAATCTGATGGCTTGGGTCCTTGGGTAGAATCTGTAAAGCTGAATTAAATAACTTCCCCAGGGTCTAGCTCCTGGATTCTGGAAGACAGAAGTGTGGAGGTTCAGATTGAGATCACTGGAGCAGGCTGGGAGGAGCACGTCAAGGGCAGCAGAGAAATAATCAGATGGCCAAGGTGGGTGTCTAGATGGGTTGTCAAGCTAAAACATGGTGCCAGTTACAGTGCTATGTTCTAAAGATACAAATACATAAATGAGCCAGGCCTTGCCCTCCAAAAGCTTACATTCCTCTGTGTTCAAGGTGTTATGCTGAATGCTTTTAATACAAAAACAAACATGAAACAATTTGTACCTAGAAACCATATAATACCTCTCACTTTCACTGATGGAGAATGAAAGCATTGACTTTCTTGGAAATTCAGCTCTCAATATGGATGAATCTGAGATGACAATGTCTGCAGGGAATGGTGAAGAACACAGCACAGGAGGGAAAATGAAATCATATAAAGTTCTGAATTATTTTTTCACTTTTCTCTTTATTCTCCTAAAGATGTTTTGTGGCACACTTTCAAAAGGAGAATGACATAATATATGAAAAGCACTTTGCAAACTATATAATGCTAGCTAATCTATAATGCCAGGTAAAAACATGGGCCATCCATTAGATTCTGAGGGATAAATAAATCCCAGCTCCTTGAAGATTTACTTTGAGGGACATCGAAAATGACATGAGTAGAATCCATTCATCCTCACTCTGGGAAGCAATTGGCTAGGAGGAATCTCATGGGAACTCTTTGGAGAGATGTATTTTGAGTAGTTCACTAAAACAGCGTGGTGCTTTTCTTTGAAATCACCTTCATGGTCCATTAGCGAGGGGAACTGTGGGGAACGGAATGCCCTCCATTAATGTGATTCCCAACCAATGACTTGAAAATTTCTCTTTGCCCATGGAAATCATCATCGTCTCCTCCCTCTAGCACCACATTAACACGAGGTTTGGCTGCAATGAAACATCACTGAAACCATGGGATTCAAAATGGATGAATAATCTTCTCTCAAAACCTAGAACCTATACATATAAATATATGCATTATAAATACATGTGTGTTTTCTCCTTTTCCTCTTTCTCCCCTCCCTATCTATTTATTTCCAACCAGATGGATTCAATTCCCCACTCCCTGCACACACACACACACACACACACACACACAACACACACAGACTATTGTGCATTATTTTCCTTATTTAATGGTAAAAATTTCATTAGTCAGACACTGAGGCAGGAATATTCCTTTATTTTGGCATTTAGGAGTTTAACAAGCCCTAGGGATCAGCCATCTCTATCATCACAAACAAGTTCTCAATACATTGGGACTGGAGTACCATCAAACTGGACACTATGGGATGGAAGTAGTGACCTGACATCACTCTAATATTAATGACTTACAATAAACTAGTGTGATGCTTTTTAATGACTAAACTTTGGGCAAATAGAGGTGATGGTGATGGTTATGGAAATTTCTTCTTTTCTTGAGTCAGTGTAAATTAGGCTATTGTTAGTTTCTTAGAAGGTTCCTCAGCACCCTTGGGACCACTCAAAGAAAGCATCAGAGAGTTCTTGCCAAAAATAACACACTGCCAATTTCTCTCTTTTATATTACTCACAGGGAAGATTTACAATTTACATACCTTGCTAAAACTCTGGCTGTGGTTTTAAGGGGGTAAAGAGGGTAGGAAGCCAGTCCTCTTCCTCTTTTTTCTTCATCACCCCCTCATAGTTGTGTTACTCCCTCTTGGAGCAATAAGTCAAACTAGCATTCCAAGCTACATGTTTCTTCAATTTCAAAAAGATTTCAATTGATTTTTCCTTAATTATAGGCCAAAGGAAAGACCTCTGAATTTTGAATGAAAGGTTTTTACTAATATCTACCTCCACCACTCTCAACTGTTATAGAAGAGAAGTGTTTAGCCAGAAGGGAAAAAAATGGGGGGGAGGAGACAAGAAAGCCAGCATCAAATATTTGAAGGACTATTTTTTCAGAATTAGAATCAGTTTCCTGCTTGGCCCCGAAGGTGAAAACTGACAAAGTGTAAAAAGACAGACATTAGATTGATATGAAAAAAAACTTCCATAGTAATTAGTGCTCATTGAAAATGAAATAGACTTCCTTCCAGGTGTAGTCAATTTCCAATTAATATATATGTTCAAATGAAGGTTGAATGATCATATGCTGGGAATTTGGTGGAAAAGATTGTTCTACAGGTATGAGTTAGACCAATAGAGTATCATAGATATAGAGCTAGAAATCACCTCAGAATTTAATTTAACAAACATATATTGTGTATCAGTTCCATTCAAGGCACTTTATTTGGTGCTGGGAATACCAAGAGAAAAATGAAAAAGACATTCTAATGTAGATTCTACTGGAAGTATATGGCAAGTATCAAAACAGGGGAAATGAGTGATGAGCTGGAGATAGCTCTTACCTGTTCCCAAGCTTATTGTTAAATTTTCAGTGTAAAATCTGCAAGTGCTACAAATCAGGGCTTAATTTGTTATTTTTATGATTGTCTAGGTTTAAGAAAGAGGTGGAGAAAACAATAATTCATATTAAACTTTAAAATTTGTCACTGACAATTTATGTCCTTGGAGAAGTGGTTCTAAAACATTTACACACACACACACGCACACACACACACACACACACATATGCTTCCCTCCTGGGAGAGCACTAGCAGTTAAAGAAATTTGGAAAGGCTTTGTGTTGGAGTTGAGTGTGCTTAGAAATTAAAGGGGATATTAAGTCATAGAGGTGAGGAGGCAGTGCCTTGAAGACCCTGAGGACAGCTTGTAAACATGAACAGATATGGTAGATTCAATGATATTTGTATGTAACCTCTGGAGGGAAAGTTAGACTGATATGGAGAGATGATATCTAAATTTCTTCTGATTGACATTCTATGATTCTGTGGCTTTGTCTCTCCTCCTCTGCCTTTCTTTTGGGGTAGTAGCCTCTAGGTTACAACTGCAAAGTAACATTCTGACAATTCTCCTGAGTCTGGTTGTATGAAAGATGAATGAGAGCACTATGTCTGAAAAATCGCTCTGCGGTGAGCTGAAATGGGGTCACCCTAGACAGGAGAGGTAGAAGAAACATTTGAAGGAGACGTGGAAGTACAGTGACAAATGAGATGGCTGAAAAATAGCAGGGACAGACAAAGTAGCCTGCTTCCTGACTGGTGAAAATGAAGCTACTTTTTCAAAGAGGAGGCATGATACTGTTTTCAACATCAAGAGGGAAAAAAAAGAGACAACAGTAGACAGCAAATAGTGGTTGTGGTAACAAACTACAGATTAGAAAGGATGGGGTGTGGGGGCCACTCTTCTTTGTCTTCTGTTACTTTTCATTCTTTGGATTTTGTTTGGTTCTTGATGTCTCATAGTGTCATTAGTGTCCACTTGCCCAATTCTAATTTTTAAAGAATTATTTTCTTCAGTTAGCTTGTGTGCCTCCTTTTCTTTTTGGCCAATTCTACTTTCAAAGGAGTTCTTTTCTTTCTTCAGTGGACTTTTGTGCTTCTTTATCTAAGCTGTTTACTCTTTTTTTCATAATTCTCAATAACTCTCATTTCTTTCCCAATATTTCTTCTAGCTCTCCTACCTGATTTTTAAAATCCCTTTTGAACTCTTCCAAGAGTTTTTTTGGGCTTGAGACAACTTTCTATGTCATTTTGAGGCTTTATACAAAGACATTTTGACATTGTGCTTTTCTGAGTTTGTGTTTTGACCTTCCCTATCCCTATAGTAGTTTTCTACGGTCAGAGCTGTCTTCTGTTTCTCCCTTATCTTTTAACCTATTTCAAGACTTTTAAAGTTGAGCTCTGCTGCTGGGGCACAAGAGACACTATCTCACTCTTCTAATGCTTGAGGCCAGGAGCCTGGTCATTGGATTCTCGGGCTTGAAATTTGCCTCCTAAGCTGAGGCTGAAGGTCTCCCTGCTTGTGGGATGAGCCAGGATGACTAAGAGGGCCTCAACTGCTGATCTGTGCTGTGGTTAAGAGCCTTCCACCACCTTGGGGGCTAGGTTGCACTTCCTCTTTATTCAAGTGAGACAGACTTTTCCTGAGCCTTCTCAGTTAACTTGTGCTGGAAAATTGTATCACTCCTTCTTTTTCTGGGTTTGGTTGCTCCAGAATCTATTTAAGGGCTTAATTTAGCATTGTTTCTGAGGGAAACAGGAGAGTTCAGGCAACTTTCTGGCTTCTTTCTGCCATCTTCACTACCCTCACCCCCAACCCACGCCACTCCTAAGTCAAATACATATTTGGCTCACAAATTTGTGTCTTCAGTAACACTGGGAGCAGCTAGGTAGCATATAAATAGTGATTTCAAATCTAACCAGATATTTATTACCTCTGTGATCCTGAGCAAGTGGCTTAAATTCTTTGTCCATCATACTTCAACTATAAAAGATAATAATAGCAAACATAACTCAGAGGGCTTGAAAAATCAGGTGAGATAATGTATCTGAAGTGCTATATGCTAGCTTATAATTATTACAATTTACATACCTATGATCACACAGCCTAGAAAGTCATGTCTGAGTACATAGGAAGACAACAATGGAAAAAGTTGTAACACAGTGAGGGAATAACTGAAATCAGTTGAAATACAGTCTAAGAGGCCTGGTCTATGACTTAAAATTGCCCTTTGAGAAGAGCATGAATCTAATTTAAACCTGACTGAAACAAAATCCACCCTCTGGAAACATGTATCTCTTCAGACAATAGTATGGTAATTCATTTTGGTTCCACCAAGGAGTTTATTGGCCTGAAGGAAATCAGATGCAAGCTGACACACTGAAATGGGATGTGAATGTAACTTAAAAAACAAAAGAACTTGCTTGACTTTCCACAATTTTCTCATCTCACATTCATTCACCACTGCCTTTTATTCATTCATTTGTTCTAGAAGTATTTGTAAAAGGTCATGTGCTTAGCACTGAACCACACACACTCCCTGAGGTAGAGAGGCAGAAAGTTCAATTCATGCCTTTAAGAGATGGCAATCTGATCAGAAAGACAAAATCATTTTACTTTTTTAGAAGCAGCATTGTATAAAGGATAGACTGCTGGCTGGGAAGTCACAAAGATCTGAGTTCAAATCTGGCCTATAACATTTACCAGTAGTATGATCAATGTGAGTCAGTCCTTAAACCTATTGGTGCCTGTTTCTCCATTTGTGAAATGAGGGGATTGCCTACTAAAGTCCATTCCAGCTTGGTATCTGTGACCCTACCATTAATTTTTTATTTACTTTGTATGCGTGATATTGATTTATCTGCCTGCATGTTATCTCTCCCCTCCCCCATAAGAATATAACGTCCTAGAGGGCAGTAACAGTTTCATTTTAGCTCTGTATCTTCAGAACCTAGAACAATTCTAGGTACATACTAACCACTTAATAAATATTTACTGAATAAATAATGAATGAAAATGCTTTTTAAACATTCTATTCTAGGTTGCCTTCTTTCTGATCACAGGAGGATGGGTTCCATTCCATTTGCTACCACCTTTTCCTGGTATGTCCTGCCTTCAGGAAAAGGAGAAAAATGCTATTTCATCAGTTCCCTTCAATGGTTCCCTCACCTGGACTGCTGAAAATCAACCTGAACCCAAGAGTCTAGGCATGTTAACAACCTATCTAAACTTATTTCTCAATGATGAATACATTCCCACCCAGTCATACCTTCCCCATTCTACTGATTCTGAATCCTTGGCTGTCATTAGTCATTGTTCAAAATCAATTCTCAGTCCCTCACTGCCCAGTTCCCATACCCTCAACCCAGCTTCCCATTGTCCCATACTTCTACTTACTCCTTACACTTTCTGGAATTCTTGGTCCACTGATAGCAAACTTGATTTCATGTTAATTTGTTTTCCTTTCCTACTCATTTCCTCTTCTGGGTCTTATTGAGATCTGGCTCTCTCCTGATAAAGACTGTACTGGCCTCCCTTTACAGTAATGACTCTACTTCCTATTATTCCACTTAAGTTCACAGTAGGAGAGCTAGAATGCTCTTTGCTCCCCATTGCCACTAGCAAGCACACCTTCCAGCATTATCCCTCAATGATCTCTCTTCCTTTATGATTAACTTAACCTAACATCTAATCAAAATTCTGGTAGCTGACTTTATGAAAAATCAAGAAATTATAAAAGAAAATCAAAAGAATGAAAAAATAGCAAACAATATGAAATACCTCATTAGAAAAACAGCTGACCTTGAAAATAGATCCAGGAGAGGCAATTTAAAAATTATTAGATTATCTGCAAACCATGATCAAAAAAATGAGCCTCCACATCATCTTTCAAGAAATTATCAAGGAAAACTGCCCTGATATTCTAGAACCAGAGGGTAAAATAGCAGTTCAAGTATTTTAGAAACACAATCAGGATGGCACAAGATCTAGAAGCATCCACACTAAGGGATTGTAGGGTTTGGAATATGGTATTCCAGTGGTCAAAGGAGTTAGGATTAAAACCAAGAATCACCTGCCCAGAAAATCTGAGTATAATACTTCAGGGGAAAAAATGGTCATTCAAAGAAATAGAGAACTTTCAAGCATTCTTGATGAAAAGACAAGAACTGAATAGGAATTTGACTTTCAATTACAAGAATCAAGAGAAACATGAGAATGTAAAAAGGAAAGAGAAACCATAAGGCACTTATTAAATTTGAAGTGTTTACCTTCATACATGGAAAGATAATATCTGCAACTCTTAAGACTTTTCTCAAGAGGTAAGTTGAATATGAAGGGATGATATCTAAAAAAATAAAATTAAGGGATGAGAAAGGAAATATTGGGGGGAGAAAGGAAGAAATAGAATGTGATAAATTATCTCACATAAAGGAGGTAAGAAAAAGTTTTTTTTCAATGGAGGGGAAGAAAGAGGAGGTTAGAGGGAAAGAGTGAATCTTACTCTCATCACATTTGACTTAAGGAGGGAATCACATACACACTCAATTTGGCATGAAAATCTATCTCACAGTACAGGAAAGTAGGGAGAAGGGAATGAGTAGGGTTCAGAGGGATGAAAGAATGGAGGGCAAATGGGAGGAGGGGATAATTAGAAGTAAACACTTTTGAGGAGGGACAGGGTCAAAAGAGAGATAGGATGGAGGGAAATATAGTTAGTCTCTCACAATATGATCTTTTTGAAAGTGTTTTATATGACTACACATGTATAACCTATATCAAATTGCTTGCATTCTCAATGGGGGTGGGTATAGAGGAAGGAAGAGAGAGAAGATGGAACTCAAAAGTTTTATAAAATCGAATGTTAAAAATTGCTTTTACAGGCAAATGGGAAATTAGACACACAGTCAATGGGATATAGAAATCTATCTTGCCCTACAAGAAAATAGATTGGAGGCAGAGCCAAGATGGTGGAATGAGAGCAATGACTCACTTAAGCTCTCAGACAAACTCCTTTGGATACCTTTGAAAGGAGAATCTGACCAAATTTTGGAGGTGCGGAATCCAATGGGAGACAGAGTGATGGATTCGGAGGTCAGGTTGGACTGGAAGGTCAATGGGAAGGATTTGTTCCTTGGGGGTGAACCCACAGTGCACAGTGCAGCATGGCCAGCACAGTGGAGCAGAAGGGACCTGAGAAACCTGAGAGTGGCAGGCGGAACTGGTGGAGCAGCACCGAGGGTGGGAGACAAGCCAAATCGAGTCAGTGAGAGCCGCAAAATGCCAGATATCAGCGCAGCAGCTCCTGAGACATTTAGCCTGAAGATTAAACTTCAGTAAGTCACCTACTTGAACTTCCAGGAGCCAAGATGCTGGAGTGATCAGTAAATGCTCTCTCCTCCCTGCTTGATGACCGTGAAAGAACCATAAAATATTTCCCCGGAAAAATCCTGGAATAGTGGGAACAGCAAAGGGGCCAATAATAATCTCATAACACCTGAGGCTAGAAAAATAGCTAAGGGGGATTCCTCTTACTGTGGTGGAGGCAAACTGGAAGCACAGAGGACCCAGGGCAGAGAAAACTCACACTAGGACCCAGGCAAGCCTCAGCACCAGGAGGGGAGCCCCAGGAGGGGTGGGAACACGCATTAGCATCTAGGCATACCTCAGCTCTCCAGGGGAATCAGAAAGACAATAGGGCAGCTGGGATTACCAGCCCCTGAGCTTGCCTTTGCCTCAGTTCAACTGAGGAGATCTCCTATGATCAGACCACTCCTCCTCCACACTTAACAAGCTAACCCCAGGGCTGATCAGGGAAACACAAAACAAAAATCTGCTTTTAGCTTTTTCACACATCAGCTCAGCAAAAAATTCTGTAGCTTCTGACTGAAAGAACCAGAAGCCACAACACTCAGTCAACATGAACATGAACATGAACAAGAAAAAGCAGAGGGCTGAAAGAACCATAGAATCTTTTTATGGGGATAAGGACCAAAACATAAACACCAAAGAGGTTAGAGCTGAGACTTTACTTCCATCTGAAACTTCAGAAGGGACTATGAACTGCTCACAAGCACAAGCAGCTCTCCTGGAACAGCTGAAGAAGGAAACTGAAGATAAACTGGCCAACGATTTTAAAATTTTGATAAAGGAATTCACTGATGAAAACATCTATTTGAAAAGGAAAATTGAACAAATGGAAAAGGAAGTTCAAAAATTAACTGGAGAAAATAACTCCTTAAAAGGAAAAATTGGGCAGATGGAAAAGGAGATGTAAAAGTCAATGGAAGAAAACAATTTGATGAAGATTAGAATTGGGCAAGTAGAAATTAATGACTCAATGAGACAGCAAGAATCATTCAAACAAAATATAAAGAATGAAAAGATAAAAGAAAATGTGAAATATCTAATTGGAAAAACAACTGACCTGGAAAATAGATCCAGAAGAGAAAACTTAAGAATTATTGGCCTGCCAGAAACCCAGGATGGAGAAAAGAGCCTGGACAGTATCTTCCAGGAAATCATCAAGGAAAACTGCCCAGAAGTGCTAGATTCAGAGGGCAAAATAATCATCGAAAGAATCCACTGTTCCCCTTCTGAAAGATATCCCAAACTCAATACCCCGAGAAATATAGTTGTCAAATTCCAGAGCTATCAAGTGAAGGAGAAAATATTACAAGCAGCCAGAAAGAAAAAATTTAAATATCAAGGAGATACAATCAGGATTAGACAGGACCTTGCAGATTCTACATTAAAAGATTGAAAGCATTGGAACCCAATATTCTGTAAGGCAAAGGAGTTGGGACTACAACCAAGGATCAACTACCCAGCAAAGTTCAGCATAACATTTCAGGCAAGGAGAAAGTCACTCAACGAAGTAAGGGATTTCCAGAGCTTCCTGATCAAAACGCCAGAACTTAACAGACAATTCGATCTTCAAATGGAGGTCTCAAGAGAATCATAAAAAGGCAAACGGGGTGGGGGGGACAACTTGTTACTCAATTAGGGCAAACTGTTTACCTCCCTATAAGGGAAGATGATACCTGTTAATCTTGAGAATTGTGCAGCTATTATGAAATATAAAAGGGATATGCATAGGGGGAACGGTTATAAAGTAAATTTAAGTATGAGAAGGGATTGTAATAGGAGGTGTGAAAAGAAGGAAGCAGAAAATGGCAAATTACATCACAAGAAGAAATACAAAATCATAGTAGAGGGAAAGAGGGGAGGGAGATGAGCATTGTGTGAGAGGTACTCTCATCTGATTTGTTTAAAGGAGGGAAAAATAAACTTAAGTAGATAATCCTAACTAGCTCTATAGGCCATAGGAGAGGAAGGGGGAAGAAAGGGGAGGGAGGCTAAAAGGGAGGGAAGAAGCAATAAGAGTAAAGGGGAGTAAAAGGGAGGGGGCTAAAAGAAGGAGGGGAAGGCAGCAGGAGGAGGTGGTGAAAAGTGAATACTGTTGAGGAGGGGAAGGGAGACAGAAGAGCTAAAAGCACAAATGGTGGGAAAGAAGATGGAGGGAAATACACAGATTGTAATCATAACTGTGAATGTGAATGAAATGAATTCTCCCATAAAACGGAGATGGATAGCAGAATGGATTAAAAGCCATAACCCAACAATATGCTGTTTACAAGAAACACATTTGAAACAGGGGGATACACATAGGATAAAGGTCAAAGGATGGAGCAAAATATATTGTGCTTCAGTTGATGTAAGAAAGGGAGGAGTAGCAATCCTAATCTCAGACAAAGCAACAGCAGAAATAGATCTAATCAAAAGTGATAGGGATAGAAACTATAACCTGTAAGGGGTAGTCAGAATTCATACTCTCTTGGGGTGGGCAGAGAGGAGAGATGGGAAGAAAACTTTGAACTCGAAATCTTGTGGAAATAAATGTTGAAAACTAAGACAAAATTAATTAATTATATAGATTTTCTACTTATGCTAATTAGTTAATACAGGGTAGTAGTAACTAAATTCAGTTAACATGTACTGATGGTCCTGGGGATGCTCTGTAGAAAAGAAGATTTCAAAGATGCAAAATTTGTCTTCAATCATTTGAAGGATCATGACACAGGTGAGAAATTAGCTTTGTTCTGTTTGATTCTACAGAGTAGAGCAAGGAAAAATAGGCAAAAATATCAGAGAATCAAGTTTCTGATCTGTATAATTATTGTACCCAGTACCCTCTTCACATATACCTCATTATTTAGCATGTATTTAAAAAATCACAACTCATGAGCCCCCACTGATGTATTTACTTTTTACTACTAGATCAACCAACACAATAGTTCAAAATCAAAGACATTAAATCAGTCACCATAGCAATAAAAGAGATAATAAAAAAATCCTTCATCCACCTGTGGATACACTTTCCTACTGAGGACCAGAACATCAATCCAGGACCCAAGGGTGATACATGAAGAGGACATGGGAAGGGAAATATGTGAATGGTGTATATGAATGTAAATATCAATTTATGCTTATAAGAAATGGTCTCTGATGACATCACCTTCCTACTCTCTTCATGGAAGCATCTTCTCACTGATAACTACCTGTGAGACTATTTTCACCGAACTTCCTTTGTTGTTCTCTAGCCAAAATATCTGCTTTCTTGGGCAAATCTATTGTTTTGCTGCTACTATTTTCTACTGCCCTCTGTTGGCCTTTGCTGCTGAGCTGCTGCTCTTGCCCTCAATTTCTGTTCACCTGGAATTCAAGTTGTTTACTGGTTCACTATGATTTGATCTCTATCAAAGCACCCATTCAACCGACTTCAAAAACTTTTACTCCTCTTAAATTCTTTCTTTTCCTTTTTTACCCTGATGATCCTCAGTCTAAATGCTACCTAATGCATGGCCTAGAATTTCTTTAAAATTCTATTATAAACTTGGATTTTTAGCCTAGTTTTTTAGCCTTTTCAAAGGACTGCATTTGGCAAAACTTAAAAGAAACTAGGTGAATTGGAGTGAAATGATTTCTTTAGCCCTCATGACTTATCATTTCAATCAAGTGTGAGAAGGAAAAAAACTAAAAAAGGATGCATGAAGATGAAAAATCTGCTGGCTTTTGTACTACTTCCCCTTAGTAACCCAAACCACTGCCCTTCCAACACAAACAAAAACCTTCCCAACAGTTAGACCAGTGCAAGAGTAGGATATACTGCCTTATGAGGATGTGGGTTCCCCCTCACAAGGAATCTTCAAGCAAAGGCTAAATAATGGCTTGCTGGGCCATATTGAAGAGATGATCCTTGTTTAGCTCTGGATTAGATTAGATGACCTCTGAGGATGTTTCCAACTTGTAAGGTTCTGTGATTCTCTGAAGTGCTGAGAAATACACATACACACATATATGCACATACCATTGTTCCCTTTCTGATTACTTTGAACAAGATGGTCCTGTCTTTTGTTTGTTTCCCTATTCATTTGTTTCTAAAAACCCATGGCTAATTCATACCACTTCCAATGGTATTATCTTATATGTCTAAAGGGTGCTTTCTGCACAGCCTGTCCAGGCTCCTATCTCAACTCACCATAGCACAGTTCTAGTATTTGCTAAGCTTATAATCTAGTAAGGGGGAAAAGACATCACTCCAATCAATCAAATCAGCAGATATTTATTAAGCTCCTACCATATGACAAGCACTATACTAGGTTTATAAAGCCAAAATTAAAATATTCCCTGCCCTCAAGGGCAACACACACACACACACACACACATACTCACACACACACACACACATACTCACACACACACACACATACTCACACACACACACATACTCACACATAGTAAGCACTATATAAATGTTGCTGTTCAGTCATTTTGGTTGTATCCAACTCTCTATAATCTCGTTAGGGCTATTCTTGTTAAAGATACCGGAGTGGTTTTCCTTTTCCAGCTCACTTTACAGATGAGGAAATCGAGGCAAGCAGAGTTAATCAATTTGCCCTGAGTCAAACAGCTAGTAAGTGTCTGAGGCCGGATTTGAACTCAGCAAGATGAAATTCTTGACTACAGGTCTAGGATACTATCCACTGAACCATGGCTGCCCCACAGAAATGTTAATTTGTATTGATATAAGACTGAAAATGTAAGTAGATTGGAGTAAGACTTTATAGAGCCTTGGATGGCAGAATAAGGAAGCAATAGCTCAAAGAACAGTCACAGAACATTCCGGCTTGAAGGAATTTTAGAGTTCAAATAATATCAACGATTTCATTTTACAGATGAAGAAACTGAGGTTCAGACAAAGGAGATAGCTTACTCAAGATTACCCAAGTAACTAGTGAGCAAGCCTAGGCTGGAACCCCAAATTCTGGTCCAGTTTCTTTTTTCTTGTTTTGAGAGGCATCTTGGTATGATAAAATTGGACTTTGAATCAAATCTTAGTTAAAAAATATATACATACACATATACATATGTAGATATGTTTTATATATGTGTATGTGTATGCATGTGTGTGTATGTCCAGTTTCAGATAATAACTGTGGGTAAGTCCCATTTACAGTTTATTTTTCTGTAAAATGAAGATAAGATATTTGTGTATCTAACTCACAAAGTTTTCACAAGAAAAGGTTTTAGTCTTACCTCAATTTAGGCTTTAGGTTCCCCTAAATATCATTAGGCTTGGCTTAAACTAAACCTTCAACATCACAAATGTATGAATTATTGATATTTACAGAAATGTCTCTCTAGATGGAATTTTTTTCTTTATTCTTTTGAATATCTCATTCTATTCTTTCAAATCTACTTGCTGAGACCTGTTTTCGTCAAGAACAGGATGGCAGTAAGGTGAGTTGGCATAACAACAGCAGCACGCTTAGTAAGTGCCTATGAGGTGTCAGACACTGCTCTAGGCATTGCAGATATGAAGAGAAAAGTGACCGTTCTAAAAGATAACCATTTACCTAAAGGGTACATATGTGAGTATGTAAATATATGTGAGTTCAAACTTGTACCTTGGAAAAATCGCTTAGGCAGCTCATTGGAGGATAGATTGGAAAAGAGAGAAACTTAATGCCTCAGACACTAACTGTTTTAAGTGTGGGCAAGCCACTTATACTGTTTCCCTCAGTTTCCTTATCTGTAGAATGGGGATAACAATAGCATTTACTTCCTATGGTTGTTGCGAGGACCAAATGAAGTAATCATTGTAAAGTACTTAGCATATAGCAACTGGGACATAACAAGTGCTATATAAACATTAGCTGTCATTCCTGGCTCTCATGTGTGTGGACATCTAAGAAGTCTCTGTCTCTATCTGTCTGTTTCTGTCTCTCTGCCTTCCTCTTTCTCTCCCTCCCTCCACACACCCTCTTTGTGTGTGTCTTTCTCTGTCTCTGTCTCTCTCTAACACACACACATACACACAAATCCAAGGCTTTATTTACTCCACAGGTTTGTACAATCCTTTCCAAGAAAGGTGAGAAACCTAGTCCTTGAAGTACTTCTAGGAAAGGTACAGAATGGAACATAGCTATACAAACATCCCCCAAGCAGAATATTTCACAGTCATTCCCCCTTACACTGAAATATTATGAAAAAGGGAGAAAAGTTAGTGTTTCTGAAACTCTTTAATGTTTACAACATTCTTTACAAATATTCTCATTTGGCCTTCACAATACTCCTGGAGGTAGGTGCCACTGTTATCCCCATTTTCCAGATCCCCATTTTACCATTCAACATTATCATTCTAATAAAACTACTTTCTCCAAAGTCACTAATAATAGCTTGTTTGTAAATTCCAATGACCTTTCTCAGTACCCAATCGGCTTGATCTCTCTGTAGCCTTTGACACTGTCAACCACTCCCTTCTTAATACTCTCTGCTCTCTAAGATTTTGGGACACCATTCCCTCCTATTTTTCCTACCTATCTGATTGCTTCTTTTCTGTCTCCTTTTGATAGATCCTATCAAATAGAACCACTAACCACACATATCCCTCAGGTTTCTGTCCTAGACCATCTTCTCTTCTCTTTCTGTACTATTTTACATTCTTTTAAAAAAAAAAAAAATTGATTAAAATGGCCATCCCTTGAGTAACTACTTAAAGAGGCCTATTCACTGAATAGGTGTATCTCACTCGAAGTGAGAATCTGATAAGACCTTAGCCTCAAATGGCTAGGGTCTCCCTTTGCATCCTGGGCAGCCTCCAATACTCCTGATGAATATCTGGCCACTGGACCCAGGAGGCTCTGGAGGAGAAAATAAGGCTGGTGACCTTGCATAGCCCTCTCTCACTCAAATCAAAGTCAGCTGAAGCACAAACACAACAACTTCACTTGTTGATCTCATCAGTCCCTATGGATTTCATTACCATCTCTATGCTAATGATTCTCAGATTTACCCTTTCTGCCTCACTCTCTTCACTGACCTCCAATCTCACATCTCCAAATGTCTTAAGATATCTTGAACTGGATACCCAATAGATATCTCAAACTCAGAATGTCTAAAAGAGAATCCATTATCTCTCTCCCTCAACCCTCTCCCATTCCTACCTTACCTATTACATTAGAAGGGAAAATCATACTTCCAATTCCCCAGGCTTGCATTCTAGGAGTCATCCTGGATTCCTTACTTGCACCCTTCACATCCAAGCTATCACCAAGTCCTGTAGATGTCATCTTTGCAATTACTCTCTCTTCTCCCTATGACAGAGCCCCCACTCTGGAGAAGACCCTCATCACCTCACATATGGAATACAGCAATAACTTCTGGTGGGTCTGCTTGCCTCCATTATCTCCCCACAGCAATCCATCCTCCATTCACTCAATAAACTGATTTTCTTAAAACACAGGTCAGACCATGTTACCTCCCTACTCAACAAAACTCATTAACTTCCTATTGCCTCCAGGAACAAATATAAAGTGCTCTGTTTAGAATTCAAAGTCCTTCATAATCTAGAGCCCTCCCATCTTTCCAGTCTTCTTAGACCTTATTTAATGCCCCAACATGTATTTTTCAATCCAGGGATATTGATTTCCTTGATGTTCCATGAACAAGACATTCTACCTCTCAGCTCAAGGCATTCTCCCTGTCTTTTCTCTATTCATGGAATATTCTCCCTCCTCCACCTGACTACTAAACTCCCTGGCTTCTTTTAGGTCCCAGCTAAAATTCCATCTCCAATAGGAAGCTTTCTCTCTTAACTCCAGTACATCCCCTCTGCTAATTATTTCTTTTTATCCTATATATAGCTTGATCTGTATACATTCGTTTACTTACTACTTCCCTCATTAGAGGGACTGTTTTATTTATTTATAAATAACTAGTCCCTGGGGCAGAGACTGTTTTATTTATTTATGTTTTTTATCTCCAGGACTTAGCACAGGCCTTGACACATAGTAGGTCCTTAATAGATGTCCATTTATTGATTGAGGCAGAGAGAAGTTACTTGACTTCCTCAGGATCACAGAGCTAGTAAATGTCTAATATTGGATCTGACCTCTGGTCTTCTTTATTGCAGCTCCAGCACTCTATCCACTCCACCATCTGACTGCCTAAAAGAAGACCCTCTTCAGAAGAGCCACCTTCCTCCCTTCCCTCCCAGCAAGGAAAAGTGAAAACATTTGAAACTGGAAACCTTAAGTTTAAGTCTCAGTTCTCATCTTGATGTGACTTTGTCTCCTTTTCTGTAAAAATAAGAAAGTCTTTATCTCTGGACCCAGCATTTTATAGGTACAGGAAGCTCTCTTCTACTAATGCATGTGATCCCTCTCTCTGACACTAATCGTCTTAGAGAGTTTCCCAAAGCACTGAGAGGTTGTGACTGATCCCACATGTAGGATTATATCACAGGCAGGTAGGAGTTCTGTCTTTGAGGCAGATTCTTTTTCCACTAAACCATGCTATCAAATAAGGAAATAGTAATATTGGAAGCAATCTTGAAATATGAAGGAATTAGGAACTCATTCCCTGGCACCCTTGTGTCCTTTGTATTTTCTTTTTGGCTATTGTACCCGCTTTCATCTTCTGATGTCAATTGTATTACAAACTAAGGCAAAATAACTGATTCTGCTTTTCAAACATATCACCAGTAAAGCAAGGAACCTTTGGAATCTGAAACATAGCAAATGATAAATGGGACAAAGGTCCCTTCTTGTCTCATAAAATCACCCTTTGTGTAATGGTCACAATATTGATCAGGCATCACTGGTCCTGTTGCAATGTCAAAAATGGCTTTGCTGTCTAATGAAATTCTCAACGTGATAGGGCAGTTTTTGTTAACCTCTTTTCTTTATCATTACTCTTCTTCTGTGTGTCTCTGTGTGAATTACAGACTTATGCTAACTCACATACTCCTTCCAGGAACCATCATTGAATAGTGATACATAGTTACTTGAGATCAAAGTCAAATAATGAAATATATTGATATACAATAAACCTTTAAAAATTTTACATATTTTGCAATCTTTTGATCTACAATAGGCCCACCTTTTGCTGCAATCACTTGTTTTACATGATGGACATCGATTTCACAATATATTGACACATATTCTTTAATAGCTTATCATGAACCTTCCACTTACCACATTATATTTTAAACTTTTGTTGTTTAGTGGTTTCAGTCATTTTACATATGGGGAAACTGAGGCAAACAAGGTGAAGTGACTTGCCCAGGGTCATACAGCTAGTCAGTGTTTGAGATTTGAACTCATGAAGATGAGGCTTTCTGACTCCAAGCTCCATCCACTCTGCCACTTAGCTGCAAATGGTATATTTTTCTTGATCTAGTATTGATTATAGTCCACAAATTTTTAATGAGATTTAAATAAAGAGTTCCCAGGTCACTGAAATGTGTATGTGTGTATATATGTTGCTATTTTTATCCACATTTTATGATTGAGGAAAACAGTGGTTAAGAAACTTGCTCAGGGCTGCAATCTAGTAAATATGCCTGAGACTAGACACAAACAGTTTTTTCTGATTCCAGACTTAGCTGTCTATCCTAGGTAGCACCTAGCTGCCTAGGAGGAGAAGACCCTCTTCTCTTTCCAGAAGAGCAACACTCCTCTGTTTGGGGCAAGCAACATATATATGTGTGTATATATATGTGCCTATGCATGTGTGTGTATATATATATATACACACATATATATATGTGTGTATATACATACACATATGTATATGCCTATGCATATGTGTATATATAGGCATATGTGTGTATATATGTTTGTGTGTGTGTGTGTGTGTATATATATATATATATGTATGTCTACATCTATACACATACCTATGGACAAATTATGTGTAGAATAGGTGGAAAGATAAACTGCTGGAAGGAAAGCACTTCCAGCTACAGGGACCTAGAGAGGCCTCCTAAGAAGGTGAACCTTGAACTGTGTTTTAGGGAAACTAAAAGAGAGAAATGAAGAGATAGAGTGACTTGAGAGCAATAAATAGCCAGAACTACCCTGCATGCAGCAGGGCAACCCTCATCTTCTAATTTAAATGCAAGATCTCAGTCAAGTTCCAAAGAATTCAAGTGTTTGCATGACATTGGCTCATATATTTTTAAAAAAATCACTAAATATGAGGTTTCATTGTCACCATTCTGCAGAATCAAGAAACTTCAGTGGGTCAGAGAACTCCTGGTTTCCTTTGGGAATCAACTCAAGCCTAGTTTCTTCATGAGGTCTATCCTTGTTCCCGAGAGCTGCTAGTGAGTTCTCATTTTTGCCTTTCCAAAATTGCTTTGTATTTGTCTTTCATGTACTTGGATGTGCCTATAAGGGTGTGTGGTTTTTGGTTTGTGTGTTTTTTCTACCATTACAATGTAAGCTTCTTGAGGCTGGGGACTTTTGTACCTAGCAGAGTACCAAGCTCAAAGTGTGTGTTTACTAAATGATTGGCACCCTAGTAGTGGTTGACCATAGTAGCATCATAATAGCTAAATATGGAAGGGAGCTTAGAAGTCAATTCATTCAACCCCTTCCCTTTACAAATGAGAAAATTGAGGCCCAGAGACACTACATGAGTTATTTAGGGTCAACTAAATAATTAGTGGCAGAATAAGGGAGACCCTGATTCTGTGATCCCTAGACCAGTGTTCTTTCCACTGCAAATCACTGCCTCCCTTTAAAGGTGATACTCAATGTCATCCATCATAGGGGTTGAACCAGAACCTGGCATTTCTAATTTCTAATTTTTGTTCCAGGCTGTTCCTAGCTTACCTTTGAGGGGATTTCTATGATTCAGCTGCTCAGCCAACACTATAGAAATTCCTGTGCGCCAACATGACTCCCTCCCTCAGTCTCAGTCTATTTTTGGTTTTAGTCGCTCAACTGAAGTCGGTCCTTACTCTCTTTCCATATTTAACAAAACGCCCACCAATACCCGTAGAATACTATCTAAGTTCCATTGGTTTGTCAGGGTTTGGCTTGACTTCAGCTTTTGAGAAACAACTCTCAGAAGTCTAGAATGCCACTTAGTTCTTTAATTTGCTTTCAGTTGTTGATGTTCTTTTTCTGAGTCCTCAAAACTGTAAAGATGGTTGTTATATGGGAGGGAGGGAAGAGATGGGGAAAAAATTTGCAATTCAAAATCTTGTGAAAGTAAATGCTGAAAACTCAAAATAAATAAATTAATGAAAAGATGCTTGTTATAATTGTTGAATAATTATTTCCTATAAGTTGGTTTCTAGGGCTTGAGCACATCAGAAACTTTGTTGGGATTTCACCTAGAAAAGTCAGCCAGTTCCTGATGGCTTATTGGGCTCTGGGCAAATGCTGGGGTTTCCTTTCATGCATGAAGGAGAATTTGTGGAATTTGCTTCTTGTTCAGTCAGTATTTCTCCTGCAGGGTAGAAAGGGCCCGAGGGGGCTGTTAATCCAATCTATTGGCCAAGGGCTTTGTATGTCACATGTGAAGTTGTATGCATGTATAACAATCACCACAAAGGCTGGGGCCCTGTGATATATGGACTTCACCTGCTCTGGAACCAAAGGCTATAATAAAGTTTACAGTTTATAAAACACTGTCTTAAATATTTATGCGCTCTGTAGGTACATGGGGTCTGGTTTGCAACTCTGCATGTAATAAGGTTGTAGAAAGAGGGCTGATCTTTAAAAGGAAATCTTATATCTTGTATGAAGCATACAGTAGTTTCCATGTCCCATTTGACTCACTGCTTGGAGAGGCCAGGAAGGGAAGAGGAGAGGAAAAAAGAGTCCTTGGCAAGAGATTTCCCAAATCGTAGGAAACATACTGGTTAGTGATGAAAATGATTCCTTAAGAAAGTAGAGATTGTTTTAATGTGGAATTGGGGGGAAAATTATATATACATACATATATATGTATACATATACATATATATGTATATAAAGAAGCTAGGGGTTTTTAAATATTTTTAAAGTTGGGGATGCTACAAAGAATAAAGAAGATAAACACATGATTTCTGACTCAATGGATTTATTTCATAAGGAACTTTAGAGGTAATCTATTCCAGATCTAACATTTTATAGCTCAAATGAGAAAACATAAAATAATTGGTGATAATGATGATAAAAATCATAGGTAGGATTTATAGGATGTTTTAAAGTTTCTAAAGTACTTTACATGCAACAGAAATATTGAAGTATCAAGCGTTCTATCCTTACAACAGCTCTGTGAAATAACTGTTGTTGATTATTATACAATTGAGAAAATTGAGTCTTAGAGAAGTTAAGTGACTTGTCATATGATGCACAACTGATAAATGTGCCTAGAATAGGGTTCACACCTAGGTCTCTCTGACACCAAGTATGATCTTGCATTTAGTAAATGGTCACTAAATACCTGTTGACTGACTCAGCTACCATGTAATGCGCTATCTAAAGCACTTTGGACATAGGCCTGTTGCTGTTACAATTTTCACTACAAAAAAAACTGAAGATGAGAAAAATTATTGATTTAGAGCTCACAGGGAGGTGGGAATCTTGGAAGACATTTAGTGCACACACACTTCCCCCCCTCATTTTAAAGAGTGATGAAATTGAAGTGCACAGAGGTTAACTGAAATGGCCGTCACAAAATTGCCTTGAAGAGAGGCCATTTAGCAATTTTGCAGATGAGGAAACTGAGGTCCCCAAGGGTCAATTGACTTTTCTAAGGTCAAACAAGTAATAAGCATCAATGAAGATCTCAAGAATTCAAAGCCAGGACTCTATCCATTATGCTGTGCTGTCTCCTTCCCAGCTTTCTTTGCTGTGACTTTCCTGAACAAACAATTATTATTCTACTTACCTCAATGAATAGTTAATTTTGAAAAAGAAAATGGTATTAGAGGAACAAAGAGCCAAGTAATATTCAGTAATTGTTCAGCTGTCTGATGAGAGATTTAGGGACTTGCAACAAGCCATGTGAATGAGTTTAGGCACACAAGAGAAGTACAAGGAGAAATGTCTCATAGGGGCTTTGCGCATCTCCAGATCATTATAGATAGATAGATAGATAGATAGATAGATAGATAGATAGATAGATAGATAGATAGATAGAGATAGAGATATATTGTACACATATATACACATGTGTCTATATTTGAAGGTGTACATTTATATTTGTGTACTTTTAGATGTACTTGGGAAACCTTCAGGATATATATATATATATATATATACATGATATAGATATAATATACATGATATAGATATATCCAAAATATGCATATCTGTATATATAAATGTCAGATATACTTAGGATACTTACAAATATATATGTAAGCATGTATGTATATATAATACTTGTGTGTGTATGAAATAGAGATAGGTATCCCAAAGTATCCGAAGAAAAAAATTTTGAAAATACACAAAAATTCATTATAGAGAATATGTATACATACATATACATTACATATATACACATATGTATGTAATAATATATATGAGTATGTATATATGTTTATATGTGTTCTTTAAAAGAACAGCTATTCTCTTTTTGGAAAGAAACATAAGAAATCAACAGAGTTCTCTAGCACCCATTTTGTCTACTGGAAGGACAAATGACTCCTGATTCCTTCTGCAACAAGCTCAGAGAAATAATGGCATGTCAGCAAATGAGATGCAAGGGACTGATTGTCTATGTAACAGAGATATCTGATTCTCAAAAATTAACAAATTATAAATAGATGTCAACTTGTTGAATGTTCCTGGGGCTGTGTTCTTTCCCTTTATCAACTTAATCTATGATTCATAAAGGAAGGCATCAGATTGAAAAATGATAAAGAGAATGTGACTTGACTAAAAGACAAATCCAGAGATAGTTCAGGTTTATGGTTTTAATATTATAATTCTGGTGACAAGACCACATATATATTTTTATGTAACAGTTATAATATACTATATACTATACTACAGTTTATAATAATATAAAATTATTGCATATTGGTATATTCATTTAGGACCCACACTTATGAATATATTTAATTCAAGAAATGTTTATTAAAATATATATATATATATAAGGCTCAATGGTAATCACCAGGTACACAAATATAAATAGGACACATACCTTAGTCTCAAGTAGCTTAAAATCTAATGGGCAGAAAGAACAATGAACCAAAAACATGAAATAAAAGAGATGTGAGATAAGTGTTACAAAGAGGTCCAGGCAAAAGATTGTGGGAAATGCAAAGAAGGAGAGAATTTTGTTCAGCTAGATAAATGGGAACGGGAGATTGTAAAAGGCTTCATCTCAATGGGATATTTGAGTTGAACCTGAAGAAAGAAAAAGATTTCATTGAGGGAGAGAGGTTGACATTGCAAAGATATGGAGATGGGAGAGAGAAAGAGAAGAATGGGAGATGAGGAATATTCTGATTTGGTTGGAATATATGACATAGAGAGGTAATGTGTTTGAGTGGATGGTGAGCTGGCTTCAGGTCAGGAAGATCTGAATGAAGTCCCACCTTTGGCACTCCATTTGTGACCCCAGGCAGTGTCAAAAGGTCCAGCGACATTAAGGAGGATAAGAGAGAGGAGTTTATAAAAATGGATTTGGTGATTAGAAAATCATTAGTGATCTTATTGACAACTGCTTTCAGTTAAGTTATAGAACTAAAAGTCAGACTGGAAGAAATGGAAAAAGTAAATGCAGTTTTGAGGATTTTGGCAATTAAAAGAAGACAGTTGAGACTGTAATCGACCAATCATCAACAGATATTGTCAAAGTACCTACTGTGTTTGTTGGGCACTGGGAAAACAAATATAAAAATGAGACCAACCTGACCCTCAAGGAGTTTAAATTCTACTATAGCGACATAATATGTTGACAGATAAGTAAAAGTAGGATATTTAAAAAAATAAGCAAGGAAACATTTGGATTGGTTTGTTCATTTTTTGGAAAGGGGAGATATCTTGTGCCAATTGTTCATGAGAGTGTGAAGGATAATATGGGTTCTAGAAAGGCTATATGAATGGAAAACCTACTCAGGCAGGTCATACAAAAGTCAGAATGTTCAGAATGGGTGACTACTGTCTAAGGTCCAGATTTAGTCATTACAGAGAGACTTTATTACTAATCTGGCAAAGGAGAAAGGGAGGCGCATTTTTCTACAAAGACTCGTGAAGTCATTTAAAGAAGAGTTGCAAATTACAACATGGCGCACAGGTTGAAAAAAAAAAGCAAATCACAAATCTGTGAAGCAGAAAGTGATATATAGGACAGATCTCAGTATCTCAGGTTGTTAGGGCTGAAGACATATGATGCTATGAAAGTATTGTCCTTTCTTTTAAATTTCTATTTCCCACATGAGTGAATTGAAATATGTAAATGGCTCAGAATCCAATGAAAGCGTAGCTGTGTTAATTATGTCCAATATGTATATTATAGATAATATAAATACTTCATATTGTGTGTAGTATACCACATCAGAGTATGCAGAGGCAAACCAAATAACGCTATATTTTTAAGGGGGGACCCACACAGTATATCCAAAAAATTTTGGGATTTGCTCTCAGTAGATTTTGGTTTAAGTGCTGACTCCCTCATTTAGTAAACTCTCTCTAAGGCTATTTCCTTAGCAAAAAAACAATGTTGATAATAACACTTATTCTACCAAACAGGAGCTGCCTGTCCCAGTATACATTACAAGGTTAAAAAACCTAGAGAAACATGCATCCTGTATATAGGCTATGTGGGAGTTCATAAGCAAGGGCTGTCATTTGTACCAGTGAGGGTGATATCCATCTCTGAGATCATATATCTATCTAAATTAATACCATCATTATCATATAAAGTCTTCAACCAAGTCAATGGTGGACAGTCCAGCTCTTCTGACTAGTTTTAGAACTCTAATGGATTTTAAAGTTTTCTGGTCTAACTACTCTCATTCTAATGGTGAGGAAACTGAGTCCCTCAAAGCCTTTTTCAAAGTCACATAGAGTGTCAGAGCTAAAATTTGAATCCAAATCTTCCTGACTCTTGCTCCCTCTCTGTGTCCTCTACACCAAATCTTTCTCCTTAAGCACCCTTTCCCTTCTACCACATTGTCTCCTTGAAAGAATTTTGAATTTCACTTTCTTTTAGGTAATGGCTACAAATATAAGATGAACTGGAAATCTAATGCTGGTCAATCAGTAAATAAGCATTTATTAAGTTCTTGCTTTGTGTCAGACGTTCTGCTAAATGCTGGAGACATTTCCTATTATCCAGATAATAGAAGCACCCTCCCCAAAAAATGAACACAATAAATATTTTAAAAATCCAATCGCTCCTCTATTTTCTACCTCTAATTGTGTATTTCTCCATGTTGGATATGTCCAAAGATCGGGTCTCAGTTTTCAGCCTGAGTCCCTCACCTTTCTATCAGTTATTTCAGAACTTGCATCATCATTGTTTCCCTGGAATTGCGGTAGATCATCACATTGAATAGGATTGTTAAATCTTTCAAAATTGTTTGTCTTTACAAATTTTTTTTTAAATTTTTACAAATTTTTTTACAAATGTTTTTTAAAATTGTATAAGTTGTTTTCCTTGTTCTGAGCCCATCATTCTGAATCAATGCATACCAATGAATCAGTTCTTACAATTTAATTTTTCCCAGATTTCTCTGAAACAAGTATTTTTTTCCCCATTATCTATTACATTTTATAGTATGGTTTTGTTTTCTTTTCTATTTGGTCATATCTCTGGTCTTAGTGTGTGGATTGAGGGCTTGAACTTGAATTTCATATTTCTGGATAACATGGGTAGTCCTTGCTTGACCCTAAGTTCACTAGCTAAGGCTACACTTTGCCTTTTTCAGAATTTGTCTGGCCTTGCCTTTTGCTGTGATTGGGCTTAGACTATCTATAGCACTGGCTTCCTGAATTTTCAGTTAGCCACAGGCTTCTCAGACATAAATCTGGCATTTTTTCTCTTATATATTGGGATAACTCTGTTCTAGACACTGATCTGACCCTTCCTCCTGCCTTGTATGGAGATGGGGCAGCTGTGTTGTCTGTATCATGCGCTGTTCTTGTCTCTCCTAGTATGAGATGAGGTTTCTTAACTTTGCATTCCATCTATCACAGCATGTCTTCCCTCTGTGTAGCATCAGGATTCTGACAGCCTTTTTGTAGAGTTCTGAAGTAGATGATAGAGTTTTTTCTTATTCTCTTTGGTTTCTTTATCAATGTCTGTGCTGGTGCATTTCTGGTACTTTACTACAGTGTTTTTCAGAGATCCAGGCTCTTCTAAGTCCTACCATGCTCCTCATTTTCCCATAATAACACATATGTGCAGAAACATTGCAAAAAATACTCAGGGAATTTTCCCAATTTCCAGGCTGTACAATGATAAGTGACATTGAAGGCTACTTGGTGGCACGTTGGATAGAACACTGGCCTGGAGTCAGGAAGACCTGAGTTCAAATCCAGCCTCAAATACTTACTAGTTGGGTGACTTCAAGCTAGTCATTTAACATCTGTCTAGGGTCTTCAACTGTAAAATAGGGATAATAATAGCATCTATTGCCAAGAAGAGTAGAAGAAGCATTTGTATAGCATTTACTATTTGCCAGGCATTGGGCTAAGGGATTTTCAAAAATATTATCATGTTTGATCCCAGGGTTGGAAGATATTCTCTAGGTGAAAATCAAATGAGATAATAGTTGTAAAGCAATGAGCATAGTGTCTGTAGGCACATAATAAGTGCTAGAGTCATCCTGACTTTAAATTCCAGCTCTCTGTTCCCTACATCGGCAAGCAGCAAGTGAATTTCCAAAGGTCTCAAGCCTATATGAGACATAGAATTTAAACCCAGGTCTTCCTGGCTGTATTTATGACTTAGGCATTTTCCAGGGAGTTTAAACTTCAGAAGAGAGCTCAGTCTAGTTGAATGTCAACTGGATGAGAGCAAAGTAGCCCAACTGAACCAGTATATTAACTTGTGGACTCCAGATATCAGGCCAAGTTCCAGCTGCCCTTCTATAAATAGCCAGTCAAGCTTCTCTCAAGGCTACCTTGCCATCTGCCTGAGCAAGCACCCTCAGTACTAGGCCTGGATCTCGTATCTCTGGACCTCCAGAATGCTTGTCTCGTTAAATCCTAAAATAGAAGCAGGTGCCTACTCCTTAGCATACAGAGATACATACTGTGGAGTAGTAGAAAGAGGAGTAACCTGAGGTCAGGAGATTTGGGTTTGAATAGAACCCTGTAATTCACTATGCAAGCTTCGGCAGATCAGTTATTCTCTCTAAGCTCCAGTGATATCATACATAAAATGGAGGAGGTAACTTTCAGCAATTCAGCTGTAGAATGGAAAGGAAATACCTTGAGATATGACTCTTCATCTCCCTAGTTTGAGTCTTGCTTAGAGATGAGATATGCCAGGCCAAGTGATGTAGTAAGAGGAACTCGAGATTTGGAGTCATGCAGTTCATTAGTATGAACTTGGAAACGTCATTTCCCTTCTGTGGGACTCGGTACTTGCAACTGTAAAATGAAGGAATGAAACTATTTGCTATCAAATGTCTCCTCTAGCTCTAAATCCTGAAATCTCTGATTGCCATGTCAAAGGAATTACAGTAGCTTCCCATGGCTGCATGTTCAGGAATGTAACTTTTACCTCCTGCTTCATTTTTTTTAAGTTGCCTATAGCAACACATTCTCAGGTTATTCTTCTTGAGTGTTAAACAAAGTGCTTTACTATAAACATGTGATTTTATAAAGGCAAAAAAAGGGTGGGAAATAAGAGGTCCCTAAGAAGCCAGGATAATGTGATCAATCTGGCTTTGTTTAGTTTGGGATAAAGAGAATAGTAGACAGATAGATAGGTGGATCTCTATCTATAGATAGAAAAAAAGATGTATATAGTAGATGCATGCCATGCATATATAACTCTCTTCAATACTCCCTCCACACACATATATACACATATGTATCTGTTCATATGTGTGTGTTTCTATATCATATAGATTATATATATGTAACTTTACAAATCTTTATACACATGCCAAAATTTCAAGCACACCAATCATCTTTGAGAGAGTATGTGTATGCATGAATGTGTGTGTTTGTGTGTGTGTGTGTATATGTACACATACATCTATTTGGACTTCTTTTTGCTTCATGAATTCTGCACATTCAGGCCCACGTTTCTCTTTCCCCTTCTCTCTTCCCTTTCCATCATACAACTTTACCAATAGATATCTGAACCGAGAGGCAGCTGATCTATGACTCTGACAACTTGAACAGCAATTAGCTAAATATATTAACATGTATAAGTAACCACCCAATGAAAAACTATCAGCTTGATTATATTAAAGAGACATTTTTTGTCCTGGTATAAAGTATAAGGAATAGGGAGGATTTCCAATTTATGGCTCTTTATAATATGCAGATTGAGTCTGTAAGCAGTAGATACAAACTTACTAAAATGGATGTTTGGGGGAATGTTAAAGAGTGAATTAGATCCACTGGGTTATGTACAAGTCAAATACAAAATACTCCCAATAAGTTTTTAGCTCACAGGTAGCTCCAAGCAGATGTTTTATATTCAGATGAAGGAGCATGGTATTAAAAGAAAGTGATATTCCTTTCAAGTTCTTTGGTTTCTTAAACCTTTAGAATTATTGCAAGCATCTATGAATATATGCATATACAACAGATAGATTTCAAAGATCTGGAGCTGTTAGGGACCTGAGAGATCACTGAGTTAAGGAACATGAAGCCCAATGATGGAAAGTGAGCTGTCCAAGGTCACTGTAAGTGGTAAGCTTGGAATTTGACCTTCCATGCTGTGCCTCCAAGGTCAGCACTCAGTAACACTCATCCTCCCTTCAGTGGAACCATGTTTTATATATCTTATTTTATATTTTATATATCTTGAACAAACACTACACATGGACAATCATCTGTGTCCAGAATTGAATTAGGAAGAAAACAGTGTTGCTATGGGGAAACTAAGGTAATTTCAATAATACCACTTGTAGCAAATGTTGAGCCCTGCTGATGGAAGAGCCAAGGCTTGTAGATTATTTGAGCATAGAAAGGAAGACTAAAGTCAAGTAAGTGACTCTTCTAATTCTGGCACCAATATGGTGAGCCCTAAGGATCAGAGCACCATCAGGCCATAAGGTAGTGATGGGGAGGCTGGTCCAAGTCAAAGAAATAGAGTTGGTAAAAACTTCCATGACAATTAGCAGAGGGAATCAGGATGATGAGTAGTAACTGAACTCTCATTATGAGTGAGATAGGGAGACAATGTAAATTATAAAAATAATTATTATTATTATAATAATAATTCCATACTACTCCTTGGGTCAAAATCTCATCTTTTCAACAACTCTATTCACCCAGTGATTCTTTCTGATGGTAAAGCGAGCATGTTATTATCTTATAAAAATCATAATTGCTGTTAACAAAAAGGACAATGGAAAGGAGGATTATAGATGTAAGCATTCTGTAACATTGCAAATGAAAAAATGTGATGATAGCCCATATGCATATGGTACTTGAAACTTTTCAGAGTACATCAGATATATCATCTGCTTTGATCCTTACAACAAACCTTGCCACGTAAGGATACAATCGAGGTATTACAAAAAGCCATGAGTAGTAAATTGTCCTTATTCCTTATATTGGACCAAGTGATGCTTTTTTGTTTTAATATTAATATTATATCTGCATCTTACAAATAAGGAAACTAAAATTTAAAACAGTAAAATGACTATCCTTGAATCACAAAGCTAAAAAGCACCTCAGTATAATTTAAACTTATATTTTTTCTGTCTTTAAATTCAATACTTTAGCCACTATGTCATGTTGCTTCTCAACTCAGATGTCATTGATGATTTGAATGGGAGAAGTGATTTTAAAAGATCATCAGTGAGCTTTATGAACAGAGAAGGAGGTTGACCAGTCATCTGGCAAGAGTCAAGGTTGAGAGCCTGACTGCTGCATGGGTTTACTGTTTACATTGATATATTAAAGGAGCCAAGGGAACAACATCTTCAACCCTTTGACCAAATTTCCTGTGAATGATTTGTACAAAGACATAGATATGAATCGCATACAATAAAAAAAGAACCTGTAATCTCTTGCATATGGAAGTGGAGAGTATCCATACTGATGTAATTATGAATCCACAGAAGAAGTCAGAGTGTTTCCAAAGTTGAGACAGCAAATGAAGGCCATGGTTATTTTCATAGTCGTGACATTTAATTATGTTAAAAGCTTACTCATCCTTTGGCTGTCAGGAGAAACCAATAGGGTCTGACTCATGTATTGGTTGTTACTGATTCTCATACAATTCCTATTCTGATTTACTACTAAAGCTAGAATACTTTAAAAATATAACTATAGTCTTAAGAACTTCTAAAATTAAGTGAATATTTCCTCTTTTCTGGAACCTCAATAGAACTACTGCATGGGCTTGAAGCTAAAATCTAGACATTTGGACTATTTGACCCAACAGTCCACAGAACCATTAATAATAATAATAATGATGATTGCATTTGAAAACATTTAGTTTGAAGAAGTCAAAGTCCTGGGATTTTACTCTTCTGAAACAAAGCTAAGAAAGCTCTGATCACAACACAATTGCGAAACTTAGTCTCAATCCCCCAAAATATACTACATCAAGTCTTTCACTGCCTGTATTTAGCTTAAGACTGAGCTAACTCATGAAATCATTGAAAATATACCTTTCACCAAAACCATCAGTTATGGTTCAGATTTAAATTTCACATTCAGTACAAAAAGCCTGATGAGGCAATTGCTATTCACATTGCAGATCTGCAAAGTCTTTCTCAACAAAGTAACTTCGGGGATCTCTTAGAAGGTATGCTGGTTAATGAAAAAAAGTTTAGTGCAATGGATGAAGGACCAGTCTATAGGATAGAAGAACCTAGTTTTAAGCTCTATATCTAACTTATTAGCTCTATGATCAAAGCCATGTCAGGGAAGCAAGACAATTCCCTATAAACTAGAGGTATTATTTGATGATCATCTTTGTTGGAAGAAGTCTGTGTAATAGGAATTCTCTACACTAATAAACTCATAAGAAAAAGAGAAACTATTTGACTGGATATTGATGATAATCTCAAACTCATGAGCTTTACAATTAAGTCTTACAATATGTCCTTAATTGTATGCTTACTCAGACTTGTGGGGGTGTATGAATGTTCAAAGATTGGTATCTGTGATGTAAGGGCTGCTTTCCACTTTTGGTGTCCACCTTCCACCAAACTCTCACCTTTGGTTGCATGAAACTTAGTGGTAATGGCAATTCTACCAAAATTAATTTATTTATTCAGTGCCATATCAATCAAACTAGCAAAAATTATTTTCTAGAGCTAAAAAATACAATATCAAAATTCATCTAGAAGAACAAAAGATTCAGAGTATCAAGGGAATTAATGAAAAGAAATGCTAGGGAAGGTGGCCTAGTCATACCAGATCTAAAATTGTATTGTAAAGCAGCAATCACCAAAACCACTTGGTACTGGCTAAGAAATACATGGTTAGATCAGTGGAATAAGAAGATGATAAATGTTGGAGAAAATGTGGGAGAGTTGGAACACTAATTCATTATTGGTGGAGCTGTGAGCTGATTCAACCATTCTGGAGAGCAATTTGGAAATATACATAAAAGGCTATAAAAATGCGCATACCCTTTAACCAAACAATACCACATCTAGGGCATTATTAGAGATTATAAAAATGGGAAAAAGACCTACATGTACAAAAATATTCCTAGCACCATTTTTTGTGGTGGCCAAGGATTGGAAATCAAGGGGCTACCCATCAACTGGGGAATGACTGAACAAGTTGTGATACATGAATGCAATGTAATACTACTGTGATATAAGAAATGATGAACAAGAAGACTTCAGAAAAACCTGGAAAGACTTATATGAATTGATGCTGAGTGAAATGAACAGAACCAGGAGAACATTATACACAGTAGTAGCCACAGTGTGAGAGGACTGTTTATAATATATTTATAATAGATTTAGCCCAGTAATGCAAGGACCTAAAATATTTTCAAAGGACTCTCGATGCAAAATTTCATCCACATCCAGAGAAACAACTATAGAGTCATAACTCAGATGAAGCACACTATTTTCTATTTTGTTATGTTTTGTTTTGGTTTGGTTTTTCTCATGGTTTCTCCAACTTCTTTTAATTCTTCTATGCAACATAATTAATATGAAACTATATTTAATAAGAATATGTGTGTAGAACCCTATAAGATTGCATGTTATAGTGAGAAAAGAAGGGGGAGAGAGGGAGAGTAAAACTTATAGAAGTGATTGTTGAAAACTAAAAAAAATTAATTACAAAAAAAGAAGAAGAAAGAAAAAGAAGAGAAAAGTCAATGCTAATTTAAAAACTGCTCAGTGGCCAGATAGACTAAGCTACACCCTTTGGTGAGTTAGGGTGGTGTCTATCCCATGCATGTAAAGACTTCCCTGGAAGAATAGGTGATGTGAGTAACTTGTGCCAGAAGGCAATGAGAGCATCAAAAACAAGGACTGGGAAGCACTTAGAACAAGACACAAAGGTTATCTACTGCATCTTGAGCTATTGCCAGTTATCTTGAGTTTTATCTTGATGTTGAACTTGGATGACTCTGGAAGACATAGTAAGGGTGATGAATTCATGCAGCTATGTTTATGTATGAGTCAAGAGACATCAACCACTCCATTTTACAGTTTTACTATGTATTATTTCACTCTTCAACAATTTTATTATTTTGCTACCCAACTATTTTATTATCTTATTATTCATCTATTTTACTGTTTTACCTACCTTGAAATCCTATGCCAATGGGTATAGGGTTGTCTTCTCACTTGCCTGAAGCAGATGTGGGATATAGCAGTCTTCTGGATATTTGAGCAGCCTTTTAAGGACCACATTACTCACCTCCTGGGGTGACAAAAGGGCTAAAAAATTGGCCCTAAAAATTGTCTCCTTGGTAAATTTCAGAAAAACTTAAAAGGGGGAGGAGCCAAGATGGCAGAGTAGAAAGATTCACATATGCTAGGTCTGAACCTACAACCCATAAATTTCCTATAAAAACAACTCCCTACAAATTCTGGAGCAGTGGAAGCCACACAGCAATGGAGTGGAGGAGATTTCCATTCCAGAGAGCCCTGAAAAACTGGCACCAAAGGTCTGTCGCTCACTAGACAGCAGAGCCCAGCCCTGCCTTGGCCATGTGGCCCTGAGAGGAGCAGATCCGAGCAGGCTTCAGGGATGGAACCTCCAGCGCCTGCAAAGGTCCCTCTACCCACAGGCGCTACAGGTCAGTGAGAGAGACTTCTGGCCTGGCCAAGAGGGGAGTGGGCTGTCTCCATAACTCAGCCCCCCTTGGGAGGCAGCAACAGAGGCAGAGGCAGAGGCAGCAGCAGCCAAGGGCTCCCAGAGCAGACAGGACCTCAGATCCATTACTGAAGCTCTCCGCATAAACCCCCTGATGGAACTGAGCCTGGGAGGCAGCCCTGCCCCAACCTGAGAACTGGCTGGGAAAATGCCCAGAAAAGGGAAAAAAAAAATAAGACCATAGAAGGTTATTTTCTTGGTCAACAGATGTTTCCTCCTTTCCTTTCTGATGAGGAAGAACAATGCTTACCATCAGGGAAAGACATAGAAGTCAAGGCCTCTGCATCCCAAACATATGAAATAGATATCCAATGGGCTCAGGTGATGGAAGAGCTCAAAATGGATTTTAAAAATCAAGTTAGACAGGTGGAGGAAAAACTGGGAAGAGAAATGAGAGAGATGCAAGAAAAGCATGAAAAACGGGTCAATACCTTGTTAAAGGAGACCCAAAAAATGCTGAAGAAAATAACACCTTGAAAAATAGGCTAACTCAATAGGCAAAAGAGGTTCACAAAGCCAATGAAGAGCAGAATGCTTTCAAAAGCAGAATTAGCCAAATGGAAAAAGAGGTTCAAAAGCTCACTGAAGAAAATAGCTCTCTCAAAATTAGAATGGAACAGATGGAGGCTAATGACTTTCTGAGAAACCAAGAAATCACAAAACAAAACCCAAAAGAATGAAAAAATGGAAGAAAAAGTGAAATATCTCATTGGAAAAACAACTGACCTGGAAAATAGATCCAGGAGAGACAATTTAAAAATTATGGGACTACCTGAAAGCCATGATCAAAAAAAGAGCCTAGACATGATCTTGCATGAAATTATCAAGGAAAACTGCCCTGACATTCTACAACCAGAGGGCAAAATAAGTACTGAAGGAATTCATTGATCACTGCCTGAAAGAGATCCAAAAAGAGAAACTCCTAGGAATATTGTGGCCAAATTCCAGAATTCCCGGGTCAAGGAGAAAATATTGCAAACAGCTAGAAAGAAACAATTCCAGTACTGTGGAAATACAATCAGGATAACACAAGATCCAGCAGCTTCTACATTAAGGGATCAAAGGGCGTGGAATAGGATATTCCAGAAGTCAAAGGAACTAGGACTGAAACCAAGAATCACATACACAGCAAAACTGAGTATAATACTTCAGGGGAAAATATGGTGTTTCAATGAAATCGAGGACTTTCAAGCATTCTTGATGAAAAGACCAGAGCTGAAAAGAAAATTTGACCTTCGAACACAAGAATGAAGAGAAGCATGAAAAAGCAAACAGCAAAGAGAAGTCATAAGGGACTTACCAGAAGTGAACTGTTTACATTCCTACATGGAAAGACAATATTTGTAACTCTTAAAACTTTTCAGTATCTGGGTAGTTGGTGGGACTACACACACACACACACACACACACACATGCACACATAAACATGTACACACGTGTGTGCACACACACATACACACATGCACGCACACACAGAGACAGAGAGCACAGAGTGATTTGAATAGGATGGGATCATATCTTAAAAGAAATTAAGGTAAACGGTGAGAGAGAAATCTAGTGGGAGGAGAGAGGGTGAAATGGAATGGGGTAAAATATCTCTCATTCAAGAGGCGAGCAGGAGACTTTTTAGTGGAGGGAAAAAGAGGAGAGCTGAGAAAAAAACATGAAGTTTACCCTCATCACATTCGACTAAAGGAAGGAATAAAATGCACACTCATGTTGGTATGAAAACCTATCTTACAATACAGGAAAGTCGGGGAGAAGGAGATAAGCAGGGTGGGAAGGATGATGGAAGTGAGGGCAATGGGAGGAGGGAGCAATTTGAAGGCAACACTCGGGGAGGGACAGGATCAAAAGACAGAATGGAAACAATGGGTGGCAGGATAGGATGGAGGGAAATACAGTTAGTCTTACACAACACGACTATTATGGAAGTCATTTGCAAAACTACACACATATGGCCCATATTGAATTGCCTGCCTTCCCAAAGGGAATGGGTGGGGAGGAAGGGATCGGGAGAAGTTAGAACTCAAAGTTTTAGGAACAACTGTTGAGCATTGTTCCTGCTACTAGGAAATAAGAAATACAGTTAATGGGGAATAGAAGGTCATCTGGCCCTACAGGACAAAAGAGAAGATGGGGACAAGAGAAGGGAGGGATGATAGAAGAGAGGGCAGATTGGTGATAGGGAAAATTAGAATGCTTGGTGTATTGGGGTGGGGGAGGGAACAAATGGGGGGAAAATTTGGAACCGAAAATTTTGTGAAAATGAATGTAAAAAGTTAAATAAATAAAATTTATATTAAAGATGCAAAAAAACAAAAGAAAAAGAAAAACCTAGAAAGACTTACATGAACTCATGCTGAGTGAGTGAGCAAAATTAGGGGAAATTTGTACAAAGTAACAGCAACAGTGTGTGAAGACTAACTTTGATAGACTTAGTTCTTCTCAGTAATGCAACAATCTAAGACAATTCCAAAAGACTCATTGTGGAAGATGCTATCCATATTCAGAGAAAGAACTATGGAGCCTGAATGCAGATCAAAGCATACCATTTTCTCCTTTTTTTGTGACTTTTTCTTTTGGTTCTGATTCTTTTTTTCACAACATGACTAATGTGGAAATATGTTTAATATGATTATACATGTATAGCTTTATCAATCAGATTGCATGCTGTCTTAGGGAAGGGAAAGAATTTTCAATTCAAAATCTTATAGAAGTGAATGTTGTAAACTAAAAATAAGCAAATAAATGAATTACTGCTTCACTTAACCTTGTATTACTTACCATAGCAGATGGGAATCCCACTTTGCAGTTGAAATACACCCCCCAAAAGTGTGGGAAAACTTTTGTGAAAATAATTCTACTCACCATAGATACTTGGAATGTATGGGCACTTATACACAACATGAATTCCAGTAGACCTGAAAGATAAAACAATATTTGTTGTGAGAGATCTAAGAAGATATTGCATCCAAATAGCACCTGAGCAGAACAAGTCTGATAAAATGAAGGCCAACTTACTGAAGTGTACTGATAATGCATTTTTTGTTTCAGTATAGTCAAGTGCCTCAGATAAAAAATGTGATTAAAGAAGATGTGCCTCACCCATTAATGGGCCTGGGAAGATTTATAGGAAGGTCACACCTTAATGAGGCACTTGTTTTCCAGGGTTGTGAGACCACATGGCTCTGAAAAGTGAATAAGTACTCTGAGGTGAGGGGCTTACTGATTCTAGGTGTTTATTTGGCGAGGCAAGACTCTGAGTAGCATTTAAGGACCCCCTGGCTTTGAAAACCCAGATGTTGATGCTACTCTCTCTTGTAACTATGTATGTATGTAATGGTCAGACAGTTGGATCTATCTGTTGATCTAAGATGTATGTATCACTTATGTCAGATCGTTGGAAGTCATGTCTGTTGATTTTAATTTCTCTGCATTTTCTCTGAACTTCAGGGTGCTGACTTTTTCCTGAACTAAATGAAGGATACATGTGATTGATTAAAGTGATTGTTGAACCCTCAAAAGTTGCTTTCCTTTTAGAAAAGCAGATCTAAGAACCTGTGATATCAGGCTCTCCCGTGTATGTCTGAGTCCTTGCTTTTACAGGTGGGAACTGGATACACGTTTTCTTTTTTTCTGGAGTAGTTTTCATGATGAGAATTGTCTTGAAGCTGACATGAGTTTTGTAATAAAAAACTAATCTAGGCAACAAACTGGTATGCCTACCAAAAAGAGTTAACAAGAGGCTCTTGACCATACAAATACCACTTGAAGGGAATTGCCATACCACCATCTTCTGTGCATATGCTCCAACCATGACAAACCTTGAAGTAAAATAAATATTTTTATGAAGATCTAGAGACTCTCATCATCAATGTGATAAAAGAGGACAAGCTTATAATTCTCAGTGACTTTAATGCTAGAGTGGGCGAGGACTATCAGATATTGCAGAAAATCATTGGGAGAAATGGAATCAGAATTTGCAACAGCTGGGCACTTACTACTCAATACTTGTTCATCTCATGCCTTTACCACTAACAATGTCTTCTGTTTATCTAAATACAATAAAAGTTCATAACTACATGCTTGCAGCACACATAGACATTTAATAGACTATGTCACTTAAAGGGAAGAGATAAACAGGATATGAAAGTGACAATGTGTGGCACAGAGTGTTGGAATGATTATAGACTTATTCTCCCCAAGCTAAACACATTAAATAAAAGTGGTGGTCCCAAGGCATGACAACTTCCAGAAGACTTAATGTCAGCAGATCAAAGTGCTTCTCTATGTATGAACAGTTTGTTGCTGAGTTGGTGGGAAAGCTGGGTCAACACGTGATTGGCAAAAGTGGAGCAGAAAAGGAGTGGGAAACTTCCAGAGATCTGGTGTATAACATCATATTTATTCATTTGGACCAGGATATTCACAGATATCAGGACTGCGTTGATGAAAGTGATAGGGAAATTTAGAAGCTACTAAATAAAAAGTGAAAATTCCACAGGGTTTACTGGAAAGACAGTTTGCTGTCTCTCAGAAGGTAGCCTTTTACTGCATTAAAAGTAAAGTGCAAAATAATTTTAGGGAGATGTAAGATTCTTGGCTAAGTAAAAAGGCAGCAGAAATTCAGTTTTATATTGATTGTAACAATCCAAATAATTTTTAGAATATCGTGAAGGCTATTTATGGACAAAAGACCCACGGTGCTTTTCAACTACTCAGTGCTGATAGAGCCATATTGATTGTGATAAAGACATGATCCTGCAGAGATGGGCTGAACACTCCCATAGTATCCTCAATAGACCATCATTAGTCAATACTGAAGCCTTTGACCATATACCTTAGGTTAAAGTCATTCCCTATCTAAACAAACTTCCAACTGAAGAAGAGTTTTTGAAAGCCATTAGGTTCTTCTTGTGTGTCAAAAGGTCTGGTATTGATTCCATTGCAGCAGAAATCTTCAAGGTAGATTGTTCATACAAGGTAGATTTGTTCATATAAAAGTTGACTGAAATCTTTTGGGTTACATGGCAAGAAGAGGTTATCCCTGGAGATCAATAATGCCTCCATAAGGGAAAAGGAAATAGGCTGTCCTGTGATCACAAGGGGTGTCTCTCTCTTAGTCATTGCCAGCAAGGTTTTGGTCACAGCCCTCCTTAATCAGCTGATCTTTTACCTGGACGAAGGTCATCAACCTGAGAGTCAGTGTGGCTTCAAGAAGCGTGGAAGAAAGATCAGCATGGTGTTTGCTGCCTAACAACTGGAGGAATGCCAGCAGAAGAACAGAAGTCTGTAAAAAGTGTTTGTCAATTTAACTAAGGCCTTTTATACTGTCAGTTGTGAGGGTTTATGGAAGATCATGGCTAAATTTGATTGCTTGGAGAAGTTCATCAGTATTGTGTGGTGATTTCATGCTGGCATGCTGCAAAGGTTCTGGATAATAGACAATGCTATTGTGTATTCCCAGTCACCATTGGAGTGAAGCTGGGTTGTGTACTTGCTCCTATGCCTTTTAGCATGATGTTTTCAGTGAAGCTGTCAGTTGCCTCCAAAAAGGATGAAAATGGCCTCAAGTTCAGCTACCAAACTGACAGTAAATTACTTAATTTGAAAAGGCTGCAAGCCAAGACTAACAGATAGGAAGAATTGGTGCATGACCTTTTTCTCTTAGGTGACTGTGAATTCAATTCAGTCTCTGAAGCTGAGATGCAAGAAAGTGGATTCTCAATCTCATGCTAATTTTGGTCTGATAATCAATACCAACCAAACTCTCCATCAGCCAGCACCACACACAAACACACACACACACACACACACACGCACACATACACCACCACCACCACTACTACCACATCAATTACAGCAAATAGAGAAATTTTGAATGTTGTGGATAAGGTCACTTACTTGGTGGTATACTTTTTGGGAATATACACACAGATGATAGGGTTGACTCACACATAGATGATAAGATTGATTCACACATTACCAGAATTAATTTAGGGGCCTCTGAAAGAACAGTGTGGGAGAGAAGAGGTACTAGACTGCCTACCAAACTGAAGATCAACAAAGTCATTGTGCTGACCTCATTGTTGTATGTCTGTGAAACTTGAACAGTATACCAGCACTACACCACAAAACTGAATCACCTCCATTCAAATTGTCTTGGGAAGATTCTGAAGATCACCTGGCAAGATAAGGTACCAAACACTGAGGCCTCTTCTTAATCTGAACTTCCAAGCATTCAAACTCTACTGCAGAGTGCAACTCTGATGGGCTAGCCATTTTGTTGACATTCCAAATATGTTTGCTTAAGAGAATATTGTACAGAGAACTCATACAATGAATATGCTCACACAAAGGTGAGAGAAAGTGATACAAGGATAATCTCAAGGTCTTTCTGAAGATTTGTATTGATTGTGAGATATGTGAGACACTGTTACAGACTATCTGGCATAGCATGTCCACATCAAAGGGTGCTATGCTCTATGAGCAAAACAGACTTGCAATAGTTCAGAAGAAACATGAGATGCACAAATGTAGAGACATCTCAACTTCAAAAGTTCATACAAACTATTTGTGCCTGACCTGTGGTAGAGTCTTCTGAACTGGTACTAGTTTGATCAGCCACAGTTGGACATACTCTTCATTGACTCTGACATCATGATGTCATTTTGGTCATTTTCAAGTAAGAGGACAACGATACAGGCTTTGTTTCTGTTTATCTGTGTATATGTTGCTTCCCCTCACTAAGATGTATACTCCTTGAGGTTGGGACAGATTTTGTTATTGTTCAGTAACTATGGATGTAACTGAGGAAGTACCTTACCATTCAAGCTCAATACACTTATGGCAATGCCTTCTGAAAACAAGATGGTGCAAAAACTCACTATTCAGAGGGAATATTTTTTTAAACTAGGATTTGGTTTAGGATAACCTATAATAGTATCTTACCTAAGAAAATCTCAAATAAGGTCATGAAGACTAGGACTTGACTGAAAAACAACTGAAGTACAACATTACATACACTTATGTGTGTGTAATGTTGTCAATGTGGCCACTTACTTTTTTTTAATTATGACAGATCATGGTTTGATACTTCCATCAGAGCATTATATGCTTTCCTACAATAGTTGCACATGTATTTCATTCATGGGACTCCCTCAAATATCTCTTCTCCCTATACAAGATGACAAAGTCTGGGATCACCGGACAAATATGAGAAATATTTTCTAAGACATGTCATTATAAATTTTCAATGTCATCTCTTATCGCATCACTAATAGACTTGTCAATTATCTATCAGATGCTAGCAATAATAGCTTAGTACTTTAGAAATCAGTTAATACCTAAAAACATTTTCCCTGTGCCATTATTTTTTGCATATTTTTGGGGGAGTTTCTATTTGAGAAATTGTTCAATGTGGGTATTTCCCTTTAAGATATGGAGAGTTCAGAAAATACCCAAGAATTTGGGTACAGTACTCTATTCCATCGCTTAAATCTGATCCTACTTGTTGTGAATTTCAATGTCAAAGCCCTTATTTATCAATAATTTTAATTACCTAAAATGGCACATTTTGTTCTTGTTGTTGACACATTCTGTGCTCACAATCTCTTCTTTGTGAAAGGGAAGTTTAGCGTTGCCACCTCTGAGAGTTTTCATTGTCTGACATTCAATAACCTGGAAGTGAAGGTTACATTTTTCATCCTCTTCCATCCACATATTTATGGGCTTCCAGGCTTTCATACCTGAAATGAATTTGTAGTTCTCTTTCTTTTTCCTCTATGGTTGACATCTATACAAAAAATAGCATGCTTCAAGGGAAAATGGCTATGCCAAAGAGGCTTTGTCTTTTCTAATAAAATATGTATTTCCCCATAAAAAGAAGAAAAACTGATATTTTAAAATCTTAGTAGGATGCCACTGAAAAGAATAATTTTTCATAAATTAAAGTTGTCAGATGTTCAATAAAAGAATATCTCCTTAGCAGTTCTATTGCCATAGCTTAGTCTCATACAAAAGTGACCCTGTTTGGGTTTTTTGGTATGTGTGTGTGATTTTTTTCCTCCTTTTAAAAATATTTAAAATGTTTTACTAAAATGCAGCATGATGTGATAGGTACAGAGTCAGCCTTAAATCCTAGGAAAACTGGGCTTAAGAGGCACCTGTAACACTTTCTGGCTATATCACCCAGGCTAAATCACTTACTTTTTCAATGATCTAGTGTAGGGCTTCTTCAACTTTTTCCACCTGAGATTCCTTTTACCATTTTTGCAGTGTTCATTTGCATTGTGTGGCATGACAGCATACATAATGCAAAGTGCATATGCTTTGCATTCAGAACCAAGGTTGAGGAAGAGCTGAGTGATGCAAATATGGGTAAGCCCTGCCAGAAACACCTCAGATTTATTACACATTTGATTTTAATTAGTTTTTGGTCATTGCACTTTCAGAAAACTTTTACTGGTTGTAATGGTAATTTAAATGGGAAGATCTTTCCCATTCATGAATAGACCCATGTGACCTGCCTGGGTCACAAGGAAGTCTGAGTCACATGGAGCCTGTGATGGGAGGAGTTTGCTGAATGAGTAGAACAGGAAGAGGTAGGTTGGAGCACAGCTGAGAGGAAATTTGGTCAGAGAGCAGTCAGAGCTAGGAAGGATATAGGCAAGCAGACAGCTAGACTTATAAGTGTTTATTTGTTTGTGGGAAGGTCCTCCTATGGGGGAGGTTTGGGGATGGTGTTGTCCTCTACATTGTTATTGTGAATAGATTTTTGTTGCTTCGATGGATTTGGCTTTCTGGTATTTGGATAAATGTTTTGGTGCTGTCTTTCATGTGGAAGCTGTTGTATTTCACAATTCAGAATTATGCCTGCATATTCATGGATGCCCAAGGTGCTGTGAATATCACATTGGCGCTACAATGCTGTCAAATTTTTCATGATCCTGATATGGGGTCCCAGTCCACAGTTTAAGAAGCACTAACGGCAACTTGCTAAGAATGAAAAATAGGGAAGTTATTGATTTGAATTTATAGAGGTAGTTATTTGTCTCACCTGGGAGTGAAATCACAGGTCAAGTTTTTGCCATTATTAAAATCAACACCAAATATCAATAATGACGGATAAACTTTCTAAGTAGTATGTCAGGTAATTTCAATATATGACATTATAGTAACAAATTTTCATTCTCTGTAGGTTTCCAATAGTTGTATTAGTTATCTTTTAATTCTCATTCATCTTTCTTCGTAGAATAATTATTATATAATCCATGTATATGGTTCACTCATATCAACTTTCCATGCAAGTTTTTTTTCCAATTTTGTTGATATTTCTCATACTTATGAGCCTTAACATCATTATAATATTTCTATACTATAGAAATTAATAAAATTAAACTGATAAAAATCAATTAATTTAACCATTTAGATTGGTTCTAGATATTTGGAATTCAATGTAATGTTACTGTGAAAATTTTTGTACATATAGCTTGTTTTTGATTTTGATAATATTTTAGGAGGTTGTGGTGAGACTTCTATTAAAATTTAGAATATGTCAGTAAAAGGTTTTATTACATGCCTTTGCCACAAGGCGTGGTAGGGAGAAACAACTATAGAGAAAAGTATCTCTGAAAGGGAAGTAGGTCTCTGAACATGCACCATTTTCATTGGTACTTATACAGAAAAAGATATATTCATGCATGGTCTGCAGTTTGGCAGCTACTAACTTTGGGGAAGGGAAAGAGACTTTCTAACCTACTAGTTGTAGTTCGTCTAGAGATGTTAGACATGGCAGATTCTTTCATTTGGTTAAACTTTCCAACTAATTGACATAAAAGAACAAATCAAAGGAGTTATAAGTGACATACCATTGCCACCACATGGGAAGATTTCCTTTTTTCCCAACCATGGAAATATAGGAAGCTTTGGTTATCAAAGCCTTGGTTATCAAAGGATATGCCAACTACATTTAAATATGGATTAATTCTACCAATTTGATACATAGAGATCATCAATCAAGAGCAATACAGAACCTCAAGGGCATACTAGTCTGACCTCTTCATATTAAAGATGAGAACATTGAGGACAAGAGAGGTTGTAACTTGCTTAATGTCCCGCAGTGTGGACAAAATTATCTCAACTCTGCAATGATTTGAGTATATTAAAGCGCAACGTAAGATGGTGATTTCTTTGGCCATGGTGAAAACTAGAAAACATTCCTCAATCCTTAGTAGTGGTAACAGAGTAGCAGAAAAGGAAGTTGAGAGTTCTGCAGATCATGGAGTTTATGGACCGTTTACAAATATTAAACTAACTCAAAGTATATTGATATGTGAACTTAATCCAGAAATCAACAGTTGATAATCTGCCAGACTTACCTACATCATTTTCTCAAAATTTCAGCATAATTGAAACCAGAAGAAAAAAAGAAATTACAGATAAATAGAAAAATGATTCACAGTCTGCCCTTGAAACAAATGAATCAGTTGGTGAACAGATTCCACCTTGTCTAAGTACTAGGGATACAAAGAGAAAACTGAGACAGTCCTTGTTTGCAAGGACAATGAAATATTATTTCGGGGCACTTGGTCATCTCATCTCATCTTGCAGTAATCACAATGAGCATAAGTATACACTGAACTCAAAATGTTGGTTCCTACCCTTGAAGCAGCCTTCTTGTACCTTCTGGGTATTTTTTAGTGTGTCATTGACATCTGATTGTCTTTTCTCTTTGTTCTCTCTTTTCCTTCCCTTCTTTTCCTTTCTGCTATTCTTTTGTCTTTTCTTCTCTATGGATTGATTTCCAAGATATCTTAAAGAGAAGGAGAATTACCAACAAAAGGAAAATTCACAGGCAGTACTTTCACCAAAATAAAAAAAATTTTTAAAATGACTTGAAGGCCATTAGCAGCTACTGCTCTTTATGGCTCCTTTCCCTTCTCTCTAAAATCTTCATGGGAATATTCTTTATATTTATCTACAATATGAGAAAGAGAGAGATGGGGGAGGGATGGTGGGAGAGAGGGAGAGAGAGAAGGAGGGAGAGAGAGAGAGAAAGAAAGAGAGACAGAGAGAGAGAGAGAATGTTACATAAACAGGAAGGCTTCTGCAAATGAGTTTCTAAATGAGATCACATCTTCATAGTCATGTAACTGAGAGTTTCAAAGAATATTAGATCTCATTGCATCTATTGTTTGTTAACTCCTGGGTATTTGACTCAGGAAAATCAAAAGCAACCTTACACATTCCTCTTAGACAAAATATTTTAACAAATATTTTAAAATCATACAAGATCTTATGAGAAATATGAGTTAATAATTTTGTTGAAAGACATCAATGTGTGTGTGCACATACACATATTCTCACATAATGTGTTTATCTTGAATAATGTGTGATGCAAAGCCCAAATAAAAGAAATACTTCTTATTGATTCTGACTGCTTACAAAAACTGTTATTCCTAGGTAACAGTATAATTACACCAAGCTTCGTAATACTATCAAACCTTCTCAAAGAGGGGAATGTTAAATAGAATGATTAAGCCAATCATTCACCATGGAAAAACACAATGTATGAAAAATGTTTATGGCATGCATTACAGTGTAATTGATAGCTGCTCCTTGAGATATCCCATACATGTATATACAAATATGAAAAGATTCTTAATTTTTAACTTCTTGGATTCTGTGAAATAAGGTTATGAGAAAAGCAACAAGAAAAGACAGAAGGACTTGGATTAAACAAAAAAGATAAGAAAAATGCAAGGATGGAGGTCTTGGGTTTGTGGGGAAAGTTCAGAAATTTTCTTTGGGGAGGTAAAACTTGAAAGAATTTAAAGAAACATTGAGATTAACAAGATTAAGGAAGACTAAAACTCAAGCTGAAAGCAGAAACGAGATGAAGAAATGTACCAAAACAGAAGAAAAACTCTAGAAGAAAGAAATGGTAGTTGCTAAGAAAAGGTTAAGTAAGAAAAATAAGTAAATCACTTAAAAAATCCATGTTATACATATATCTTATTTTACATCCCTTGAGCTGTCCAAGGTATCCCTCCTCCAAACCCTTCCCAGAGAGTCATCCCTTATAATAATAATAATAATGAAGATTTTAAAAAGGCCAGAAAAACTACCCCTCAAATTAAACAACGATACAATGTTCCACACTAGTGAACTCTCATTTCTGTAAAGTGTCTGGGGGAGGATTTCTTCTCTTCTCTATTCTTTGGGGCTAAGTTTCATCAATGTAATTTGGCAGCAATTGGTTTTTATTATATTGTAATTGTTTTCTCCATGTTCATGGTGGTAATAATTGTGGTTCCTGTTTTCTTCATTCTTCTAAGTAAAATCAATTGTTGAATTGGAAGAAATTTAGTAAGAGAAGGAAAGGAAGTTGAGTGTGGTTATAAAATGTTTAAGGAGTTATTAAAAGAGGCTAAAGATAATAAAGATATAGACCAATAAAGATATTAAAAGGGAGAACAAGGACAATAGAGGATGAGAAAAGGGAGATAAAAGAATGTAAATTATCAGTAAGAATGGAGAACAGAAAAAGTTTCCTTAGATGTGTTTTTATATGTTTCTTTAAGGGACTGCCCCTTAAAAATAAAATACAGGTTAATACCAGTTAAACATAGTGTCAAGTTTAATTTTTTCCCAAGTATTCAGTGGTCCTTTCTCCCTGCCTTCTCTGTGTGACTGATGGTTTTCCATCCTTTTAAGTATCACTTAAGAGGATTATTTTTTAAGTATACTTTCAGCCTTCAGCATAACATAGTGATTGCTCATCTATATCTTATCTCTGGACCCAGAAGACTCCAGAGGAGAAAGTGAGGCTGGTTATCTTGCACAGCCCTCTGTCACTTAAATCCCTCACTTTCATGCCATGGCATTACTTCCCTGATGTCATGGTCTTCTTCGGGAATGAAGGCTAAACAATAACCTCCATGAGTAGTAGTAGGAGCTGCCTACTGGGGATCCAGCTGGCCATTTGGGCACCAAATGCCTCCTTCCTTCCTTTCTTCCTTCCTTCCTTCCTTCTTTCCTTTCTTCTTTCTTTTATTCTTCCCCCCTTTTCCCTTCCTTCCCTTTCCCTTTCTTTCCCTTCCCTTCCCTTCACTTCCCTTCCCTTCACTTCCCATGTTCACAAAGGGTAAGATACTCTTACATGTGGGTTTTCTGCCCAAAGGACTGTAAATTTTGATTGCTGAAACATCACAATATATCTTGAGGTTTACCAGCTAGTTTTTTTTTTCTTTAGGACCATGTTTTAAACCTATATCACTCTAACTCTCATTGTCTGGCCAATAGGTCCCAACAGCCAAACCCCATGTGCTCATTGTTTGGGCCCTGATTGACCCAGAGTGATTGTAAATAGCAATTGCTTTTGTTTTGGCAGAAACCCTGAGGGTCTTCTCTTCCTAGGTTAATTTCTTTTCTTTTCTTTACTAGGTAAAAGAGGCTATTCTCTGCCTTATTTCTCACCTAGCCTTAATTACTGAATAAGATGTTGCCTCAATCGAAGTGAGACCTCTTAAAGACCTTAGCTTTAAAAGGCCAAGATCTCCCATTGCATCCAGGGCCATCTCCAGTCATCCTGATGAATATCTGGCCACTAGACCCAGATGGCTCTGGAGGAGAAAGTGAGACTGGTGACTTTGCACAGTCTTCCCTCAGTTAAATCCAATTGACTTGCATGTCATGTCATCATCTTCCAAAAGTCATGATCCCTCCTCAAAAATGAAGGACAAACAACAATCACAGCATAGTGAGTAAATTTGGCCTTGAAGTAGGACTGTCTGGGTTGTACATATGTATTTGTGTGTGTATACATATATACATAGCATAAGCATAACTAGATAACATATGCAACTGCATAATATATCATATGTCTATGCATATGCTATGTACATAGAGACACACTTGTGTCTATGCATGTATATGTATATGCATATGAAGGGCACTGGAGAACAATGGATATAAAGAGTCAATCTTGAATCCAGGATTCAATCTTGTCCCTGACAAGACCATTTCCTGGATCATCTTCTCTTCTCTATCTTTTTATTCTTATAGCAGGAGATTTCTTCAGGTCCCATAGATTGAAATATCATCTTTCCACCTTGACTGTCAGATGTATCAACCTAACCAAAATCTCTTTCCTGAGCCCCAGACTTGGGTCAGAAACTGCCTATTGGATGTTTCACACTGGATGCTCCATAGCCCATCTTCAGCTTATCCAAAATATAATTCATTATTCTTTTGTCTTTGGAACTTCCTATTGTTTTTGTTGTTCTGGGCATTACCATTCTTCTATCATCTATGTGCTAGTACCTTCCACTGTATGGTTATGTGCTATCTATCCTATACACATCTTGTATGTTCCTAGTTATTTTCACATTTGTTTCTTCCATTAGAATGCATTCCTAGAAAGCAGGACTTTATTTTCCTTCTTTGCATCTTCAGTGTTTATTAAAACACATAGAATGCAGTACTAACTCTTAAGTGGCCAGTGGCAATTCTTGATTTCTTTCATAAATAAATATTTACTTATTTAAATACTTAGCTTCACAAATAAATATTTATTTCATAAATAAAATCAGTTGTCAGGTCCTGTTGATCTACTTCTCCAACTCTTCTCCCAGATGGACCCTTGTCTTCATTCGCACAACCCACCAGCCCAATTCAAGTCACATCACTTCTCATCAAGACTGTTGTTTTTTGATCACTCTTTTTGTCTCAAATATATCTTCACTATCTTCTGCACAACTGCAAACATGATATTCCTGACGCTCATTTCTGATCATGTTACTCTCTTTCTCAAATATTCCAACAGCTCCCTACCCCTTCTAGGATCATAGATTGTGAGATGGAAGCATCCTGGGAAGACTTCCCTCTCATTTTATAGATTAAGTCCCTATTGGACAATATTAAAGTCCTTCACATTCTCACTCAAATCCAAGTCTATTTCACTTTACTTTTTTGCCCCACTTCATAAACTCTTGTGGGCTGTTAAACTAGTTTTGGTATTGTTTATTACACAAGATCTTCTAGCTCCTCTAAATGTATTTTGTGCAGGTTGTAATCCATCCCTAGAAAACATTCTCTTCTCATCTTTACCTTTCAGAATCCCTCTTTTCATTCAAAGCTAATTTCAGGAGCTACTTCCTACATGGTGCCTTTAGTGATACCACACACCCTTAGGAAAATTATCCTTGTCTTTACTTTTGTAATTTATTTTATTTTATTTTATTAATTTTAATTTTTTTAATGTTTTACAATCATTTCCTTAAAGTTAAGATTTTATCCCCCCCACCCTTCCCCCAATACCCCCCCTCCCTCCCTGTGACAGCATGCAATTCTGTATAGGTTCTACATATACTTTCCTATTGAGCACATTTTCACTATAGTCATGCTATGTAGTCGAACTAAAATAAATGGAAGAAATCATATAACAAATCAAAACATAATACACTGAAACCCACCCACACACAAACATGATCTGCTGCATTCTGGGAATGACTTCCATATTTCTTTCTCTGAGTGTGGAAGGCATTTTGCCTTAGAAGACCGACATTAGGATTTTTTTTTTCTCAGTAAGTTCTTGTGTTATTACAAAGTTCCAAGTCTACCAGAAAAAACTCTCGCACACTGTGGTCGTTGCTGTGCACAAAGTTCTCCTGGTTCTGCTCCTTTCGCTCAGCATCAGGTCATATAAGTCCTTCCAGGCCTCCCTGAAGTCTTCTTGTTCATCATTTCTTATGGCACAATAGTACTCCATTACATTCATATACCATAATTTATTCAGCCATTCCCCAATTGATGGGCATCCCCTTGACTTCCAGTTTTTGGCTACCACAAAGAGTGCTGCTATAAATATACTTTTGTAATTTTACATATGTTTACATGCATTGCATAGATATTGTTTCTTCAAATAAAAATAAGTTCCTTGAGGACAGAGATTAATTCCATTATTATTTTTGTAACTCCAGCCCCTAGCATGATATTTAATAAATGTTTATTATTGATTATGAAGCACCTGCTGGGTGCCAAGGATTATATTAGGGTATACAATGAGAAAAAGGTACAACAGTCTCTGTCCCTCAAGAAGGTTGTTCTCTATTGGGAGGAATGACATGTCTATATATAAGTGTAAACAAAACAGATAATCCCTGTCCCCAAGGAGCTCACACACAATAAAATTATTGAAGGAAACAGAGCATGCTTCTATAAGTAAATATAAAATCTACACATAGTAAATGCAAGGTAATAATGAGGGGTATTTTGTCTGAAAAATGATCTGAGGATTTATTGGACTGAAAGCTCAAAATGTACCCAAAATGTATCCAAGTATATCCAAATACAAATACAAGGTAAGCAACTAGTTCTGAGGTTTCCAAACTTATTTGGCTTACTGCCCCCTTTAAAAAAATTACTCCACAGAAATCTACTTTCTTTAACCCTTTAATATATATTTGAATTTTGTGTCCTTTCAACTACATATATGTATATATATATATATATATATTTAAATTCAATAATTTGTTGTAAATTCAATATTTAATTAAGAACAATAATTTATTTTAAATTTCTGGGGATTTTTTACTGCATTGAAATTTTGATGACACAATATTGCATCATGTAACTAGACAGTATCATATTACAAACAAGTCATTATACGCATGTATTCCTGCCAATACATTATGAACTTCCTAACAACCTGCAACATGCTCGCCTGACAACACTTGCTTGTTAAGGCCTGTCAGGGGACTTGACCACTGATTAGTTATAACTTGTATTTTGTGTGTTTATTTGGAAAATAATGTAATCACTATGACTTTAGCTCTTACACAACAGATGAAATGTATGAATATTTTTTCAAAATTTTTCTTCTCTTCTTTCCTTATGCTTCTGCCACTCCTTTATTTTTATTCAATGCCCCCCAAGTTGCACCTGAGGCTACTACCACCCCCACTTCACCCCACCCTGATCATTCTAAATTACCAATGGGAAACATATTTTTCAGGTATAGGTTGGGTAAGATGGTCAAGTGAGGCCCTTCTAACTATACTATTCCTTGTCATTCTATGTGACTCATTAATATGGAGAACTACTTATACTAACCATGATTTATTTATGAATTGGTAAATATCAGTTATTTATCTGAGATACAGAGAGCCTAAGTGACTTTCTGGGCTTGTATAGCTACTAAGCATCAAAAGCAGGATTTCAATGAACAACTTTCTGGCTCTAAATCCAGTATTCATTATATGCAATACAAAACTGCTACTTCATTAGAATCTACATATGAATAGATACACATATGTGTACACATGCATCACAGGCAGAAATTGAATTGAGTTGTGTGTGGAGAATTATTGACCCAAATGTTCTCACTGTTCATATGTTTAATTGTCTTTGATTAACATTAAGGAGACAAGTCTATGGAGGACCAGAGAAATCAAGAGATGTAGATCAAGGTCACATGAACAATAAAAGGAGAACTGATATTCCTTCCCACCAAATACATATATTTCTAAGGTTACTTTAAGTTTTAACATTCTATGATTCTTCAAATATAGGTTGGGGTATTCCTTTCTCATTAAAAGATAATGACCAAAAAAATAGCTTGAATTTTAAAAGTATTTGTCCTATCCTAACAAAACTTAAAGAAAGATATAAATAATTCCTATCCAGTGTCCTCTGTCAGGATACCAGAGTAGGCCAGCCTTATCATACTAATTTCCTGTTCCTCTACAGGTAGGAATACAAGTCTCCCTTGGAGAAGATTCCAGAGATAGCTTCTATTTATTTATTTTTTTTTGCTGGAAACAACTTTTAGATAGACCCACATAACCTACATGTAATCTATAGGGGAACTCACAAACACACACACACACACACACACACACACACACACACACTGTAGCAGCTATCTGGCTGTAGATAATGAAATGTTACAATTTCACAAGAATCAGTGTTCTAGGTTACTCAACCTTGGCACAGTTGCTTGGAAACTCTCCTGTGGAATCCACCATGTCTGATTCCTATTCTATCCTCTGAGTGACATTAAGTTACCCTTATACAGCATTTCCAAAGTTAGTTGAACTTCACCAGTAGTACAAAGAAAAATACTTTGAGGGTAATTTCCTTCCAGAGGGAACTGCTACTGTCCCCTCCAGCCCCCGGCATCTACCACTACTACTCTTGGCTCTATAATACCAGGATTATAGACTGTATTCAAATTTTATATGAGTCAGATTGGGGGTGAGTGTGGAGAATGCAGTATATAGTCTGACCATGACAGTATTAATGACAGAAGCTAACACATTAAGAGAAAAGTGTTAGTGATTTCTGGGGGTTTAATGAGATCAAGCAAATATGTCAAAAGCAAATCACAAATATAGCCCTGTAGAGAATTCCAGACATCAACATTTCAGAGACCTGAAGATTCTTCTCATGAATCTGTTCATACAACATGGCTCTTACACTAAATGGCACTGTGGAAACGTACCAATCCACCTGGGAGAACAAAAAGTGGGCCCACTTTGGAAATAGCCTAAAAAGTAAGTGGAAGTGAAAAAACAATTCTTTGTGAAAATCCATTATGGGATTTTAAACACATTTGAAGAGACTCAATGGATGGTTTCCAAAATTGTTATTAATGTGAGAAAAAAAATTTTCCCCTTCTTGGCTCCACACTAAAATTTCAGGATATATTTGGCCAAGGGGCACTTAGAAGGTTCAATGAATGACTTCATTACGGAGAATGGGTAAAGAACATGAGTGTACTCAATTGTCAGCCTCAACAAGAGGTATGTCTGCATTTGATAAGAACTCTTATTCAAAGGTGTGCTTGCTGTCTTTTCTCCTGCAGTTTTCTGGTGATTGAAGCTTCAGAAGCAAACAGGGACATCATCCTGACCCCAGCCTAATTACAAAACACCTAAAATTGCATAGGGAAGATTTTTTTAAAATTTCCTTCCTACTTTTCAGTCAGTAAAACCATTATCCCTGAGTTCTAATTAATTTTTAATAATACTCAAGTTTGATTAACTTTCACCAGGATTGAGATTCAGACATTTTATCAAATGTGCTTCTAAAACTGTATTACCATTCTAATTCATTGACCTTGAACCCTTCAATTGACCCTGTCACTATGATGTAATTGTTGTGCTGAATTTTCTCAAGCCCTTCAGGGAGTGTGATTTCAAAATGGTAAGGCCATGACAGTATCCTAGGAGAGAGCATAGTTGCCATGGAAGATAATGAAACTGACAGCAGCTATGCTAAGGAGATCAGGAAAAGTGGGAGGGCAGACCCAGCTATCCAAGAAAAAGCTGAAAAATGTGCTTGCATTGGCAAAATGAAGAGTACAGCCAATCGCAATTCTCTTTGTCTAGCTCATTGTCCTGTTTTTGTGAATTACCTAAATTACTGAATGCTAAACACATTAATCCTCCAGGACTTGGACTTTTTTGTAAGCCCCACTATGGCCAGGACTGTGTTCCATCCTTCTTTTGTATTCCTAGCATTCAATATAATGGCTGGCATATAATAAGCAATTAATAAATGTTTACTTACTGATATTGATTTTGAATTTGGTATTGAGAAGTCTTCTTCCAATTTCATTATTATTCCTGGACCTTCCACTTTTGCCATTTATAAACGGCCTTGACTTACCAGTTGCTGCTACCACCTTTGATCCTTTCTCTTTGTAGAAATACATTGCCAGCTGCCAACTTGTGTTGATTTATATCTTTTGTACCTGACCCTCTACTTCTGCTTGCTCAGGCACACATACACACACACACACACACACACACACACACACAAATGCACAGGCCCCTTTTCTACTGGACTTTGCAAAAGCAGAAAGGCTTTAGTCACCTGTAAAGGACCCATGGAACTGTAGTCCCTAACAGATACATAAATCCATCCCATCCTAGGGAAAGAACTTTATAGCTCTCCTGGTCTCAGTTTCCTCATTGGTTTCATGATTGAATGGGATGGCATTTTTAGGACTAAATGTTGACAATTAACTGCAAAACTAGAGAAAAAACAAAATTCTACATAAATTTAGTCACAACCAAAATATTGAAATTTGCAACATCACCTGAAATTGTTAATGGCTGTGTTTTAAAAAGAGCTTGTGCCACTCTCTTGGAGGACTCTCCTGACAACAACCCACATCTATGACCTTCTCCAGTGTCTCTTTCATGCAAAATCAACTGCTTTACTTTGTAACTCTTTTTGTATTTATCCTCAGCCACTGATAGAATATAAGCTCATTGAAGGCAAATATTGTTTCATTCTTGTCTTTATAGAACCAGAACCTGACATAATGCCTGGAAGACAGCAGGAACTTGATTAGTGCATCTTAAATGAATGAATAAATGATTTTCAAAGATTATAATTTCATCATTGTGGGAACTAATCCTATCAACCTAATTGTCTACAATTTAGTAGATAATACTAGTTACTTGAACCTCAGAAAAGTTAGGCCCTTTTCACAAAGCTAGTATGAGTCCGAGGTAAAGTCAGAATTCACTTTATTTCTGACTTCAATTCTAGTACTCTTTGCACTATAGCATATGTCTTCATCATTTTAGAAATATAATATATTTCCCACAGTCATCACAGAGAGACCAGATTACTCAACTGAAACAATCAGAGATGATAACTAGACCTAAATATCTCTGTTTAATCAATCCATCAGTCAATGACTTTAGATTGTGTGAAAAGTCAGTTGATCATTTTGAAAGTCCTTTGAAATCCATTGGATAAATTGGAACAATTGTGTATAGGAAGTGCGTTCAGACTGATTGAGGAGACTTGTTTGCCCCATATGGATTTTTGTAGAGAAGCACAAGCCAATTCAGTATCCAAACCTTGGAGCATCTGGCAGATAAGTGGTAGAAATATCCTGGCTAGGCTTTTGAGAAACACTTGGGGGTAGGAGTAGAGCAAGGATGTGAGTAGAATCCTGATCATAGGGACATCTATTTCCAGATAAGGAGAACCCAGGCACTGAAGGAGGTTACAGATGGATGAAGCTACAGATGAGACAGGATTTGAAATGCAGAATTTCAGAAACAAAACCAGGAAGTCAATATAGTTTAAAGAACTGGGATTCTTCCACAAAATTACTACTCCAGGAGAAACCTACCAGTAGGAAAAGGCAACAGGAGTTGGTGAAAGGACATTCTATTGTGAGAAAGCTGCAGGGCTAGATGAATCTTCCAGTGTGAAGAGGCTAACCTTATATATGCTGGTAGAACACTGTGTCATAGAGTTTTGGGAAGTTTTATATCAACTCTTCTTACTATACAACTTAGTAAATACTCCCTTGCAAAAAGCTAATTGACTCCTGGATTAATTAGTATTAACTGATAATCAAAGAGAAAGCACTGTTGGCTCATGAGCTCCAGTATTACAGAGACTCTTTCCTCTCATGTCCTCAAGATTAACCCTAGAGTCGTAAAGGGACATAGAGGGTCCATTTGGGCATGCAGCTTCCAATCAGCAAGGTTTGGCAGAGTGAATTTAGAGTATATGAGATAAAAGCAAGCTAACAAAAGATAAATATCAAAAGTTCAAAACTTTATTGAATGATACTTCATGAATAATACTAGAAGAGAGAGTCTTCACCGATAAAAAGGACCTATACGTATATTACCAAGATAGATGAGGTTACACAATTCCTTCACTAATATATTCCATTGATATAGTTAACAAAAAAAAAAAAAAGCTCCCAACTCAGGGAAACTAAGTTCAAATCCAACTTCTGATATTTGCTGCCTTAGACCTTAGGCAAGTCACTTAGCTATTCTATGCCCCAGTTTTCTGAGCTATAAAATTAGATGAGACTTGAAAGCAGGTGTAGCACCCTTCAGCACTAGATCTATGATTACACTGTAGGATCAATTCCTTATTTGGAGTTCGATGGGATTCCCAGTGAAGTGAGGTGAGAGCCCTATTGTTCTCCATATGGCCATCAATACAGCCATCAATTTAATGGGGAAAAGAAAAGGTGTTCGACCACACAAAAAGGCTAGAGACCTAGGAAAGAGAGGATTATTCCAAAAGAATGAAAGTTCATGGACAATAGGACTGGTTTCATTAGTGTCTTTTTATCTCTAGGGTGAGTAGACTGTCCAACACATTATAGTTATTTAATAAAGTGCTGTTGATTGGTCATTGGGTTAATGGCAGTAACTACTAAATTGGGTTTTTTTGTTGACGCTTAGTCATTTCAATCATGTCTGACTTTTTGTGACAACATTTAGGGCTTTCTTGGCAAAGATACTGAAGTAGTTTGCCATTTCCTTTTCCAGCTCATCTTACAGATGAGGAAATTGAGGCAAATAGGGTTAAGTGACTTGCCCAGGGTCATGTAGTTAGTAAATTTCTGATGCCAAATTTGAACTCATCTTCCCAACTGCTGGTCTGCTCTGCACCACCTCATTTCCCAAATTGGGTTCAGTAAGAAATGATTTGCTTTCTTTTCTGCTAGTTTCAAGTGTCCAGTCATTGGCATGGCCAAAAGTCAGAATTCTATGTCCTTCTGCACAGCAAGATAGCCTGGTTCTCCAAAGAGCAGCAGGCTAAAGTGATTTGCCACACTTGTCAATGAAAGTTTACCTACACCATTTGTCTTTTAGATCTCCTATGCTATCTAACAGGGAATATGGGTATTTCCTCCTAAATTCTCGCTTCTGCCTTCAGCAGCCTAGTGGCATGGCCAACAAATACCACGGCTGTTTCTTTTTTCCCCACCCAGGTAATGTTTAATATTCAAGATCAAGCTATAAGTTAATCCTATTTACTTTTGTAAATAAATTAAGGCCATAGAACTGGATATAAAACACATATTTATTTAAATCAGTATATAAAAAGTAATTTACTAAGCAAAGTGACTGCAAAAAACCTCAATGAAACATAAGCATCGTATTATTAAAATTATGATGTGAATGACTTTTAGAATACTGCAATTTCATTTCTTAATCTTGATTCTATTAGCAATAAATGACTCTTACACTTTTACTAATCCATTTAAGCTGATATTGTAAATGTATTTGTAAGGAAATGTTGGTAAGTAATATAATAAAATACTATGTTGTAGCTATAACATGTTGGAGTATAATTACTATTCTTGTAAAAATCTAAATGAATATGGTTAGCAATTCACTTGAAAATCTAATTAACTTGCTCTAGTTATCTTGCTCAATGCCTGCAATACCCAAATAATCTTCCCAAAGTTAACATATTAATAAGAATGTGATTATGCATTTTCCTCTATTTAAATTTGATTTAATTACATTACCAAATTTAGTTTTCTCCTAGCCAAGTATCAAATGTCAATTCTCTAAGTGCTTCATTAATAGATACTGAATCATCAGTATTTTAAAAAATGAAATAAGAAAACAGACCATGTCATTAATTTTGTACAATTTATTAAACACGTTGATTCTTAGTTTTCCATGTTCTAGTTTTCTGTCAAACTACACAAAAAATGAAGCATCCCTTTGGAAGTTCTCCCATCCAGGAAAACAGGCTTTATGTGAGTAGAAAAGGGTTGCTTTACTAACTCTCTCTATTAAGAGGATAGGAGAGTCACCACTCTCCCATCTCCTGGTCATCGGCCTCTTAGAAAAAATTCTTCCCAGACAGATGAAAGACAAGAAGGTAGTTTAGAACATTCTAAAGTAGGAAACAAATGTATTTGAATGCAATTGAGTCAGGCAAAGCAAGCAAGACAGGAAAACAATTTGGTAACCTGAAAAAAAAAAAAAAAGAAAACTGATAAGCTTGGGACTTGAAATGACTTGTTCATTTCATTGTAAATTCAATAACTTAGAGATGAGCTCAAAACTATAATTTTTACCCATTTTCCAAATTTCCAGTAACCTTATCTGTGCATAGACGGATAAGGTGTGTGATGCTGTAATATATTTGCAGCCTAAACTATTACTTTTCAAATTGGTTTTAAAAACTCCCAGAAAGTCATGAGGAAGGTCTAAGTGGTCACAGAGTATGAAAGAGGCCTAGACAATATACCAGATGGTCACAAGGGCCTGCTAAAAGCAACAACAAAGTATGTGATTTCCATTTTTATCTTTCATTTTATTTCAGTATCTAAACAGGGATGGATGCACACACATCCAATGGATGGATATATAATTAGAGATAGAGAAGTATATGTATACATATATAGATGAGTGTATGTATGTATCAATATGTAGTTATATGTATATTTCTATTTATTTATTTATACACTAAAGCTACCTATAATTGCTGGAGATGAGAGGTGGTCCCCACCTATTTTATGTTAGCACTGTCAACACACCTATTTCCAGATAGGTTGAAGTAGGGGGGTGGGAAATAAAAGGAATCCTATCTAGAGAAAAAATGAAATACCTCTAAAATACAAGATCATTTAAATAGAATATGATAACTAATCTTGTTGGTGGGTAGATTCATTTTTTCCTTTGTATCTGAAAACAAGTTTCAATGTGGAAATCTGCTTCATCAATAAGAATCTAGACCCCTTTTGCATCTCTTTGAGAGTTGATTAGAGCACTGTGAGATTAAATAATTTGCCATTTGTCAGTGATAGTAGATGTCAGTGACTTGGCTTGAACACAAGTTGGTGCCAAGACCAGGCCCACTCTCCATCATTCAATGTTGCTTTTGGTACTTGACTCACATTGGGTTTATCACTTCTCATCATTACTTAATTATGGTGCCTTAGGGAGGACACCAAGCCATCAGTTTCATGGGCAAATAGCAAGAAAAGTTAAATGGATAATAACAATTTATTATTACCATTATTGCTGCTGTTATATGCTCTCCAAATAGTAAATCATTTGAGCCTCACAGAAGCTCTGTAGGTTGGTTTTTTTTTCCTCCTTACAATTTTCAATCAAAACATGACTCCTTGGATTCCTTTTCATGTCCAATCTTACATCTTTTGGGTCCTGGATCTGTAGTTTGTTTCTTTGTTTCTTCTACACTATCATCCAGATGTATTTTTCACCCAATTTAGAAAAAATGAAATGGAAGTTAAGAGAGATTAAATAAGTTGCTTATGGTGACATAAATATTAAGTGTAAGAGGTGAAATCTGAAACTAAGTCTCTTGGCTCAAGGTCCAATTCTGCCTGCCAAACAAACCTTTATTAATTGCCATGCTTAAAACATCAAATTTGCTTTGCCAAGTCATGACATAGCATTAACCCCTGGCCTTTGTTTTTTTATTTATGTTGCTGAATGAAGCTGGAAAAAAATCAGAAATTCATGGTAAATGGATCTACTACAAAGTCATTTTACATAATCTCCACTGGATCCTCACTTTTATGCATCCCTAATTGACTCGCTATCCAACTCACCAGAGGGGCTTTTCCAAACCTTTTCATCCCTCAAACTTCCCATAACTTTCTCTATTCCAACCCTCTCAGCTGAGACTTTTGCCTCATGTTTCACTGAAAAGAAATTCAGGTTATTTGGGAAGTGCTCTGTCTTATCCTCTCCACCTCATCATACATTCAGATGTCTTCCCCTACTATCATTTTTCTCCTATTTCATATGAAGAGATATACCTTAATATATCCCTACCAAAGAAAACTATTATACATGTCCAAATAATCTCATTTCATCTCATTTTCTGTAGCTATTTGCCCCTTCCCTCTATTATTTTTATTCTTTCCTCCATCTTCAATCTCTCTTTGTCAATTGATTATTTCTCCAAGATCTACAAACATGTCATTGTTTTCTCCAGATTAAAAGTAAAAACAAAAACGCATTTGATCCCTGCATTTCTACTAGATATCTCTTTGCATCTTTCCTCCTTTTCTGGGCTAAATTCCTTGAGAAGACTCTCTATATTCAGTACCTCCATTTTCTTTCCTCTCACTCTCTTACCTCTTCAATTTGTCTTTGAGCCTCATCATTAGATTGAAAATTCTTCAAAGGTTCTGATGATCTCTCAATTGACAAATCTACTAGTCTTTTCTCAGTTCTAATGCTTCTAGGACTCTCTGTAGCTTTTGACACTCAACCATCCTCTTCTCATTCATATTCTCCTCTCTCTAAGTTTCTATGACATAACTTTGTCTTGGTGATATTCCTACCTATCAGCTGACTACTCTGTATCTATTACTAGAATTTTACCCAGGATGTGACCACTAACCATGAATATCCCATAATGCTCTACTCCAGGTTCTCTTCTGTCACCATATTATTTTGCTTGGTGATCTCATCAGCTACCATGGATTCAATTACCATCTCTAAGCAGATGATTCTCACATCTATGTATCCAACTCTAATTTCTCTTCTAACCTTCACTCCCATCTCCTTTTATTGAACTTCTCACACTGGAAGTCCTACATGTATCTTAAATTGAGAGGGAAGAAATGAGGGACACTGTGTGATTGTGTATCTAGAGGACTGGAATAATGCTGGTGCCATTTACAGAAATAAGAAAGCTGGGAGAAAGGGTGTACTGGAGGGAGAGGTAAGAGCTTGTTTTGGATATATTAAGTCTGGAATGCCCATGGAAGACAGAAGGAAATGGTTAGAGAAGAAGGGGGAAAGGCATTTGGGGGAGGATGCAAAATAGCTCCCTAAAATCCGGGAATCCCTGAATGTCAGGGGCCAAAAATGTTCAGGAGGAATAATCCCCAAATTATTGATGCTCAGAGATCTCAGAAAACTTTGAAAACTCTGATAGGTGAAAGCCCTGAGGCAAATAATATGACATAATGGCAATTTAAGTTTAATGGTTGGGGAGGGGGAAGAGTTAAAGATCTTCCCCACCCATTAGTAGGCCTCAATACCTTTTGTTAATTTCTGTTGAGGCACTGGGTCAGAGAGTTCTGCCCTTTGGTTCTGAAAAGTGATCAATACTTTAAGGTGAAGTTTTACTTTGGGGCTTAGTTTTTGGGAAAAAGTTTGTGCGCCAGATGAGACACTGGAAGCCACTATCAGGAGTCCCCTGGTTTTGAAAATGCAGATGTTGGTAATTCTTTCTCTGGTAACTCTGTATGGATGGTCAGTCAATTGGATCTGTTTGTTGATCTCTGATATAAGTATTACTTATGGTCAGACAGTTGGAAGCCCTATCTGTTGGTTTTTATTTCTCTATTTGTATTTTCCCTGAAGTTCAGGGTGCTGACTTTTCCCCTGAACTAAGGGAATGACACATGTGCTTGATTAAAGTAGATTGTTGACCCCTCAAAAGTCATTTTCCTTTTAGAAAAGCAGATCTAAGAACCTGTGATAGCAAGCCCTCCTATGTATTCCAGGGTCCTTACTGATACACATGGAAACTACTTAAGGTTGGCAAAGGTTGCTTTCATTTTTGTTTTTGGTAAATTACTTTTATTTACCTTGTACATACTTTTAACGTCCTTACATGTGTATGTGATGTTTCTCCTTCTAAAATATAAACTCCTTGAGGGTGGGAGCACTTTTATTTATGTCTTTGTATTCCCAGCATTGAGCATATTTCCAGGCAATCAATCTGCCAGCTAACAGCCATTCATTAAGTGCTTACTCTATGTGAGTGACAACGTATTTTCAGCCTGACATTTGAGGATTCAGCTTGCTCAGAAAGAAGCTAATTTGGAGACAGAAGATCTCAGACATGATCCCAGTAGAGCCTATGCTCTAGGGCAAGCAAACAAAGGCAGAAATCTGAAAGAATATGTCCTTTGAACTCAGATTCAGTCTGGAACTTTGAAGGACAACAGCCCAACTCACCTGTTTGACTTTTGAGGTATCTAAAGTGACATCTGATCACAAAGGTGACAAGGGGTAAGACTTGGATTTGAAACTTGCCCTTATTATTCAAATTCTAAGCATATTTCATTTAAAAATGACTTTCTATAGCCAAAAAGGCTGCTATAGATCTATAACATACTCTAGCCACAAAGTTATCTTCTTTAACATTACGTACTTGATCTCAACAGACCATAACTAATACAGTTATATTTCATTTTAAATTTATTTCTACCTGGGCATCACTTAGCTCTATTGCTTCCCCCATCATCCTTATTTTCCCCTTTCAGGATGAAATTTTAAAATTCTATGTGTGCTTGGAGAATAGCTTTGCAGATGCGGTGTGAGATGGATATGTTTGTTATACCCATTTCTTGCTTATGAGACTAAAGAGCAACAGGGACTCATTTGATTGCTGAGTAGTTTGCTGAGATAAACTGTGGAGACCTGTAGGGATGGAGAAATTAAGCTACATAACTAGAGTACAGAATGGTTTGAGAAGCTTATGGCAGTTAATTCCAATACCAGCATTCTAAAGAAGACAGCTGTAACACATTGCTTAATGTGAAGCAATTACATGCCTAAGAAATAGAAAAGTCATAATAAATGATGTAAAAGAAAACTGAAAATGAAAACCATTGGAATGCAATTCCTAAAGCACCACTCTGACCCTGCCACTCCCTTGCCTGAGAAGAGAGCAAAGGATGAGAAGATAATAGATTATGATATGGAAGAGAGAGACCTCAGGAACCAATTCAACTCTCCCATTTTCCAGATGAGAAAATTGAGTTGCAGAGAAGCTAAATCCATGTTCACATGGCTGGTAGTGTCTGAAGTGGGATTTGATCTAAGGTCTTTCGGGTTTTAAGTCCAGCATCCAATAAAATACAGACTCTTCTGTTAGGTCATTTAAGATCCTTTGCAGTCTTATTCCATATTATACTCTGTATTACCACTGTTAATTGCATTGTACATCATTTTCCTTCCTGAACATTCCAGCCAAATTGGCTTACCTGTTGTTTTCCCCCCCATATATAGTAGATATCCCATCTCCTGCCTTCATGATTTCACGCAAGCTGTTCTTAATGCCAATAGTGCATCTACCCACACGTCTCAAAGAATCTCTAGTTTCTTTCCAAGTTCAGATCAAGTGCCATCTTCTTAAAGTCGCTAGCATCTTCCTTCTCCAGTCATACAACAACTGAAAATAACCACAACCAAAATGAAAACAGCAGCTACCTTTGTACATAATTTTGTATTGCTTATCTGTGCTCATGTGCTAGATATTTTGGTGAGGGAGCCCTTGGCCTGAAGTTTCCCTAACTTTCCTAACCAAGGTCAAATTCAGTCTGAAGATCTTATCAGCCATGTGGCCCCAGGCAAATCACATACACACAAACCTCTTTTTGCTTCAGCTTCCTCAATTACAAATAAAGACAGTGCTAGAACCTATTTCCCAGGGCTTTTGTGATGATCAAATGAGATAATATTTTTAATACACTTAGGACAGAGTCTGGAATATTTACTGTTTTCAGTTGTTTCATCTGTGGCTGACTCTGGACCCCATCTGGGGTTTCCTTGGCACAGATGCTGGCATGGTTTTCCAATTCCTTTTCTAGTCCATTTTAGGATGATGACATTGAAGCAAATAGGATTCAGGGTTTGAGGTCAGATTTAAACTCAGGAAGATGAGTCTTCCAGACTCCAAACCTAGTGCTCTGTCCACTGTACCACTTAGCTGCACATGGTAGACATTTAATAAGCCTTCTTTCCTTCCTTTTTTTCTTTCCTTCCTTTCTTCCTTCTTTTCTTCTTTCCTTCCTTCCTTCCTTCCTTCCTTCCTTCCTTCCTTCCTTCCTTCCTTCCTTCCTTCCTTTGTTCCTTCCATTCCTCTGTTCCCAATAGAATGTTTGTGTTGCCTTCACACATATCCTTATGCCCCAACAGAATTTACACTCCTTGTGGCCTAAGACTTCCACATTTTGTCTTTTTATGCTCAATACCTAGCACAGTGCCTAGCACATAACTGGCACTAAAAATAACCTTGTTGAATCAATGAATGAATGAATTGTACTTTAAATGGAAGGTATATGATTTCCAAATCACAGCTAAGGGAACAAATATTGGCATCTGTTCACCACCACAACATGGATTTTGGCTGCCCTCTCTCTGGGCAAAGTTTACTGACTGGTGGTCCCACACTCCAATCTGACTTAACCACCTACCCAAAGAATCCAGGCCAATGTTTAACTTTCCCTTTCTGGATGTCATACAGACCACTTCAAGCCACTGAAACTCCAACCAGGACAAAACCCAAAAGCTTCATAGGCGGGTACTCTGCCAAATGAGCAGAATGGAAAACTTCTCACTGGGTGAGCCAAGAAGAACGGGACTCAACTTTGCTGGAGCTGAGTGATACTCTTAGAACATTCATTATTCTAAATGAAGCATTAGTTTGTGTAACAATATGAGATAGAGTCTCTGACTCAACCCAGAAACCATTGGCTAGAGTCCTTCTTTGGATAACCATAAGCCAAAGGGTCAAAATCATGACCCAGACAGTTGAGTGGGAGGAGATGATTTTAAGATGAATAAAGACTCTTCCCTTTTCCCTTGATTTAAGTTAAGATTGAATTATACATTTTTATGTTTATGGTCAGAGTAGAAAGTGGGTGTGCAAAGCAACAGAAATATAAATACTTAAATAGTAACATATGTGTATATAGATATATGGATGTGTCTATATATACACATATACATACATAAATATGCGTGCGTGTGTCAGTGGAGGCCCCTCTAGAGAATCATCACAGTAAATATAGCATTACTGCTATTTTTGTCCCTTGCTGATGTGTACTTGACTTGGTGCAACATATTTCAACGCTGTTGACATTCAGAAATGCAATGCGTAAGACTGAGCTTTTTCATCTGACTCACTTCTCTTTTCATATTTGCCTGAAGTCAAAGCATGCCACATATTTCACTGCAAATGTTCCCCATATTCTTTCAATTATTCTATAGTCAGATGATGTTCATACTTGGTCCCATAACAGGCATTTCAGAATCCTCAATAAATAGGCTTTCAAAAAGAAATGCAACTTCAAGAAATAATGAGGCCAAGATGTGCAGCCAGTCTTTGGGAGATTTGAAATCCTTTCTGAAAAGATGATGAAGAGCAGGTCCTTCTACCTCAACTCCACTCTTCTCAGGGCCAGCCAGATGTTTGAAGAAGTCACACCACTGGTCTAAGCTTTGCCAAGAGGTTTTGAGAGGCGGGGGAGAAGAAAAGAAACACAGCACATCAAGATTGTGTTTCAGCCTCAATCGCTAGGATGGGGAAGGATGAGAGAGAGGAAGGAAGAGGGGATTAAAGGAGGAAAGGGCAAAGTTTTTTAGGCCAGGATACTGATGAAACTGGGGACCTTTGACTTAGTCACCCATACTCCCAAGTTAGTTTTCTGGAATGTTTTATGAGTAAAGAAACTATGGAGCAGTTTAAGTTAATTTTGGCTTCATGTGTACTAATTTGGGACTTGGACTTAAGTCTTCTGGGGAAAATGAATGTTAAAGTAGTTTTAAGATTTTAGTGGAGCAGCACCTGTCTTTCCAGGTAACTGAGGCTGAGTAAGGTTAAGGGTATCTAGGTGGCACAGTGGACTGAGTACTAGGTCTGGCATTGAGTTCAAATTTGTCCTCAGATACAAGATGTGTGACTGTGGTCAAGTCACTTAATCCCATTTGTCTCAGTTTCATCATCTATAAAATGAAAGAGAGAAAAATAATGGCAAACCAGTCCACTCTCTTTGCCAAGAAAACCTCAAAAGGCATGTAGATTTGGACATGAAAAATGACTAAACACCAAGATAAAGGGACTTGCCCAAGAACACTTGGCACAATGGAGAAAGTACAGAGTTCAGAAAATGAATGTCTTGCTCGTTAAGCCAGATCATGGATTGTGTGAAGGAATGTAATGGAGAGAAAACTGGTGAGGTTGGTTACTCTGGCTACTCCTTTCCCATGAAAGGAGTCTTCATGAGTCTTCTGGATGACTGGACAGCTACTATGACACACAGGTTCAGTAAAGACTTGTGTATTCATTCATTTATTTATATCCTGGGTAATAATGTATTCAGTGATAAATCTCTGGCCATGTTTATCCTTGCCATGAAACAGAGCAAAACAGCTGCAAAGCAAGACTGGCGAATGGAAAAATAAACATTTCCACAAATGTCAATGTCATTGTTGTTTTCATTTTCTTGTTCACTTTTTGTCCATGAAGAGGACTAGTGATATCAGAGATTGCCACAGATGAGCATTCCCTGTATAACCTTGGACAAGTCTCGACTTTTCTAAAATGTTATTTGAATGTCAGTTACTCAAAATTCTCAAACACTGAACATTTTTGAATTATGTTGAGTTTATCTTTACCCAGAAGTTGAACAGGAGAACGAGTGATAATTCAGGCCAAAGCAGAATTCCATTTCTCTTAGTTGGATATTTCAGGAAAAGAGGTCTTTGCCACTTTTAATTTACATTATACAAGTTTTTGATTTTCCTCTCTCTGCTTCTCTCTGTGTATAGATAGGAACAATCTTTGAAAGCAGGAGTCAAGTTAGGTTGGAGAAAATTGAAAAAAATGGCACCAAAAATAGTTAAGGATTTTCCTTTTGTGCGGGTGGAAATTTAAAAGTGAAATATTGAATAACAAATTAAGTTTTGGTACATCTTCAATTTTAAAAGAATCCTAAAGTTTTCCCTAAACCCATGTTTTCTCAGACTCCCTGTTAATTACCCAATATATAGTGGGTGGCTGTTGACTTCTGAAATCAGCCAGGCAAAACAGATAGACTAAGGCATACATACTCACAGCTAAAATGGGACTGGAGGAAGAGACTTTTCAGATTTAAATGAAGAAGAGAAAACAAAGCCTGGAGGATAAATGTGCAGTAGGGACAGGGGAGCTCTGGGACACAAGCTAGTGCCTAAAGCAGATGTCTCCTAGGAGGCTTCTTCACACTTGCTTTTTCAGATCTGTTTTGCTCCAAAATGTCTGGTAGGTGTAATTTAAAGAACCAAAGGCGTAATGGGAAGAGTTGGTTGGTTGGTTGGTTATTGTCCTTCATCTTCAAAGAGGACCAAAATGACAAGACCTTTGTAAAGTGAAATTTCAGTGTGTCTGACTGTGGCTGATCAGACCAATATGAGCTTGGAATGCTCTATCACAGGTTGGGCACCGATAGTTCATATGAATATTTGGGGTGAATATTCCAAATTTGCGCATCCTGTTTACTTTGTGCTATCTCAATTCTGCTTTGCCAAAGAGCACAGCACTTTTTCTTATGTGGGCACACCAAGCTGAGTGGTCCTGTGCCAGTGTCTCCCATGTTGCACAGCCAAATCCCAAGTTTTTGAGAGAGACCTTGAGTATGTCCTTGTATTGTTTCTTCTGGACACCATGTGATTGCCTGCGCCATGCAAGTTCTCCATAAAAGTCTTTTTGGCAAGTGTACATTTGGCATTTGAACTACATAACCAGCCCATCAGAGTTGTGTTCTCTGAAACATTGGAATAGTTTGATTGCTTATCAATTCAGCTTGAGCAAGGACTTCAGTGTCTGGTACCTTATCCTGCCAGGTACATGGCAGAATCTTCCTAAGACAGTTCAAATGGAAATGATTGAGTTTCCTGATATGGTGCTGGTAGACTGTCCATGTTTCACAGGCATACAACAATGAGGTCAGCACAACAGCTCTGTAGACCTTCAGTATGGAAGTCAGTCTAATACCTCTTCTCTCCAGAACTTTTCTTTGGGGCCTCCAAAATGCTGAGCTAGCTCTGGCAATGCATGCATCAACCTCATTGGCAATGTGTAAATCCCTGGAAAGTACATTACCAAGGTAAGTGAACTTATCCACAGCATTCAAAACTTCTTCATTTGTGGTAACTGATGGTTCCATGTATGGATGGTTGGTGGTGGCTGATGGAGCACCTGTGTTTTCTTGGTGCTCATTATTAGGCCAAAATTGGCATAGGCAGTAGAGAATTGATCCATATTCTGTTGCTTCTCAGCTTCAGAGGCTGCAGTGAGTGCACAATGATCCGCAAACAGAAAATCATGCACCAACACTCCCTCCACTTTGGTCTTGGCTTGTAGCCTTTTCAAATTGAAGAACTTACCATCAGTATGGTAGTTGACGTTGATGCCATGTTCATTCTCATTGAAAGCATTTGTCAACATGGCTGAAAACATCATGCTAAAAAGCATGGGAGCAATCACACAGCCCTGTTTCACTCCATTAGTGACTGGGAAAACACGAGAGCTTTGTCCATTATCCAGAACCCAGGCAAACATGCCATCATGAAATTGATGTACAATATTGATTCACAACAAAAGTTGAACCATTGGTCATACAAAAGTTGACTGAAATTTTCCAGGTTATATGGCAAGAAGAGATTATCCCCTAGGAGTTCAAGGATGCCTTCATTGTTTATCTCTATAAGGGTAAAGGGAATAAGTTGCCTTGCAGCAGTCATGGGGGGATCTCTCTTTTAGTCATTACTGGCAAAATTTTTGCTAGTCCTCCTTAATAGGCTGATCCTTCACCTGAAAGATTATCATATACCTGAGAGCCAGTGTGGCTTCACAAAGGGCCGAGGAATAGTCGATGTGGTGTTTGCTGCCTAACAACTCCAGGAGAAATGCCAGGAGAAAAACAGAGGTCTGTACACAATGTTTGTAGATCTGACCAAGGCCTTTGACACTGTTGATCATGAGCGCTTATGGAAAATTATGTCAAAATTTGCCCAGAGAAGTACATCAATGGGAAGAGTACATCAATGGTCCAGGAGACACTCAACCTAGATTCAAATCTTTGGTTTCCATTTTTCTAACCTTGAGACAATGAGCAAGTCAATTAAAAATGGGCAGCTAGGAAGGGACTTTAGAAGCCACTGTATCCAACTACCTCGCTTTACAGATAAGGAAACTGAAGTCTAGAAAGGTTTAGTGACTTGTCCAGGGTCACATATCTGGTAAATATTTGAGGCAAGGCTTGAATCTGGGTCTTCCTTACTCAAAGTTCGGTTATACGTATAAACATATACATATATATGTAATATGCATGTATACACACATATACACATATATATGTACATATAAAAGTTTATTCAGGGAACTTTATTTGATAAAATGTTACAAATCAATGTGGATTTGTTTGTTGTCTCTTACCATTTTAACAGGTTATTCTTCAGTGGAGACATGGAGAAGGTTTTCATTTGGAATATCCAATATGTTTATTATATATACAATGATACTTAAGCTCCTATCCAGACTTCAGTTTCTTCAGCTTCGTGGTCACATTCATTAATCCTACATAGAGGAAATTCATTTTTTGCTCTCAGTGTCTTCAGGTCAGTATGTCCCAAAACCGCTGTTGTTTTTTTTTTTCCTTTTAAGAAAACATTGATACCAAAATCCAGTATCTTGCTGAAATATCTCCGGATCTCAATTACGAAGAAATAAGTCATGAGTTGTCAGCCAACTGGATAACAATTTAATGATGTGAGTGGGGTCTGTCTATATTAAGCCTCAAGAAGGAAAATGTTTCTTTTGGAAATATTCCTATGATTTTGCTTTCATTAATCCTCACATTTCCCTAGCTATAAGACAGGTGGGAAAGAGCTCTGAGAAGTCTTGTTTCTGCTTGAGCTCAGATATTGACAGCCCCTCACTGAGCTGGGACAGGGACAGGGGAGCCAGGCACATGTCTGGGGTACAACACACTGGGTAAATGTAAATGTGTGTGTGCATATATATGAGGGTTATAGGAAGGTGCGTGCAACAAGGGACATTTTATAATATCATCTTTATAGCACTGAAGCCTCATGTAGTTGCATCAGCAAGAGCTGGGTCACTGTGTCTACACAGTATTTTGTACTCAGGCAATTTGGACCAGGTTGAGTCCTGGAGTGAGCTGGTTTCCAGGTATGGGGAGGGAAAGGGATAAGATTTTTCTTATTGCACTCTTTGGCTCCAAAGGTTTCTCATCACAGAATCCAAGGAACATTTCTTTAAGGTTTAAGTTATGTCTTATGTCTAAATCTCCATAAAGGAAGGAAATATCAATTACATATGGGACAAGTAATTTATTCCTACATACAAAAGGAATGCTAAACACAGAACATTCCTAAATATGCACTGACAGAATGAATTAAACAAGCTATAACAACAGCCATTAAAATCTGATTCTTATTCTCATCAGAACAAAAAGCAGTTTGTAGAACTGCTAATTCAGTTTATTTTTCACCTCTTTTCAGCACTGTCCTTTATAAATCTGCTGATAAAATATCCCGGTTTGGGCCAGTGTACTGCTTATTCATGACTATTATATCTGAGAATACTAGAGCAGCTGTCAGGGCCTTCCCATCCCCTGTTTAAATTCAGCTTTGATATTTGAGGGACCTCAAAAACTCTCTAGGTTGCCTCCAATCTCATACAGATAGTTCATTGCCTAAGATCAGGAAAGAATCTTAACATTTCCTTTACCAATGCCTCATATCTAGTATGCTCTCCTTCCTCTGCTACTGGCTACTGACTTCTCTGGCTCCATTTAGGTTCTTACTAAAATCCTTTCTTTTACTGGAAACCTTTACCAACCTCTCTCAATTCTAGTGTCCTCCATATATTAATTATTTCTTATTTATCTTTTATATGGCTTGCTGTGCATAGATGGGTTTTGCATGTTTTCATCCTCATTAGGTAGTAAACTCCTTGAGGGCAGGAACTAATTTTTGCCTCCTTGTGAATCCCCAGGATGTACATAGTAACTGGCACATAGTAGATTCTTACTAAGTGGGTAAAAGTATCCAGGGGCCATGGTGCAAACTCATCTGGTGGAGTCCCCATGAATTAGCTGTCACATGGGCAAAGTTGCCATTCTATCAGTACATGTACCATCCTCTCCCACCCCTCATTGAACTCACATCGTATTAGCTAGAGAGTTGCAAGACAGAAGATTATCAGCCAGAAGTTGTCCCCTCATTTGGCTTCAAGCCCTAACTCCCTTACACCCACATCATCTTCTCTTCTAGGGAAGGAGGAGAATCAAAGTTCTCAAAGACTACTCAGAGTTTACCACATCATTCTAAGAACCCATGTCCTTTCAACACTGGGCCACCCCATGATTATAAAAAGCCAGGAAGTTTGTCCCCAAAAGGACCACACACTGATTTGCCATACCCTTGAAGTCCTCAGAAGTTTCTAGGGCATTTCTCAGCACATGTTCCTAGGGATGGCCTTACAAGCTTAATCTGCTACACCTTGTATATGTGTATATGTATATATGCATATGTATATATGTTTATGTATAGTGTATATATGTGTACATATGTATGTATATATAGGTGTGTGCATATGTGTATATACAGGTATGCATATATATTATATATAGATATGCATATGTGTGTATATTTGCATATATGCATGCTTACATACATATATATTTCTAATGTCAGAAAATTCTCCTTTCTATGCCATGCAGATGTGATAAATAAATTAAGCCTTCTTCCTATTTAGAATATAACTTCATCAGCACACAACGATACCACTGCATCAGCCTCCTTGATGGGTTTCTTTGTGTTTATTCTCTCCCACTTTGGGTCCACTTTTCAAATGGATACCAGAATAATCTTTCTTATGTACATATTTAGCCATATCACTTTTCAGAAATCATTAGAATCTCCCCCATACTACCTTCTCAGTAATTTTAAAACTCCTCTACTACAAATTCAAGTCAGTCCATAACTTGACAGCACCCTAATTTTACATCATCGTATCCACTTGCTTCTTGAAACAAATTCCATCTCCTTTGCTCAGCAGCGAAAGTCCTTCATAACCTGGTCCTATCACTCTGTTGTCCCTACACATGACTCTTCACCATACAGTCTTGGGTCCTATCATACTGGGCTACTTTCTATTCTTCAATGCGTACTCCATCTCTCATTTCTCTGCCTTTGCACTGGCTCTCCCTTGTGCCTAGATTCTTTTCCCTCTTCACTTCTGCCTCTTATTTCCCCTATTTTCCTTCAAGACTGAGTTCAAACATGACTTTCTGAATGAGGTCTTTTCCATTCACTCCAGTTCGTTTCTTTCAATCTAAAATTACATACTATCCATCAGGAAACAAGCATTTCTTAAGCATCTGCTATGTTCTAGGAACTGTCCTAAGTTTTAGGGGTCACACAAAGAGGCAACAGATAAACCCTGGTCTCAGTGGGCTCACAATGTGGTGGGGGATACAACAAAACAATAAATATATACACTCAAATTATATACAAGATAAATAGGAAATAATTAACAGAGGGAAGGCACTAGATTGAAAACAGCTTGGGAAAGTCTTCTGGTAGAAGAGGTTTTAGCTGGGGCTTATAAGGGGATCGAAGGACGCTAGTAGGCAGAGATGAGAAGGGAGAGGATGGAAGATATGGGAGAGAGTCAGAAAAAAAAATGCCAGAGCTGAGAGATAGAATGTTTTATTTGTACCACTGACCTTCTATGTATCTTTTATGTATTAATTAATGAACATATTGTATCATATCGGAAAATATAGGATGCATGAGGGCAAGGATCATACTTGCATTTTAAATTCTTTTTGTATCCCTAGTGCTAAGCACAATGCCAGACACATTGTACACACTAAATGAATGCTTATGGATGTATTGCATTACTTGATAACCTCCCTAGTACCACCCATCCCCCTCATGTTCCAATACATGCCCTACCCCACCCCTTGACATTTGCTCACTTAACTGAACTTGGAGTCATAAACCCTGGGTTCCAATACTGGCTCTTGCTACCTGAGGAACCTTAGGCATATTACTTAACATCTTTGGGTTCAAGTCTCCTTTATAAGTTGAGAAGTTGGCAAATGATCTTTAGATTGCTTTCCTCTTCTACAGTCCTGATCCCATGGTCATCCTTGGACACTCATTGTGTTCTTTTTCTTTTACTTAGTTATGGCCCTTCCCTAGGTCCTGGACAGGCCTTCTCTCTTCATCTACTGAATTCCTATCTAACACCACCTCAAATGCTGTCTCCTGTACAATTATCTTCCCTGATGCTTCCATTTGTTAATGATCCTGAGACATTACACAGCACTAAGTCCCTTAACTTTAATACATGTATCAGAATCTTGGGAATTACAGCTATCTGTTTGTGTCCTTAATCTCCTTCTAGATTTTAAATTTTGTAAAGGCAGGAAATGTGTCTTAAGTATTTTTTTTTATTTTCCCTAGTACCTAACCTAGGGCTTTGGACATAGTAGGTACTTAATAATTGTCTGTTGAATTGTATTGCATTGTGAATATTGTACAGGAGTTCAAATGCATTAACCCAATCATTTAATTCAAAAGTAAAGGTCAAAAGGAAGAGTTTGCAAGTAGTCTTTCCACAGGGGAGGTTGGAAATGAAATATGTCTACAGGAAATATCAAACAGAGAATTAAAATCTCCCAAAAAATAAAATAAAAGGACAAAAAGTTTGCCCTACTCATTCATGCTGAAAAGTCAATGGAACTTCCCATTGGCACCTACATTTCTTTATGTCAAGTCATTTTTAGAGTTCAAAAATGTCCTTCTGTTGACAGATGCTCACTCTGGAAAACTGTATTCCATTAAGCAGCCTATTTCCAAAGTGAATGATGACCTCTGCTTTCTTATTTCAGTTACAGACCTTGCTAACGTTCATGCATGTCTTTCAAGGGCACTTGAATGAACATTCAAGAACATGTCTTTTCCCTTTTGACAAATGTGACCTTTCATAATTTCACCACTTCAAAACTTTCTGAAATGTTTCGGTTTGTACTTGACTTTTTCCTCTGCTACATTTTTTTTGGCCCTCATGAAGAAATAAATAAAGTTCTGAAAAAACAGGAAATTAAACTTAAAATTTCTTTTTGAATCTCAGAATAAGGCGGTTGGAACAGATGATCTTTAGGGTCCCTTCCTTCTCTAACATTTTAGGAATATATAGCTCCACTTAAATAGTTTGTAAGTTCATTACATGAAGAAACGTTATATCTATAGGAAAGCAATGAGATGATGAGAAGTGGTATGGTTTAGAAGTTGAACAGCTAAGGAATTGACCATCTCATCCTCAGTGATCTCTACCTCTATTCCATAATAGTCACTTATTGACTGTTGCCTGGCTCCCCCTGCATCATATAATTCAGATTTTCTCCACCTCAAAGTTTTTGACTTCTGAAAGTCCTCTCCTTTAATACAAATTTCTGAGCCTCTCATTCAAATTCCACTAATAAACCTACTTATTTTCTTAATTTTTAATAAAGTGTAAAACATATGTGTTCTCTCCTTTTAACTTTTTGCCCCCTAGTGATGAACAAAAAACAAAATCCTGTAATAAATGCGTATAATCAAAAAAATTGCCATATTGGCCATGGCTAGATATGTATCGCATTCTGCATATTTATGTAACATTTTTCTCACTGATCCTTTGGAATAATGATTGGTCCTTGCACTGGTCAGTGTTCTTAATTTTCAAAACAATTTTTTGGGGGAATGTTATAGTATAAATTATGAACTTATTCTTGATCTTTATAATAATAACTTAACATTTCTATAATAGTTTATTTAATGGTTAAAAATCATTATATATATATATATATTACTTCATTTGAACCTCAGAGCATCCCTGTTCTTATTTTAAGGACGAGCAAACTGAGACTGAGTGATTTTTCAGGGTCACATAACTAGTGTCTGAAGTAGCATTTGAAGTTCAAAGGTGGAATTTCTACCTGGTCATGAAGTTCAGTCAATTTCTTACTTTTTTTTTAGTCTAGCATCTTGTTCTTGCTTTCACTTTCTCAGAGATAGAAGAGAAAACATGACCGAGAAAAAGTGAAAGCAAAAACTCCAACTTTATGACCAATCATTTCAATGATATTTTACTAATAACCCAGAATCCTTAAATTCATGGATCCTATTATGTTCAATTTGGTCCTAGACCTGGGTTCAAAGGTCAGCTGAATTGCCCAGTACTTATATGACTATAGGCAAGTTATCTGACACATCTTTGTTTTAGTTTTCTCCTGTGTGAAATGACAAGTTTGAAATAGAAGATATTCAACACCCTTCCAATTTTAAATCTTAGGACCTTAAGAAATATTTCATGTACACTAGATCAAAATCCACTTCAGAACCTTATTGTTTAAAATTAATATTTGGATGAAGCAATATTTGGATTTTGAACTACCTCTATAACCCTTAATATCCATGACCATTCACACACTATATTATACTCCAAATATTTGTTAAGGTGCAGAAAATGAGTATTAAAAAGAATTGACACATCATGCAAACACAGTATGTGGTCATTATTTATTATGATGCTAATTGATAGTGGAATGACATTACATGAGAGAATTTTCTTTAGCCTGAATAGATATTGGATTAATTCCTTTGGTACTTAAATTATGAACACCTACTATGTGCACATTAATAAACTTTCACATATATCTCCCCTTCAGTGGGGAATCATGGCTCCTTATTACTTCTGGGATCCAGTGTAAAGTCCTCCATTTAGCATTCAAAACTCTTCATAACTTGCTATATCCTATTACCACTGGAAAGACACTGATGAGTTTGGAGTAGAGAAGGAGGGAGGATAATTGGAGTTGTGCTTTAAGATTATTCTAATGACAGAATAAGGTATGAAATGGATAGCTGAGAGTCTAGAGCTAGGAAGCCAGTTATGGAGTGGTCAGACTCCTGATCTGATCACCTTTGTTGAATTGGATTAAGGTATAGGTGTTACTTTTCAGGAAAGACATTGATATCCTGGAGAATGTCTAGAAAAGGGGAACACAGATGGTGAAAGGATTTCGGTCCATGCTATGTGAGGATAAATTGGGGGACTTGGGGACCTGAAGGAAAAGAAGGTTAAAAAAGGGAGGGGAGGAAAAATATCTATCTACAAGTATTTGAAGGATTGTCATTTGAAAGAGGGATCCGACCTATTGTGTTTGGCTCAAGAAGGAAGAATTAGAAGCAAGAGGTAAAAGTTGCAAAAAGGAAAATTTAGATGACACGGACAGGTGGAGGAAAGGAGGGAGAATAAATAAAGATCAAAAACAACAACACAACTGCCTCACAACCAGAGCTAGCCCAAAATAAAATGGGCTGCCTTGGGAAATAGTGTCCCTCCCTGGAGGTCCTCATGCAAAGTTGGGGAAGAGACCATTTGCCATGAATGTATGTTGTATGGGCTATCCCTTTGGGAGTAAGAATTAAACTGTGTGACCACTAGGGTCTTTTGCAACTCTAGAATACTGTGATTAGAATTAACCACAATTCAATTAATTATCATTAGAATCACAGAAAACAATGGGAAATATTGGTCTAGAATGATAAGTGGATGGGAGTAGAAGGAAGCAGTGGGAATAGGGAAAGGAAGGGACAGATCGGAAAGATATTACACAGGGTGATCTGACCAACAGTCCAGCATACCACTGACAATCTGATTCTGTAATAAACACCTTCATTTTTTTTAAAGGGTCTCTTGGACTGCATGTTTCATAGGCTGTTTATTGCAGACGAAAGTTAATATTATGGAGAGCACAGCACGAGGTAGTGAAAGTTTCATAAATTCAACTATGCAAAAAATAACCAGAAAGAAAAGATCTTCCTGACAAAAATTATTCATGAGGAAAAAATGTAGTAAATTAGCTGCTCCATGAAGTCTCTTTGAAACAATAGAAAAAATGACTTGATATCATTCAGGGGTCATGTTTCTAGAGCTAAATCAGTCCTAATCTTCTAGGATTTGGGGTCTGATCCTTTTAGAAAACAAAAGAAAGACCTTGGCTCTAGTGTGAGAAGGAATCAGGGATAGAGTAAAAAATTTAGTAACTGGTTTCATATTCTTTCCAGAGGTCCCCTGATGAGGGTGAAGGGAATTGCTACAAGTCAAAGACAATGAAAACACACTGGGATTTGGGAGCCAAGTAGACACTCCTAATGACTTATAAAAATTCACTTTCCTTATGGTCTGCAGTGATTTGGCATTTATTCAACAATGACACAGTGATACAGTACAAACAATCCTCAGTTCTCTGTAAACATGGAGGGGAACTTCAGAGTAGTATAGATAATCTAATTGAGTGTGCTCCATTTTCCAAATCAGCTCTAACTCCTGTTTCTGAAGGAACAACTGGGGCACTGAGGAGGCAGTAGAGAGGTTAGTGCCACTTTTTGTTCCAAAGCATTTTTTCAATCACTATGTCCTTCTCACATGGCTACAACCAAATTTATAGTGTCAACCATGAGAAAAATAAAGCAAGGCTAATTTAATATAAATTTCCGTTCTTTTAAGGTCATCTTTACATAATGATTGGAGGCTTGTGAAGCACTTTATATACATTATCTCATTTAGTTCTCATAATAATCTTGTGGAATAGATGCTTGACTTATTATTATTTCCATTTTGCACATGAAAGGAAAGAAATAGCTACAATCATTTATTAAGCACTTGCTATATGCCAGGCACTGACCTACATACTTTACAAATACAATCCTGGTGTTCCACGCTGTCAACAACTCTTTGGAGGTGCTAATATGATCCTCTTTATATAATTGAGGAAACCGAAGCAGTCAGCAGGTAAGAGACTTTAGGGAAATAAAGTTCAGAGAGGTTGGATGACTTGCTCAATATTCACCAACTAATGTTTGAGATAGGATTCCAACCCAAATCTTCCTGAAATTTAGTCTCTTTATTCAGTCATTAATCAATAGAATATAATTCTTTGTCATTCCATTTGCTGTTTCCTTGGCAAAGATATTAGAGTGGTTGGCCATTTCCTTCTCCAGCTCATTTTACAGATGAGGAAACTGAGGCAAACAGAGTTAAGCAACTTGCCCAGGGTCACAAAGATCTATAGACAGGGCTCCAGCTGTCTGAATATAGCAACAATGTTATACACTTTACATACACCACTGGATCAAGAGAGCACAGACATCTAAGCCATCAGGACCTCTGAACACACTCAGAGTCTTGACCAGGAAATCAAAAGATTCTTCTCATGAGTGAACCCCCAAAGCAAAGCACTAACTTCTCAGAATGTATAACAAAGACTCAGTATGACTGAGTGGGGAGGAGTTTGAAAATCCTTATGCTCAGGAACGTAATTGGAAACTCCTCATAGCCCAGAGCCTCATTAGCTGTGGGCCAGGGCTCTATGCACCTATTAATGGGCAGGAAAGATCTTCAAATTCCCTTAACATTGCAATTACATTCAAAACAGCCTTGACAGATTACATTATATATTCATATGTGTGTGTGCATGTGTATATATGTACATATGCATGTATGTATATAATGACATGTATACATATCATATAGATATATACAGGCATATATGCACATATGTATATATACATATTTTTACACACATATATTATATATGTGTATGTATGCATGTATGTATATGCTGAATTTGGATAGAGCACTGGGCCAGGAGTCAGGAAGATCCGAGTTCAAATCTGGCCTCAGACATTTAGCAGTTACTTGACCCTGGGTAACTCATTTAACCCTATTTGTCACAGTTCCTTATCTATAAAATGAGCTGGAGAAGGAAATGGCAAAGCACCTCAGTATCTTTGCTAAGAAAACCTCAAATAAGTTTACAAAAAGTCAGATATGACTCAAATGACTTAACAACACCACATATAAATAAATTACAAGATTACTTCATGAGTACAAAATGAGAGAGCTATGTTTAGTCAGTAATTTGTCTGAGAAAGATCTCAAACTTTTAGAGGGCTGCAAACTCCTTTTGAGTCAACATGGCAGCCACACTAGAGGGCCTTCATAAGGTAGAGAATGCCCAGAGAAAGTCAAGTAATATGGTAAAGAGGCCTTGAGTCAAAGCTATGTGAGGGTCATCTGGGGTATTCAGTCTGAAGACAAGATTCAGGAGACATAATATCAATGGTCAGGTCCTGGATGTCTCAAAAGTGTTAGTGCAATTTTCAACTATTAAAGCCTAAAGCACTGCATTTGTATTTGAAGGTTTGTCATATGGAAAATTATAATTGCTTTGCATGTAGAGGGGCAAATAAGGAATAAAGGGGAGAAACTGCAAAGAGGCAAATTTAAGGACGTCTAGAAAAACCACTCCACTGGTATAGTTTTCAAGAATTTATGGTCACCTCCATACCACCTCCAAGACTATGAAAGCAGGTGACATTTATAAAACATAAAGTATGTCCCACATATTATCTTCTTTGAATCCTGCAACAAACTGAAATTGGTAATACAGGTATTATCTATACACCATATTATGATATGAATTGTTTACATAAGGAAACTGAGGCCTTGAAAGAATTACAAGATTATAGGATCATAGCTTCAAAGGGAACATCACAAGCAATCTGATGAACAAGGAATGACGTTCTGCAGAAATCAATATTTGAGCTATGGCTTGAAAGAAGCCCAGGATGAATAGCAAGAGACAGAAGTAAGGAGGAGGAGTAATTCATATATTAGGGATAGCCAGTGCAAAGAGATTGAATGCCATGGGCAAGGAATGTGAAGAAGGCCAGTGCATACAGAGAAAGAAAAGAATGGATATGAATGAGAACAGCTAGGACTGCCAACATCCATCACGATGAGAACATTATCAAGTGTCTCCTCTTGCAGAGCTCTATCACAAATGAATAACCAACCAAAGTATTTAATATCATAGAGTCAGCTGGTCCATCCCACTATAATATGGGTGGACTGATTTCATTAGCTCCAAGCTACTCTTGATGGATAGATGTCAATCTTAGCCTTGAGTACTTTCAGAGAAGGTAATGACATAACATTACTTATATAATTCCACCAATCATGGCTAGTTTTCTCTCTTGATTGGATGTCTAGGGTAGAGCAGGTTGGAAGAGAGTAGCAACAGAGTCATGTTTTAGAATTAGGAGTAAAGACAAAGGGGGACTTGCCAAGTCATAGCAAGTGAATGGATGATATAAGGCAGCATAGAGACACCTGGCTTCTCCTCCTTAAATTTAAAAACTATATCTGAGAAAGCAGAATCAGTAAGGGAAAACACTGTCTCAAGGAGATAGAAACCAAAACAAATTTTTCTGCTGAGCAAGAGAAATATCCTACAAAGTCAGATATTGGAAGAGAGAAGGAAGAAGAGGGAATCAGGGTTAGTTATTCCAGAAAAGAAAACATTTAAGGAGAAAAGTATAGCTATTCTCAGATATTTCAAAGGCCGTCACCTCAAAGATGGATTAGAATTTTCTGCCTGGCTTCAAAGAACAATATTAGGAATAATGCATTTGGAGGCAGAACATTTAGTTCAAATACTGGCTCTACCCATTTCGAATTATGTGATATTGGACATCACTTCTCTGGGGCACAATTTCCTTATCTGTAAAATGGAAGTAAAATGACACAGGCATAATAACATCTGCTTCACAAGATTGTTTTAAGGACGAAATAGGATAATGGGTGAGACATGCTTTCTACACTTTAAAGTACATTTACATTTAGCTTGTCCCATTCACTACTCCATATCTAGGATAAGTTGACAAGAAGTAGATTTAGCATTGACAATAAAAAAATTTCAGACAAGGAGAGCTATCCAAAAGTTTAAGGGCAGCCTTTGGAGGTTTCCCCTTCACTGGAGATCTTTAAGCAAAGACTGATAGAGGGGATTCCTGTGGGACATGACGACCCCAATGACATTTCCAACTATGACAGTCTGTGATTTTGTGAAATCATGTTCCAGTTCTCTTAATGCCCTTAATTTTGCTCTACTATTAAACAACCCTTACACAACACTCTCTCCTTCCTTCATCTCATTTTATCTATCCTCCCCATTGCTATCTCCTTCCTAAAATTCTGACTCATGGGATTGAGGACAAGATTTTGATGGCCAGAGTCCCTCAAGAGAAACAGGAAGGATTTTCTCATCCAGTTTTGCTTCTTCATCTCAAACACTGTCATATATGAAGAAAGTGTTTCACCAAGAAATACAAATGAGGAGAACAGTATAGGAATGAGCAAAAGAAGTCAGAAGACAGCAAAGATCCAAGAGAAAAATGAGTCACGTGTACAACAACATTTACAGTAGCTCTTTCTGTGGTGCCAAAAAAAGGAAATGAAAGGGTTGTTCATTCATTGAGAATTGGTCGAACCATTTTTGGTATATGAATGTGATGAAATACTCTTGCATTATAAGAAATGATGAAGCAAATGGGTTCAGTGAAGCGAATGGGTTCAGAGAAATCTGAGGAGATTTGTATAAACTGATGCAGAATGAATTGAGCAGAAGGAGAACAATTTCTACAATAACAACAGCATTATAAAGAAAAGTAACTTTGGAAAACATCAGAGCTGTGATCAATACAATTATCAATCATGATTCCAAAGGAATGATGATGAATCATACTAATAACTTCCTGCAAGAAGATGATATTATCTGGATGCAAAATATTTTGAACATGGCCACTGTGTGGATTTATTTTGTTTCTCTATGACTATTTGATAAAAAGGGATTTTTTTCTTTATTTTTAATAGAAGGGGGAGACTGAAAAGAGGAAAAATACATTTTCATTCATTGGAAAAAAATGTATTTCAAAAAGGGGAACAGAGAAAAGAAAAGAAAAGCAGGGCCGCAAAGAAAAATGAAGGAGACGTAAATATGGATTGGAGAAGTAGGTCATAGGATTGCAGATTTAGAACTAGAAGGAACTTTCAGAAGTCATAAATTTCAACCTCCTCATTTTACAGATAAGACAATTGAGGTCCAGCGATTTTCAATGACTTTTCTAGTGTCACATAAGTAGTAGTACAATCAAGGTTTAAATCAAGATCCTATATCTTCACATCCAGGTCTCAAGTGTTTAGGTAGACATGATGGAAGCATGAGTGGGAATGACATCACTACAGTAAAGCACTGATTATTCAAAAAAGACAAAGTCCAGCTTTGAAATGATGCTGTACAGACAATTAACCATTAGAAACTGTTCTTCCAGGTCCTATTGAGAAACAAGCATGAGGTTAATGATTTTCTTTTTTTTCTTTTTTCTTTTTCTTTTTTTTAATGTTTTACAATCATTTCCTTAAAGTTAAGATTTTATCCCCCCACCCTTCCCCCAATACCCCCCTCCCCTCCCTGTGACAGCATACAATTTTATATAGGTTCTACATATACTTTCCTATTGAGCACATTTTCACTATAGTCATGCTATATAGTCGAACTAAAATAAATGGAAGAAATCATATAACAAATCAAAACATAATACACTAAAACCCACCCACACACAAACATGATCTGCTACATTCTGTGAATGACTTCCATATTTCTTTCTCTGAGTGTGGAAGGCATTTTGCCTTAGAAGACCGACATTGGGATTTTTTTTTTCTCAGTAAGTTCTTGTGTTATTACAAAGTTCCAAGTCTACCAGAAAAAACTCTCACACACTGCGGTCATTGCTGTGCACAAAGTTCTCCTGGTTCTGCTCCTTTCACTCAGCATCAGATCATATAAGTCCTTCCAGGCCTCCCTGAAGTCTTCTTGTTCATCATTTCTTATGGGACAATAGTACTCCATTACATTTATATACCATAATTTATTCAGCCATTCCCCAATTGATGGGCATCCCCTTGACTTTCAGTTTTTGGCTACCACAAAGAGTGCTGCTATAAATATTTTTGTACATGTGGGACTCTTTACCATTTTTATAATCTCTTGGGGATACAGTCCTAGTAGCGATATTGCTGGGTCAAAAGGTATGCACATTTTTGTAGCCCTTTGGGCATAGTTCCAAACCGTTCTCCAGAAGGGTTGGATGATCTCACAGCTCCACCAACAATGAATTAGTGTTCCAACTCTCCCACATCCTCTCCAGCATTTATCATTTTCTTGTTCTGTCATGTTTGCCAATCTTATAGGTGTGATGTGGTACCTCAGAGTTGTTTTGATTTGCATCTCTCTAATCAATAGTGATTTAGAGCACTTTTTCATATGATTATAGATATCTTTGATTTCTTCCCCTGAAAATTGCCTGTTAATATCCTTTGACCATTTAAATATCAATTGGGAAATGACTTGTATCATTATATATTTGAATCAGTTCTCTATATATTCTAGAAATGAGGCCTTTATCCCCGAGCTTAGCCATAAAAATTTTTTTCCCAATTTACTACATTCCTCCGAATTTGGGTTGCATTGGGTTTGGTTGTGCAAAAACTTTTCAGTTTAAAGTAATCAAAATTATCCATCTTGCATTTCATAATGCTTTCTATCATTTCTTTAGAAAAAAATTCTTCCCCTCTCCATAAATCTGATAAATATACTATTCCTTGCTTCTCCAGTTTATTGATGCTATCAATCTTTATACCTAAATCATGTGCCCATTTGGACTTTATTCTTGTGTACGATGTCAGGCATGGGTCTATGCCTAATTTCCGCCACACAGTTAACCAGTTTTCCCAGCAATTTTTGTTGAACAGTGAGTTCTTATCCCAGAAGCTGGGATCTTTGGGTTCATCAAACAGGAGGTTGCTATATTCCTTGCCTACTGTGTCTTGAGTGCCAAGTCTATTCCATTTGTCTACCCCTCTGTTTCTTAGCCAATATCAAGTGGTTTTGATAATTGCTGCTTTATAATACAATTTGAGGTCTGGTAGTGCTAGGCCACCTTCCCAAGCATTTCTTTTCATTAGTCCCTTTGATATTCTGGACCTTTTGTTTTTTCCAAATGAATTTTGATATTATTTTATCCAGCTCTAGAAAATAATTATCTGATAGTTTAATTGGTATGGCACTAAATAAGTAGATTAATTTAGGTAGAATTGTCATTTTTATTATATTAGCTCGGCCTACCCGTGAACAACTGATGTTTTTCCACTTACTTAAATCTGACTTTATTTGTGCAAAAAGTGTCTTGTAATTGTGTTCATATAATCCCTGAGTTTGTTTTGGCAGGTAAACTCCTACATATTTTATAGTGTCTACTCTAGTTTTAAATGGGATTTCTCTTTCTATCTCTTGCTGTTGGACTTTGTTGCTAATATATAGGAATGCAGAAGATTTGTGTGGGTTTATTTTGTAACCTGCAACTTTGCCAAAGTTGTTTATTATTTCAAGTAGTTTTTTTACTTGAATCTCTGGGATTCTCTAAGTATATCATCATATCATCTGCAAGAGCAATAACTTAGTTTCTTCTTTGGCTATTTTTATTCCTTCAATTTCTTTATCATTTCTAATGGCTACTGCTAACATTTCTAGTACCATATTGAATAATAAAGGGCATCCTTGTTTCACCCCTGACCTTATTGGAAATGCATCTAGCTTATCCCCATTGCATATAATGCTTGCTGAAGGTTTTAGGTAGATACTGCTTATTATTTTATGGAAAGTTCCCTTTATTGCTATGTTCTCCAGTGTTTTTAATAGGAATGGGTGTTGTATTTTTGTTGAAAGCTTTTTCTGCATATATTGAGATAATCATGTGGTTTTTGTTAGTTTTGTTGTTGATATGATCAATAATGCTAATAGTTTTCCTAATACTGAACCAGCCCTTCATTCCTGGTATGAAACCTACCTGATCATAATGTATTATTCTCTTGATAAGATGCTGTATTCGTTTTGCTAAAATCTTGTTGAAAATTTTTGCATCTATATTCATTAGAGAAATTGGTCTATAATTTTCATTTTGTTTTGTCTCTTCCTGGTTTGGGTATCAAAACCATATTCATATCACAGAAAGAATTTGAGAGGACTCCTTCTTCCCCAATTTTCAAAAATAGTCTATATAGTATTGAAATTAACTGTTCTTTAAAGGTTTGATAGAATTCACTTGTGAATCCATCTGGTCCTGAAGATTTTTTCCTAGGGAGTTCATTGATGGCTTATTTTTTCTGAGATGGGGTTGTTTAAGTATTCAATTTCCTCTTCTGTTAATTTGGGCAATTTGCATTTTTTAAAATATTCATCCATCTCATTTAGATTATCGTATTTGTGGGCATAAAGTTGGGCGAAACAATTTCTAATTATTGTTTTAATTTCCTCCTCATTGGAGGTGAGTTCACCCCTTTCATTTTTAATATTAGTAATATGATTTTCTTCTTTCTTTTTTTTAATCAAATTGACCAAAGTTTTATCAATTTTATTAGTTTTTTTCATAAAACCAACTAGTGGTTTTATTTATTAATTCAATAGTTTTCTTAATTTCAATTTTATTAATCTCTCCTTTGGTTTTCAGTATTTCTAATTTGGTATTTTCTTGGGGATTTTCAATTTGTTCTTTTTCTAGCTTTTTCAGCTGCATACCCAAGTCATTGATCTCCTCTTTCTCTATTTTATTTATGTAGGCATTCAAAGATATCAAATTTCCCCTAAGAACTGCTTTTGCAGCATCCTATATGATTTGGTAGGTTGTCTCATTATTGTCATTCTCTTGAATGAAGTTGTTGATTGTTTCTATGATTTCTTCTTTAACCCATTTCTTCTTTAGGATTAAGTTATTTAGTTTCCAATTGATTTTTGCTTTATCTTCCCATGGCTTTTTATTACATGTAATTTTTATTGCATTATGATCTGAGAAGGATGCACTGATTATCTCTGCCTTTCTGCACCGGATTGTGAGATTTTTATATCCTAGTACATGGTCAATTTTTGTAAATGTTCCATGTACTGCTGAGGAAAAGGTATATTCCTTTCTATTCCCATTCAATTTTCTCCAAAGATTTATCATATCTACCTTATCTAGAGTTTTATTTACCTCCTTAAACTCTTTCTTGTTTATTTTGAGGTTAGATTTATCAAGTTCAGAAAGAGGGAAGTTGAGGTCCCCCACTAGTATAGTTTTGCTTTCAATTTCTTCCTTCAACTCCCTCAACCTCTCCTCTAAGAATCTGGATGCTATACCACTTGGAGCATACATGTTTAGTAATGATATTGCTTCATTGTCTATGGTGCCTTTCAGCAGCATATAGTTTCCATCCTTATCCCTTTTGATTAGATCTATTTCTGCTTTTACTTTGTCTGAGATTAGGATTGCTACTCCTGCCTTTCTTACATCAGATGAAGCACAATATATTCTGCTCCATCCTTTGACCTTTATCCTATGTGTATCCCCCAATTTCAAATGTGTTTCTTGTAAGCAGCATATTGTTGGATTATGGCTTTTAATCCATTCTGCTATCCATCTCCATTTTATGGGAGAATTCATTCCATTCACACTCACAGTTATGATTACAATCTGTGTATTTCCCTCCATCTTCTTTCCCACCATTTGTGCTTTTAGCTCTGCTGTCTCCCTTCCCCTCAACAGTATTCACTTTTCACCACCTCCTTCTGCTGCCTTCCCCTCCTTCTTTTAGCCCCCTCCCTTTTACTCCCCTTTACTCTTATTGCTTCTTCCCTCCCTTTTAGCCTCCCTCCCCTTTCTTCCCCCTTCCTCTCCTACTGCTTATAGAGCTAGTTAGGATTTTCTACTTAAGTTTATTGTTCCCGTCTTTAAACAAATAGGATGAGAGTACCTCTCACACAATGCTCATCTCCCTCCCCTCTTTCCCTCTACTATGATTTTGTACTTCTTCTTGTGATGTAATTTGCCATTTTCTGCTTTCTCCTTTTCACACCTCCTATTACAATCCCTTCTCATACTTAACTCACATTTTTTATCATGATATTTATTTTATACCCGTTCCCCCATGCACATCCCTTTTATATTTCATAATAGGCACACAATTCTCAAGATTAACAGGCATCATCTTCCCTTATAGGGAGGTAAACAATTTGCCCTAACTGAGTAGCAAGTTGTTGCCCCCCCCCCCACTGTTTAGCTTTTTATGATTCTCTTGAGACCTGCATTTGAAGATCGAATTGTCTATTAAGTTCTGGCATTTTGGTCAGGAAACTCTGGAAATCCCTTACTTTGTTGCATGGCTTTCTCCTTGCCTGAAATGTTATGCTGAACTTTGCTGGGTAGTTGATCCTTGGTTGTAGTCCCAACTCCTTTGCCTTACGGAATATTGGGCTCCAATTTTTTTGATCTTTTAATGTAGAAGCTGCAAGATCCTGTGTAATCCTGATTGTATCTCCTTGATATTTAAATTGTTTCTTTCTGGCTGCTTGTAATATTTTCTTCTTCACTTGATAGCTCTGGAATTTGGCAACTATATTTCTTGGGGTTTTGAGTTTGGGATCCCTTTCACGAGGGGAACAGTGGATTCTTTTGATGACGATTTTGCCCTCTGAATCTAGTACTTCTGGGCAGTTTTCCTTGATGATTTCCTGGAAGATATTGTCCAGGTTCTTTTCTCCATCCTGGGTTTCTGGCAGGCCAATAATTCTTAAGTTTTCTCTTCTGGATCTATTTTCCAGGTCAGTTGTTTTTCCAATTAGATATTTTACATTTTCTTCTATCTTTTCATTCTTTAGATTTTGTTTGACTGATTCTTGCTGTCTCATTGAGTCGTTAATTTCTACTTGCCCAATTCTAATCTTTATCAAATTGTTTTCTTCCGTTAACTTTTGCATCTCCTTTTCCATCTGCCCAATTTTTCCTTTTAAGAAGCTATTTTCTCCAGTTAATTTTTGAACTTCTTTTTCCATTTGTTCAATTTTCCTTTTCAAGGAGATGTTCTCATTAGTGAATTCTTTCTTAAGGATTTTAAAATCATTGGCCAGTTTATCATCTATTTCCTTCTTCAGCTGTTCCAGGAGAGCTGCTTGTTTTTTCAAGCAGTTCATAGTCCCTTCTGAAGTTTCAGATGGAAGTACAGTCTCAGCTGTGACCTCTTTGGTGTTTGTGTTTTGGTTCTTATCCCCATAGAAAGATTCTATGGTTCTTTCAGCCCTCTGCTTTTTCCTGTTCATGATGTTGATTGAGTGTTGTGGCTTCTGGTTCTTTCAGTCAGAAGTTAGAGAACTTTTTGCTAAGCTGATGTGTGAAAAAGCTAAAAGCAAGTTTTTGTTTGGTGTTTCCCCGATCAGCCCTGGGTTTAGCTTGTTAAGTGTGGGGAAGGAGTGGTCTGGTCACAGGAGATGTCCTCAGCTGAACTGAGGCAAAGGCAAGATGAGAGGCTGGTGATCCCAGCTGCCCTATTGTCTTTCTGATTCCCCTGGAGAGCTGAGGCATGCCTAGATGCTAATGCGTGTTCCCTCCCCTCCTGGGGCTCCCCTCCTAGTGCTGAGGCTTGCCTGGGTCCTAATGCGAGTTTTCTCTGCCCTGGGTCCTCTGTCCTTCTGGTTTGCCTCTGCCACCATAGGAGGAATCCCCCTTAGCTATTTTCCTCGTCTCAGGTGTTATGAGACTATTGGTCTCCTCCTGCTGTTTCTACTGATCTGGGATTTTTCTGGGGAAATATTTTATGGTTCTTTCATGGTCATCAAGGGGGGAGGAGAGAGCATTTACTGCTCACTCCGCCATCCTGGCTCCCAGAAGTTCAAGTAGGTGACTTACTGAAGTTTGATCTTTGGGCTGAAGGTCTCAGGAGCTGCTTCGTTGATACCTGGCGCTGGGCAGCTCTCACTGACTCAGTTGGTTTGTCTCCTGCCCTGGGTGCCGCTCCTCTGGTTCCACCCGCTGCTCAGGTTTCTCGGGTCCCTTCTGCTCTGCTGCGCTGGCCTCACTGCGCTGTGCACTGTGGGCTCACCCCCGTGGAACAGATCCTTCCTGTGGACCTTCCAGTCCAACCTGAGCTCCAAATTCATCACCGTCTGTCTCCCACTGGATTCCACACCTCCAAAATTTGGTCAGATTCTCCTTTCAGAGGTACCTGGAGGAGTTTGTCTGAGAGCTTAGGTGAGTCATTGCTGTCACTCTGCCATCTTGACTCTGCCCCCCAGGTTAATAATTTTCAAAGAAACATCTCTTGCAGTTGTTAAGATAGTTAATTGAAGAAAAACAACAACAGAAAGGGAAAAAAAGTAATTGTCTATCATTCCAGCCATCAGCAGCTTTTTCTGGAAAGAGAAATTAAAGTCCATCCTGCAAGGTATTCCTTTCAGATTAGTAGTTCTTGATATATCAAAGGAGCTTCGTGGTACCAACTCATTGTACATTTTCTGATCCAGATTTCTAGGTTGAAAATCCTTCAAAACTCTCAAATATTAATGAGAAGAGCAGGGGAAAAAAACGAAGAGTTACCACAGTGCAGAAATGAATTTACTGTACAGAATGGACCTTATTTGAAAGACGAAATCAGAGAATGATGATTCTTTTTATGTACGGGAAGATGCAGAGTGTCTGGGACTTCTTCAATTTGAGAATCTTCAAATCTAGGATCTTCCTTCCACAAGATAGAAGACAATACAATATTTCTGAGTATCTGAGTAGATGGGTATTGCCTGAGTCACAGAGAAGGTAAATGACTAGCTTCTGTTGTCACATGGGTAGTAAGTATAACAAGTAGGATTAGAACCCAGGTTTCTCTGACCCCCAGACCAGCAAATTATCTACTATTTAACACTGCATCACTGGGATGTGAAGATAAAATCTTATTCAGTAATTTCTAGTCACATCCAACTTTCTGTGACTCTGTTTGGGGTTTTCTTGGCAAAGAAACTGGAGTGGTTTGCCCTTTCCTTCTCCAGGGCATTTTACAGATGAGGTAATTGAGGCAAACAGTGTTAAGTGATTTGCCCAGGGTTAAAATGCTAGTAAATGTCTGAGGCCAGATCTAAACTCAGGGAGATGAGTCTTCTTTACTCCAAGCATGGCACTGTATCCAATGTGGTACCATCTACTTGTCCCTAGAAAATGAAATGCCACAAAATAGAAGTAATTTTATAAGCTCCTTGGCGTATATACAAGCATGCATATTGAATATATAATCTCACTATTTCATATAATTCTTATACTGGTGGCTCCTTGGTGCCTGGAATGTTCTCATTCATCACTGTTGCTTAGTAGCTTTCCCAACATCCTTTAAGACTAATCTCAAATCCCACTTTCTACAGGAGGATCTTCTCAGAGAATTCCCCAGTCAACTAGCACAAGTTAATCATTCACTATGGGCTAGGCACTATACTAAGTTCTGTGAGGGGAAGCAAAGAATGGTAAAACAAACAAACAAAAAATAGGCCTTGCCAATAAGAAGCTTAAATTCTACTAGAGGACAACATATAAATGTCTAGGTACCTACCAGGTACTGTAGACAGAAGGTAATTTAAGAAGAGAAGGCACAAGCTTCTGGACCATCACTGAAGAAGGTGGACTTTGAGATGAATCTTGATGAAAGTTGGGGAAATTAAAAGACAAATATGAAGGCTTAAGGAAAGCCAGGGCAAAGGGACAGGGAGGATAGATGGAAGGCCGTGTTAGAGGACAAGCAAGTAGGTCAGCATGGTTGATTGGACAGTTCAGGGAAAGCAAAATAACATGATGTTGTTGGTGGTATTATTTTATTTCATTCATGTCTGATTCTTCATTAGCCCACCTGGGATTTTCTTGGCAAAGATACTGGAATGGTTTGCCATTTCTTTCTCCAGATCATTTTACAGATGAGGTAACTGAGGCAAGCAGGGTTAAGTGACTTTCCCAGGGTCACATGCTATTAAGCGCCTTAGGCCAGAACTGATCTCAGGAAGAGGAGTCTCTTTCTGAATCCAGATTCAGCACTCCATCCACTATGGCACCTAACTGTTTAGTATAAGAACACACAAAAGGTAGCAAGGGATCAATGTATAAAAGAGTTTTAAATAACAGAGAGAAGTGATTAATTTTTAACATTTTCCATATGTATGTTGTATGTACCAAGTTACTTTTTATGTTAGAATGTGACCCCCTTGAGGACAAGGACCATGTTTGTTTGATTGTTTTTCCTCTCTCCAGCATTTAGCACAGCACTTGGAACCTATTAAGTGCTTAATAAAAGCTTGTTGGCTGACTGACTGGCTTTGATTTTTACTTCTGAATGTAGCCTCCATCCATTTAACTATGAGTGTTCTCAAGCCTCTCTCTAAATTAAGCCTAGGAGGTGGAGCCAAGATGGCAGAGAAAAGGAATCAACTTGCATGAACTGTCCCCCAAACCCCTTTAAAGCCTTTTAAATAATGCCATAAAATAACTTTCCAGAGTGGCAGAACCCACAAAGGGAGGGAGGGAAATAATTTTCTAGCCAAAGACAATCTAGAATGTTGACAGAAAAGGCCTGGTGCACTTGGGTGAGAGTGGACACAGTCCAGTGCAGGTCATGTCAGCACAACCTCAGCAAACCGTGAACAGGCCATGGGAGCCACTGAATCAGCAGCAGCAATGGCTACTTCTGGATTGATCAGTCCATAGACAGTAAGGGAGTCAAACAACTTGTCAGAATGAGATTATAGGGGTCTCTTTGCTGGCACTGAGGTAGGACTGTGTTCCTTCATCCATCATCTCTGATCCAAGTGGCAGTTCCAGGTCAAGGAGCAGCTTCAGCACACCAGAGTTTGCAGCCACAGTGGAGTGGTGGGAGACTTCTCACAGTTCCAGGGCAGAAAAGAGAGCTTATGGTCACTCACAGACCAGAGTACAGGCTAAGAAAATAGTAAACACCTCTCCTTAAATCATACCACCTTGGAAGAACTGAAAATTTACAATTCTCTAGAAGTATCTCTGAAAACAGCCACATGAAACCCCATGAAGATTTAGACAGTGCTCCTTCCACCCTGGAATCACAGCCCTACTTTAACAAAGAAAATTCTGACCATAGAAAGTTACTGTGGTGATAAGGATGATCAAAACACATACTCAGAAGAAGATAACATAATCAAAGTCCCTATACCCAAAACCTCCAAGAAAAATATGAATTGGTCTCAGTCCAAGGAAGAGCTCAAAAAGGATTTTAAAAATCAAGTAAGAGAAGTAGAGGAAAAAATGAGAAAAGAAATGAGAATGAAATAAGAAAATCCTGAAAAAACAAGTCAACACTTGGTAAATCACACACACACACACACACACACACACACACACACACATGCACACACAAATACTGAAGAAAATAACACCTTGAAAACAAACTAGGCCAAATGGTAAAGTGGCACAAAAAGTCAATGAGGAAAAGATTGGCTTAAAAAAAGCAGAACTGACCAAATACAAAAAGAGGCAAAACAATTCACTGAAGGAAAAAACTCCTTAAAAGTAGAATTGACTAAAGGGAAAAGGAGGTCAGCAATTCTTTAAAAAAATAGAATTAAGGAAGTGGAAACTACTGACATTATGAGAAATCAAGAAACAATTAAAAAAAAGCAAATGAATGGAAAAGTAGAAGACAAAGTGAAATATTTCACTGGAAAAACAACTAACCTGGAAAAAAGATCCAAGAGAGATAATTTTAAAATTATTGGACTACCTGAAAACCATGATCATAAAAGGAGCCTAGACATCATCTTTCAAGAAACTATCAAGTAAAACTGCCCTGATATTCTAGAGGGTAAAATATATATTGAAAGAATCCGCAGATTCTGAGCAAGATCTCAAAAAGGAAACTCACAGGAATGTTATAGCCAAATCCCAGAACTCCAAAATCCAGAAGTGAAGGAGAAAAATTTCAAGCAGCCACAAAGAAACACTTCAAGTATCAGGGATCCAAAATCAGGGTAACACAAGATTTAGTAGATTACACATTAAAGGATTGGAGGGCTTAAAATGTTGATGTTCCAGAGAGCAAAGGATTTAGGATTACAACCAAGAAACACCTACTCAGCAAAACTGAGCATAATCCTTTGGGGGGAAAAGGGACATTGAATGAAATACAAGACTTTCAAGTATTCTCGATGCAGAGACCAGAGCTAAATAGGAAAAAAAAATTTCATTTTCAAATACAAGACTCAAGAAAAGCATCAAAAAGGCAAACAAGAAAGAGACATCATAAAGGACTTAACCTTATTAAATTGTTCACATTCCTACATGTGAAGATGATACTTGTAACTCATAAGGACTTGCACAGAAGGAGTATATAGAGACAGAGGATACAGATGTGACTTGCATATAAATGGATAATATCTAAAAATATAAAATTAAAGGGTGAGAGAGGTATGTATTGGGAGAAAGGGAGATGTAGAATAGGGTAAATTATCTCCCATAAGAGAGGAAAGAAAAAGTTTCTTTGTGAAGGGGAGGAAAGAGAAGGTATATGTGCATGTGAGGGGCAAAGTGGTGAGTGAACCTTTCTTTCATCAGAATTAACTCATAGATAAAACAACATGCATACTCAATTGGATACAGACATCCATCTTACTCCACAAGAAACTAGAAGGGGAAGATGAGAGAATGGGGAGGGAGGCTGATAGAAAGGAAAGCATATTGGTGGAGGGGTAGTCAGAAGCAAAACACTGTTGCAGAGGGATAGGGTGAAAGGAGAGAGAGGAAAGAATAAATTAAGGGAAAATAAAGATAGAGAGAAATAGGGAAATATGGCTAGCAATAGTAACTGTGAAAAAATTTTTGAAGCAAATTTTTCCATTAAAGGCCTTATTTCTCAAACATATAGAAAACTGAGTCAAATTTATAAAAATAAGAGCCATTCCTCAAGTGATAAATGATCAAAAGATATGAACAAAGGGAGTAGTCAAAGCTATCTCTAGTCATGTGAAAAACTGTGGTAACTCACTATTGATTGGAGAAACACAATGTAAAACAATTCTGAGGCACTACCTCATACCTATTAGATTGGCTACTAGGACAGAAAAGGAAAATAAGAAATGTTGGAGGGGATGTGGGAAAAATGAGACATTAATACACTATTGTGTATTATTCATTGTGTAATACATTATTATGTATTCAGCGCTGTGAACTGATTTCAACCATTCTGTAGAGCAATTTGCCCAAGTGGCTAAAAAGTCATTTGTACCCTTTGACCTAGCAATACCACTATTAAGTCTGTATCACCAAAAAAAAGAAAAAAAAAAGGAAAAGGACCTCTGTGTATCAAAATATTTGTAGCACCTTTTTTATGGTGGTAAATAATTAGAAATTCAAGGGATACCCATTAATTGGGAAGTGACTGAACAAATTGTGGTTTCTGCTATAAGAAATGATGAGCAGGATGCTCTCAGAAAAACCTGGGAAGTCTTACATAAGCTGATGCAAAGTGAAATGTATTGTGTACAAAATAACAGTGACATTGTAAGATCATCAGCCATGAATGACTTAGCTATTCTCAGCAACACAGTGATCAGAGTCAACTCTGAAGGACGTGGGATGAAAAGTGCTATCTATTCCCAGAGAAAGAACTACTGATGGTTCTTTCTGAATACAAATTGAAACATACTTTTTAAAACTTTATTTTTCTTGAGGTTTTTTTGGTCTATGTTTTCTTTTACAACATAACTAATACGGAAATATTTTGCATGACTGCAGATGTCTTAAATATATTAAATTGCTTGTCTTCTTAATGAGAGGGGATTGGGAGGGAGAAAAGGAGAGAATTTGGAACTCAAAGTTTTAAAGACAAATGTTAAAAATTGTTTTTACATTTAACTGGGGGAAAATAAACACTAAGTAAATTTTTTCAAAAAATTAATCCCAAACTCAACTTGAGTAATAACTACACTCTGCCAACTTGCAATAAAGGCCTGGTGTGGGATCCAGGACAAGGCCTGCTTAGCATGTCACAACATAGCTCTGAAGCCTCCTGTGCTAGTTATTTTCAATTCAACTACACACAGAGATTCCTTTTCATCTAAATCCCTACAGTTTCCCCTTTGAGATGAGAAACTGAATTCAATGGTTCACTGCAGTCAAGATGTACTGCCTTCCCTTAATCCATCGCACTTGTTAGTCTATCAAAGAAATACATTGTCTTTATATATGGTCCTTTTATTCTCCTCCTGTTCTTTAGCATCAGGAGAGGTATTGCTCTCGATGACAACTATGCAAAATAAAAATGCATTCAGCTATTGTGATAAGATTTTGTTGTCATTAAAAGATAATACCTGCAGGTTGGACTAGTGCCATCTCTAGTACAACAACTATTAATGAATTTTTTGAGTTTTTATTTTACTCTCGGGACGTGGTGGATTCTAGTGGAATATGCATTGGTCTTGGTCAAAGACTGGCTTTTGGAACTCGACCTTTAGCTACTCACTTGACATGTCGGAGATGACTCCTCATCTAATAATTAAGGATATTGATATTTGCATCCTATATCTCATGGTGGTGCTGGCATTGTGAGGAAAGTGATCCTGCTGACTTGACACAGAGTTCAACGCAGGATGTAAGTTCTTTGGGGGCAGAGATTATTTCAATTCTTATCGTTGTATGCTGAGCAAATGGCACAGTTCCTGGCATGAAGTACTTGCTTAATAATGTTTGCTGATTAATTATCTAAGGGAGGGGATCCACTTCAACCCTACCTAACCCAAAAATATTTACGTTTATTAACTAAGATTCTTCTTCACTAAATCAATCAGAAATAAGGTGTCAAAAGGTCAAGATATCTCATGAATGAAAGACGTTTCAATTAGGCACAACAGGGAGACTGTTTTCCATTAAATAAGAGAAGCAGGTGAAATTACCAACCCTGTTTTATAGAAGAAGAAACTGGGTCAGAGGAGAAATGACTTGTCTAGAGTCACACAGCTAGTATGTGTCTGCTGCAGGATTTGAACTTGAGTTGATCGACTCTAAGTCCAGTTCTATTCACTGTGCCACTTAGCTCTTTCATATAAACTCTATAACGTAGGAAAGGAGGAAATTATGTGGACCCAAGGGGATATTAGATTGTTTCCAGTTTTAAAATAAGCTAATTATGGTGACAGGATGTTAAAATTTATTGATAGTAGGTAATTGATAAATACTAGTTTATAATATTTGATAATGTAAACTACTATATGTTTAATGTAAGCTACTAAATGTTTGAAACATTTGACAATGTAAGCTACTATAGTCAATGCATAAGAAAATGTTTTGCTCACAAAGGAAAATAAGTCCTTAGGTCTGTGTTGTACTATTTAACTCCCAAAGCCCTTTTATACACATTAAGTAACTTAAAATTACAACTCTGTGATATCATCAGGGAGAATATCAGGTCATATTTTACACATATGAAAATTTAAGCTCAAAGAGGATGAGAGAATTATTGAAGTCCCCATTGTTAGTTAACTGGCAGAACCAAGACCTAACTCCAGGTCAGGTGACCACAGACAATTTGACCATCTCCAAGTTCACTCCTTCCAGAGACAACATTGTTTCTTTAGGAGTTAAGTCCAGGTATCATACTTTTAATCCAAAATGGAGTCCTGGTCTTTGAGTTTGAAGGTGCAAAAGCTCCTTCCCAGGATACAAACTTTAAATTACATACCCCCATCTTCTTCACTGTGCGAATTAGCAAAATAACATCTTTAAAGCAATTTTAGACTTGGAGAAGGAAGGTGCTTTATAAATAGAAGATACAACTATTCATATTCATGATGCTTGCCAACCCTGCAGTTTCCCTTGTGATTACTTGCCATTTTCCAGTAACTATCATCGGGTTTTATCTTTTAATCACAATAGATTCTCATTAAAATGGGGAAAAGACAGAATCAAGCACATGGAAATATCTACATATTGAATCTCACTCTTTTGTGCAATTTAAATATCATAGAATTGAGATGACTATCATTTTTTGTGCACTGTTGGATAATCTTTGCTATTTGATAATAGAGCAAACACTACTCTCTCTGGTTTTTAATGTGCTACTTGAATGTGAAAAGGTTGACAACATTCATTACCTAGTTCAAGGATAGCAGTGGAAGCTAACAGAAGCGGAGGTAGGCTCTCTTCTATTTTTACTGGGAGTCACCAACCTGGCAGAAGTGATTTGACAAGGAGTTATGTGTTTCAGGCAAACAGTGGGAAGCTAGTAGATGGTAGTGACAAGCCCCTTCAGTGTACTATGATCCAGTGGGGCCCATTGAAAGAGGTGCTAGGAGAAAACCTCAAAGGAATGATCTGTTTAACCTCTATTTGGTAGTGGAGCAGTTTCAATTCAATTCAACAAGCATTTAAGTAACGACTAAATTCCAGGTACTTTAACAAGCAGTGGTACTAAAATGAAAAAAAGGAAACAGTCTCCATCCGAAATACATCTGTATTCTCCTGGATGAATTGTTGATCATAAGACAAGGAAGCTATTGTCTTCATGTCTGGACCACTTAAAAAGAGGACTAAAAATAGAAAGAATAATGAATTTGTGTGTAATTTTAGGTGGTTGCATGTATGGGATTAATAAGGATTCTAAAGAACTCAAGAGCTTATGTGAAAATATATTAGAAATTATTGATTTAGCTTGTCCTGTAGTTTGCCCAGATGTTTTATATCAGAAGCCAGAATGTAAAACTATGTTGTTTTTAATTTGGATATAGTAGGAAAACGTATCAGTTTCAAAAATTCTGTCAAATCTAAAGGGCTCATTTAATTTCTGACAATATTTCTCTAGCTCATAGAGAACAACCCAGAAACAGGGCTTTGATTAGCATGCACCATTAATCATTTAAGGCAAAGTGGACCTTCTCCTTCTCTCTAAGCAAAAAAGAGCAGTCCAGACAGTCAAGGTGGCAAGTGACGAACAGTAGGCGTATTTGCAAGTATAAAGTATGCAATCCCGAGATGTTCGATTGCAGGGCTGCTCATTTGTGATTATTACAGCCATTCATTCTCTCTGGCAAGAGAATATATCATCTGCCAAAAACCCATTGGGGAGATTTATTTATTTATTTATTGCTATTTATTTTCATTTCTCAAAGAGGACAGGGTATTGCGCTCCGATCAACAAGTTTATCCAACCAAAGGTTGGTTACTCTGACCCTTCTGGCGATCATTGAATGAGTCACCTTTACTGTCACTAAAGGTCAGATATAATCACCATGTGGCAACAGTCTGATAGAGAAGAAATTTGTTCCTTTAAGAGGAAATGAAAATAATTATATTCTAATATTGATTCTGGTAAAGCAAATAGCATAGATAAAGCTATAACCTGTGACTATTATCTAACCATGTCTATCTGTCTACTGCATCTAGTTATGTATTCATTTATATGGATGGCCATAGATATCTATTATCTATCTATTATATATCATTCTGTAATATCTAGTTATCTATATATTAATAAAAATATTGATCTATCTATCCATTGCAAACATTAAGGAACTATGCAAAAATAAATTATTATAACACTGTCTGTATAACCATTTTCATTTGTTAATAATAACACTTTGAATGTATAATGTTGGATAATATGCAATTAATAATAATTCTTTAAATGCTTATTACATGCCAGGCTCTGGGGATAGAAAGAAAACACCTGCCTTTAAGGAACTTGCATGCTGAGGGGGAAGAGGGGCTGCTCAAGTGTACATAAATAAATGCAATCTATTGTATTTTCTTTATAACAGTTTGGTGAATAACTTAAAATAATTATCATTTTTTTTTCACATGTTGAAACTGACACAGAGAGATAAAATGAGCTGATTTGGAACTCTAACATAACAGGTCCGAATATGCTAGATAAGAAAGCAGAAATGAAGCCACAAAATAAAATAAAAATAAGAAGAGTGACTGCACTGGACCAGATATATTCAAAGAAGGTTCGTGATAGTATCAGATGATTGATTCCCAAGATTCAGAAATGAAGGAGGGATACTGAAAGCTTAGAAAAATAATCAAAGAACTCTATGATCAAAATAATTGGATTTATGATATACCAATAACTCTTACTTCATAATGACTACTCAATGATCTCTAAAAATGTTTTATGAGAAAAACCTACAATTGTACTAAAGGTATCCTTGATAAAAATTAGAAAAAATCAGGCAAACTTTTACAAGTGATATTCTACAGAGAGTGATGTTTTTACAGTCACACAAAAGGTGACCAAAAGGTGTTAAGCATAGAATGCAGCATTGTACTCATATATAGCTTTTCATGTTTCTCTATACTCATCACATACGTAATTTCTTACAGCATTGTAACATTACATTTTATTCATTTACCAGAATTTGTTTAGTCATTTCCCATTCAATGGGCATTGACTTTGTTTCCAATTATTTTCATGCAGTATTATTTAATGAATTCAAGCTTCTTCTTGAAAACAAGGTCCACACACACACACAACTATCTAGATTCATTTCCACAAGAAAGTCATTGGATACAAGTATCATAAAAATAAATTTGTAGAATCACTAGTAATAGGGCATGACAGGAATGAGTAGATCTCAAGATCTTACCAATAAAGAAATGTCCAGAGGACATGGTATAAAAAATGTCATCAGAGGAACGTATAATGAGAAAAGAAGATGGACCTATTACGTAGTATGAGAGATAGATAACCAATGCATAGCTCACGTTCTCCCTTTGTATTTTTGCAATATTAAGAGATAAAGAAGAAAATTCTAAGAATGTTGGGTGGACTCTTTGTGAAGATTTGTGGAAGGACATGGGAAAGAGTCACAAAGCATAGGCAAGTATGGGCAGGATGCAGTCCTTATATCTGAAATGAGTATTCATGTCTATGAGATCACAGAGCCATCAAAATATAAATGCACTTTTACTAGTATGGTTATACATGATTTAAGGAATAGTTTATTATATTATTTGGTATGATTGCTCATGCACTTTCTGGATTGCAATGCCATTCACCTAGTCATGTTCTATTTTGCTTATATACATGAGTTAGCTCTCCCCTAACATCTGTCCATCTATCTACCTATCTTTCTATCTATCTATCTATCTATCTATCTATCTATCTATCTATCTATCTATCTATCTATCATCTGTCCAGCTGTCTGTCTCTCTATCTCTGTATCTATATCTACATATATATACATAAATATATGTGTATGTATGTGCATACACACAAACACATACACACACACACACGTATTGCTGTGGTCCCCATCTGCTTGGTTGCCAGCTGACTGCTCCCTACTAAAAATGCCCCATAGATCAATTTTGGACAATAATGATTCCAACACAAATATCCAGAGCTGCTAGTGTACATTGCTCATGTCTGTTAGGGCAAATTAAATATTAGTTCTGCTTTGTCTTTATTACTTTTATGCCTTTCACTTCCTCTCTTTAATTCTCCCCTTCATACACAGTTTCTCCAGAACCCAGACAACTTTGTGCTTTCAAATGGCTATCAATTTTCTTCAAATGTGTTTTGGTCTATAATTTGTTAACAATTTAGCCAATTAAGCAGTTACAGAAAGCTTATCATTTCCGTTAGTTCCCTTTAGATGAAAATCCATCACAACAGAATGCACTATAATGTCACAAGGCCACAGGGTAAAAAAAGAAAAAAAGGAAGGGAAGAGCAGTTAAAGGGAGGTAAGTCAGAGGAGGTGCAAGGACAGAAAATGCATGAACACAGTAGGTACTTAATAAAGGTTTAAATTGAAAGTTAAAACAAAAGCACCATGTGCCAAGCAATCCCATAAAGCTCCAAATAGCTAATCAATTTTAACTCTACCTGTTAACTGGAATAGATTTTGTCTTCTCCATGCATGTAGGCATAATCCATATGGTGATACTTTTCCAATTGTAGCTATTTTCTGATGAGAAGATAAAATTAATCCATTGAACCATTTGTAATATTAAACCTACAAAATCTTTCAGGTAAATAATTGTGTCCACTGCAATAGCATACAAATAATAGATGGTATATTGCAATATGGTTCCAGAAAAGAGATTCCCTGACTTCTTGAGTTTGCAAACTCCTACAATATTCTAAGCATCTAGGCTACTTAATATTTTGTACATCTTTACCTCCATCATTAGCTCATAAGACCCTTGAGGAAAGGAATTATTTTTTGCCTTTCTGTGTATCTCTAGTGTTAGCACAGGGCCTGGTCTATAGTAGGTGATTTGAGTTCAGTTGGGGACTTTTTTGTATTTTTGAAATATATATGGTATAAATTAAATTAGATTTTTGCTGTCGTATGACACCAAATATCCCAATCCCTCCAATTATTAGAACTCTTCCCTTCTTCCTCTCTGGTTTCAAATTATGTTAGGATCTTCAGAAGTCTTCTAATCCACCTCTGTCATTTTAAATATGAGGAGAGAGCCAAAGAATTGAAACACCTTGCCCAATTTCACATAAGTAGAAAGCTTCCAAGATTTTATTTGAATTCATGACCTCTAATTCTAGAAACAGATCTTTCTACCTTACCATACTCCTTTTTAAGATTTACTTATGCACGGATTTGTTATATCAACCAGTAGAATGTAAAGCAACAGTATGGAAAGAGACTTTTTCATTTTCGTCTTTTCATCTCTAGCAGCTAGAATACAGCAGGTGCTTAACAAATGTATGCTAAAATCGATAAATGATAAGTACCAAGGTAAAGAGGAAAGAGGGCTAGATTTGGAAAATAGGTTTTTTTTGTTCAGTTTTTTTCTGACTCTTCATGACACCATTTTTAGTTTCCTTGGCAAAGAAAGGTACTGGAGTGGATTGCCATTTCCTTCTGCTGCTCATTTTACAGATGAGAAAACTGAGGCAACCAGGACTAAGTGATTTGCCTAAGATCCTACAGCTAAAAAGTAGAATCAGAGAACCAGTTGAATCCTGGCTGTGCCATTATTACCCGTGTGATCTTGGGCAAGTTCCTCAAACTTTTAGAGCTTCAATTTTCTCATCTATAAAATGAGGATGCTAGGCTACCTGGTCTCTTGGCTCATTTCAGCTCTAAATCATTGACCCTATGACCAAGAATTTTCTATGAGGAAATTCCTTCTGCCAACAGAGTTGGTGATTTATTCTATAACTTAAAGTGACCTAGACGCCTAAAGCAATTTGAAGTTAAGTGGCTTGTCTGGATGGATTTGAGTCAGAACTTGAACCCAAGTTTTTCAGGGTCTGAATTATGCATTAGACCACACTTCCTTTCATGTTGCTATAACAATAACTACAAAACAGTTATTTTAGTCAGATTTTTAAAAATTTATTCACATAATGGTCTATAGAATATTAGCCATGAATGAGAAAGGATTGTCACTTATCCCAGGACTATTTATATATGAACCTCAAGAAGATAAAAAGATTGAAATGACCATGAAAAATATGATCATGATGATGATGATGATGATAAAGCAAAACTTCCAAAATAGAGGGAGAAAAAATCAAAACCAAGTACAGGATATACTATATGTGATAATCATTGTTCCATCTTCTACTACTGTTGTCCTGTAGGTATTTTTGGTGACCTTAGAAAAACTTGGCTGATCGCCCAATGTTTATATTTAATTACAAAAAAAATAAAAATAACAGGGCTGCCACTTTTCACTGTTTTCAAAACTCCCTTGATAAATATAAAATTATAATAATGATAATTGCTCATTTTTCTATAATGTACTATTGTTCAAAAAGTACTTTAGCGATATTATTTCCTTGTATTATCACAGCAACCCTGTGAGAAAAGTGAGGCACAGAGTGGTAAAGTGACTTGTAGCAGGGTCACTTTGAAAGTGGTAGAGGCCATGTCTTTTGACTACACATTCAGTTCTCTAATTGCTGAATTAATCAGAATCTTAGGATGAGAGAAGAATAAATGCAAAGTATCCTATACTAGTTTGAGTTCTTACAAGTAGACCAGCTAAAAAGTAGTAGTTGACTTCCTATTACTATATGATACAGCTATAGTCTTTGTCTTTTCTTAGAAACCTGCCTCTGATTTGGGGTCAGTCCTAAGATTGAATGCCTTCTCCCACTATTCCCTTTTCAAAAAAGTGTTCCTATCATCCCCTTCCTCTGCCTATTCAATCATTGCTCTAAAGTCCCAGTTATTTTAATCAATACAGTCAGATTTTTTGGTGCCTTCCTTTCTCATTTTGCTCCCTGAAAGCATTCCTCTGGCCCCTTCTGTACTGGGCTGTAAGCCACCGTTGGCTCTTTGCCTGGTGAGAGGGAAAGTGGTACCTTTCTACATGAAAGACTATCATTACGGAACATTGTCGTTGGCAAAGTTCTTAATGATCATACATTAGGTACTTCTTACAATAAACCTTTGAGATGTTAAATATACTTTAGAGAGGATATAAGATGGGGTGAACTAAGGTTAGGGGCATACACCAAGTAGCAGGAAATTAGGCTGCAGAACTTCTATCTATGCTATTGCCTAGCATATTAGTCTCACCTGTCTTAGAACAGACTGCATCTTTGAAAATGAATGCAATTCTTCATCATCGTCATCATCATCACCACCACCAATATCATCATTGTCAGTTTTACAGAGCAAAGATTCTGAGAGTAATATTATATATGTGTAGGCACTAAAAATCATGGCATCAGATTAGGAAGGGACCTCTGAGATTTTATATCTCCTTTCTTCCTTTTGCAGACTAGAAATTTGAGGCCAGGAAAGTTAGATGACCTGACTAAGGTCTCGTAGATATTAAGAGACAAGGTCAAGAGATGTAACTATAAATCTAGACTACTTTCCACTATAAAATGCTAATGAATATTAACTCTAATCATAATGAAAAATTTCAATAAGCATTTTCAGTATGTGTTTGGGATTATCCTGGATATTATGGATGACAGAGAGAATCTTAAAATATTCATTCTTCCCAACAACAATACCTTACAAACATAGAGTGCTTTGTAATTTTCAGAATGCTTTCCCATGCATTGTTTCAATTGATTCTCCCAACAAAGAGCAAGTATTATTCCCCAAAACTCAGAGATCAGTATAAGTGATCAGTACAATGTGGCAGCAAGGAAAGGCCAATGGGGTTTCAGGCTAATTTTTTTTTAAGTATCATTTTAAAAACAATAAAGATGATAATTTTGCTCTCACATTTGAGGAGTCTAGCTAGTTAAACTGATAGGCATCCAGAAACTGGCAACTACGATAGGGAAATAAATGGAGACCATGCCTTAAGAAGCTCATTGAAGAAACTCAGTGGTCTTAGTTGGGAGAAGAAAAAACAAAACTTAACAGGGCACAGGGGAAAAGAAAGATTTTATAGAAAGAAAGATAAGATTTGTTCTGCTTGGTGCCAAAGAACCAATAATTTGAAGATACAGAGAGATAAGTTTTGTCTTTGTGTAAGGAAAAAAACAACTTGAAAATGACAACTGTCCCAAAATGCAATAGACTACTTCAAAAGGGAGTGGGTTCCCCTTCACTGGAGAACTTAAAGTAAAGGCTGAAGGATCACTTGTCAAGGCATTCCTATACAGATACAGAGAGAAATAGAAATGCAATATATGGGTGGATATATGGATGGATACATAGAGGATTCATTAAGTACTTAGTATGTGTCAAGCACTTTAAGTGTTAATGACACAAATATAAGGAAGGAGTATATTCTGTGCCTTTAAAGGACTTGCATTTTAATGAGGAGGGAGGGAATAACTCAAAATGGGCATGGTAAAGGAAAGGTATACATCAGGCAATATAACAGCATGGTGTAGATAGGTTGGCATGGCCCAGTTAGATAAAATACAAAGCCATTTAACAGAATGGTAGAAACCAAGGTTGAAGTCCAAATTCCCAAGTCTGAACTGAGGTGGTATGGTGTGGAAGAACGTTTTGGGATGTGATATGGTAGACTGGACCTGGCAAGATAAGGCAAAAGTTGATCCTTTGGAACATTAGGGTCACAGGGCCACAGTCCAGTTTATAAATGGAGATGATGGTTTTGGTAGAGGTAGTAAAAGTTAGCCTAGACCTCTGAGGTCCTTCCCTAATCTAGGATACTGTAATTCTGTAACATCTTTTTCTCTCTTTTAACTGTTTTCTCTATTGATCAGACTTCTTCTATTTTGGAGATACAATGTTCACATTTCTTAACATCAAGTTGTTGCCAAAGTTGATTTAGTCACATAATGTTGGCTTAAATCTGTCTCTATCCTAATCTCAAACCTCTGTTACTCAGCAGGTTCCCAGATGCACGGGAAGGAGGTACCTTTGTTGAATCTCATTTTTAATATCTTAGTTTTGCTTCTTCTGTGTTCTCTAGAAGGCAAGTGATCCTCCTAGGAAGTTAATGAATAAACTGTCTCCACTGGCTCTTCATATACTCTTCATTAGAGTATAATGTGTCAGTATCAGGAAAAGTACATTAGGGTTGTTTTCTAAAAGTGAATATTCAGTGGTCCTAAGTAGTGAAGTTGATATCCATTTCATTTAGTGAAATACAATAGATTGGGGCATTTAGGTGGTACGGTGGATAGAGCACTGGCCCTGGAGTCAGGAGGACCTGAGTTTGGATCCAGCCTAACACACTTGACACTAACTGTGTGATCCTGGGCAAGTCACTTAGCCCCAGTTGTCTCACTGAAAAAAAAATACAATAGATGTGATCCTAGAATGGACAGCCAAATTTAAAGGTCCAATCTCACACTAAGATTCTAAATCTCTAAAGAAAAGTCATCAACTTAGTAAGGGGGGAAGGGTTAAAGCTATACTCTTGTTTCCTTGTCTTTTTGTTCTTAAAAAGGACCATGACATCAGGGAGGTGTTGCCATGACATGCAAGTGAATTGGATTTAAGTGAGGGAGGGCTGTTCAAAGTTACTTCATTAGAGGGACTTTCTCCTCCAGAGTCATCTAAGATCTGATCAAAGTGAAGTGCATGTTCACTCCAATAATGCCGATTGAAACCCCGCATATGATTGCCCTTACTGAGGGAGTCTTAATTCATGCTCTAGGTATCTATGTGGCATAATGTATAGATTGTATGGATTGAAGTCAGGAAGGCCTGAACTGAGATTTCGCCTTACACACTCATCAGCCGTGTGACTCTGGGAAAGTCACTTAGCCTCTATCTACCTCAGTTCCCTCATCTGTGAAAAGGGAATAAATAATAGCATCTACTTTTCATAGCTGTCGTACCACATGAGATATTTATAAAGTGCTTAGTACAGTGCCTAGTATATAAAAGGAGCTATATGAATGTTAGCTTCTTCATTATCATCATCATTATATTACTTCCACTCAAAATGCAGGGGACCTTTGTCTAGGCTTCTCAACATTCTATGAATACCAATGAAGCTTGCAGTTGTCCTTGGGTTGTCCTATGCTCTCTGTGACCTACTCATTCATTCATTCTCTCTCTCTCTGTCTCTCTCTCTCTCTGTCTCTGTCTCTGTCTCTGTCTCTCTCTCTCTGTCTGTCTGTCTGTCTGTCTCTCTCTCTCTCTCTCTCTCTCTCTCTCTCTCTCTCTCTCTCTCTCTCTCTCTCTCTCTCTCTGTCTCTCTCTCTCTCCTATCCTGGAATCCTTTATTTTCAAGAAAGATTTTAAATGAATGTTTTGTTTTAAGGACTAAAAAAAGAAAAGTACCGTGAACTGGCTCATGAAGAATGCAGATGTTTAAGACTGCATATAAATAATTGTTCTACTGTTACTATTTTTATCCACTCTTTCAAAGAGTATTTGTAAATTCTGGAGCAAAGCCTGAGTGAAGGAAGCTAAGCTTCTCACCCTTCTGTGATCTGTAGTCAGTTCAAAGTGACAAATAGTAAGCAAAAGATAATCTCTCTCACTTACAGAAATGCCAGCCTACATATCATCAGTGGGCAGGTTTTAGCTGATTTAATACATTTTATGCAAGAGAGGCAGGATTTGAAAATCAGTATTGGAAGGTTTTTTTAAGTGTTGGTGGCTTTACTCATTTAAGCTGGGATCAGCGGGAGTCTTCCCACAGTGATCTCAAGCTTTTCACTGAAGCCCTGATTTTTCTATAGCTTTATAGAAAATCAGCAAGGCCTGCATCATACCTGATGCAGAGGGACCTTCCTTTGTGTACATAGAAATAGCAAGCCACAAGCTTATAGTTTATTTGGGATGGGGTAGGTTTAACTGACCAATATTGGAAAGAATCCAGAAGTAAATCAACCATACCTCACTGGTCTGAATAGTCCCCAAGTCTGTCACTCTCGTAACTAATAATATATTTCCATAATAATGATGATGCTGATATTAGCTAACCCATGATATTTTGAATTTTGCAAAGCACTTTACAAAAATTATTGCAAAAGTGAGCCTTATACCAATGGGGAGAGATGGGAAAATGCTGGTAGTTTTACCCCCTGTTTAATAGAGGAGGAAACCTCACTAGAAGAGCTTAAGGTGACTCATCAAGATCACACAGCAAATAACTCTCACTGACAGCGTTCAAAATAGGGCTTCCTGCTCTGGATATAGCCCAGAATGGGGAGATGGAGTGTTTTGTATGAGAAACAAGGAGGTTAGTGTCTTTGGATTTCAGACTATGTGGAGAAGAGTAAAGTATAGAAAGACTTGAAAGGGGAACATGGTATTAAGATACTGAATGCCCAAAAGAGGATTTTATATTTGATGTTGGGGGTGATAGTAAGCCAGTGAATTAATGAATAAAGATATAGTGGTGCCATGGTCAGAGTTGCACTTTAGCAAGATCACTGGGGCAATTCAGGGAAGGGTGGATTGGAATGGGGAGAGACTTGTGGTTGGGAGACCTGCTAGCAGGTTATTGTTGCAGTAGTCTAGGGCGTGCTTGCCCAAAGATGACAACAGGACCAGAGGAGATAAGGGAGCGTAGACAAGACGTAGAAGTTCAGATCGCCAAGACTTGCCAACAGACTGGATATGGCGGTAGTGAGAGAGAATGAAGCAGTGAGGATAATAGCCTTCCTATGGTCTTCCTCATGCTTTTCCTCCGCAGTGACTGAGTGCACTGTGACTGCAACCAAAGGCAAGATGATGTTTAAATATGAAAGCATTTCCCAGAACACCTTTGGTGTTGTGCTCTTTTGCTTTAGAAGTTAGGACAGGCTAGGACGAGACCTGTGATTTCATTGGTGTAAGGAGCTCTCAGTGAATAAAAGTTCTCAGTATCTACTCATCAGCTTGTCTTAGAGAGTTGCTTGAGGTACTCATAGGTTAAATGACTTGTCCAGGGTCACACAGTCAGAATTTGTAACAGAAGAGGAATTCAAACTCTCATCTTCCTCACTATGGAGGCCAACTCTCTATACCAAACAGACCACTGAGTGAGTACATATTCTTTGGCCCAGCAACACTTCTTCTAGGATTGTATCCAAAAGAGATCATAAAAATGGGAAAATGACCTACATAAACAAAAATATTTATAGCAGCTCTTTTTGTGTGGAAATTAAGGGAATATTCATCAATTGGGCAATGGCAAGTTGTGGTATATGAATGTACTGGAATACTATTGTGCTATAAGAAATGATGAACAGACAGACTTCAGAAATACCTGGATAGACTTATATGAACTGACAGTGAGTGAAGCGAGCAGAGCCAGGAGAACATTATACACAGTAACAGCTACGGTGTGTTAGGACTGTTTTTGATACACTTAGTTTTCCACATCAAGGCGAGGACCTAAAACCTTTCTGATACAAAATGCCATACACGTCCAGAGAAAGAACTATAGAGCTGGAGTGCAGAATGAAACAGGCTATTTTCTCCTTTGTTATGTTTGGATTTGTATAGTTTTACTCATGCTTTCTTCCATTCATTTTTATTCTTCTATGTAACATGATTAATGTGAAAATATATTTGATAAGAATGTATATGTAGAGTCCATATAAGATTGCATACCATCTTGGGGAGGGAGGGGGAGAAAATTTAAAACTTATGGAAGTGATTGTTGAAAAGTGAAAACAAAAAAAAATAAATTTGGGAAAAAAAAAACAGACCATTGACTTTTGTTGAAGAAGTGAGAACTAGGAACTGTGAAGCTCCAGCACCTAGCATAGGGACAGGCATGTGTATGTGCTCAACAAATGCTTGCTGATTGAGATTCCACCAGGTAGTATTGCTTCTAAATCTGAATTATCCACTCTACTGGTCTACTTTTCTGTTTTTAACCAGTTTTATAATTATTTCTTGGTAATACAACTTAGAATTTTTAAATGTCATATCCAGTTCTTTCCCATTTGTTCTTTTATTGTCTCCCTGGATCTTTGTTTCCACATTTGGGGCATAGATATAGATATTTATGTGTATATATACATATATATGTATGTGCATACAAGTATGTATATACATGCATGCACACATGTATATGTCCCACATATAATATGTGTATACATATATACACATACATGCATATATACATATCTATAATATACATTTATATTCACACTTGGTTATATCTAACTATATATATATGCTGGATATTGAATGCTAAGCCTTAAACCTTCAGGTATAGAATTAAACGTGCAAATGAATTCAGATACTGCTGCCATTTTCACTATAGTCTTGTGGATCCATCATAAACATTGATTGTTCACACTTGCTTTCATTTCTGTAAAAAAAGTCTTTTGGCTATTTTGATGTCCATCTTGACTCTGCCTTGGCCTATTAACTGATAGATTTTTAATCCATTTTTCTATTTTCAACCCTATTTTCATTTCTATTTTTCCTTATTTTAGTTAGTAACACAGAAATGTGGATGATGTTTTTGTGAAATCATTTTGTTATTCTGTTGAAGAAATTAGTTATCTCACTTGTATGGGATGGGTAGATTTCCTAATGTTTTCCTTACCCACTCCTGTAATGTATTATTTGTCTCCTTTTACTGCTATAGCTAAAATTTCTAGTCTTGTGTTAAGTAATAATAAAATGTCTATTCTTGATTCACTACTGATCTTATGACAAAAGCTTTCAGGGTTTCTTCTTTGAAAATTGAGTTATGGTAAAAAAAGCAAATAAACTATTCTTGTCATTCAAAGAAAAGATCCTTATATTGCTATATTTGGGAGAATTTAGTGCAACTTGGCTAACACGAATGACTTTGTCTAAATCTATGAATATACTCATATGATTTTAGCACTTTTCTCTCAGTATGATTTATTATGCTAATTGTGGTCATTTTTTGAACCATCCTTGTGTCCCTAAATAAATTTGTAAAAATCAGTGTATTTGTTTTGATACGCATTCTTGGAAACTGTCACTTTTTTCATCAATATTGGGCTACAGCTATGGCTTTCATTACCTGTTTATCATGCACGGACGTGTGTATTAAAATACTTCCCTGGGAGAAACTTGGTAATTTTCTTTCTAAATTATTAAGAAAATGTATGTAATATGAGAATTATTTGTTCTTTAAATATCTGATAGAGTTCTTGAGTAAATCTATGTAGTACAGGGCATTTCTTTTGTTTAATGAATTTGATATTTGACTGCTTGTTTTCTCTAAAATTGGATTATTAAGATTATCTGTTGTTTTCTTAATTCAGGTATTATATATTTTATAGATATTCATTCCTTTCACATAATTCTTGTGCTTTGCTAGCGTATAACTGGACATAATATTTTGTTTATTATATTTATTCATTGTTCGTTGTACCTAGTAATATAGCATTCCTCTCCCTTAAAAACATCACATTACTGGACATTTAATCAAATACAATGTTCTTTTTAAAAAATCTTGTTTTACTTATAAATTAAATTAGTGTTTTTATATGTTTAACTTTTGGTTGTATTTTTTCATCTTTTAATTATAAAAACAAAACCACCTTTGTGCTTGTTCTGCTCATTTTTAATTAGGGAGTGTTTGGATTTTTAACTGATTGTTCAATTTAATCCCTTCTTTTTCCTTTTTTTTTGTTAATAAAGATACTTAGAGATATGAAATTTTCTATTAGGGTTGTTTTCACTCCACTGAATACATTTTTATGTCTTGTACCACTTCCATCATTTTCTTTGCTATATTTTTAAAATTGTTTTTATGATTTGGTCTCTGTGACTCAGGTTGCAGTTCTTTTTAACCTTCACAATTATCAGCATCTTTTGTTCATTTTTCCTTTATTGATTACTATTTAATGCCTTATTGTACATACATGGTATGTTTAGGATTGGTACCTTTTGCATTCATTATGATTGATTGATATGCTATAACATAATTTGTTTTTCAAGCACCATAGTTATGCAAAAAAGGTATATTTTCATAATTTTATTCAAATTTCCCCTTAATTCCATTAAATCCAATTTTTCTTATATTCTGCTAAAACCTGTATTTTTTTTTCCTGTTTTATCTTCCTATTCTATTTGACAAACTTCAGGGAAGGACATTGCATTATGGCAAAATGACATCATTTGAAGTATATATTGTCGACTACAGTGGTAATGAAATGAGAGAGTTAAAGTCAGAACCATCATTTTTCAGGTTGAAATTGAACCAGGTAGAAGAGAAAGTGATTTAAAAAAAGGATGATAGAAGTATGTGTTGGTGGGAGGGGGCATGGAATAAAAGACAGCCAGATCTACCATTGTGAGAATTGGAGCCAATTCTTAACAGGGCATGCCAAAAATTTAGGAATGATGAGGTAGGTGTTGGAGATTAAATGTGGAATGTGAGTATGATAAGGCGAAAGAAAGAAAGAGAGAGAGAGAGAGAGAGAGAGAGAGAGAGAGAGAGGAGAGAGAGAGAGAGAGAGAGAGAGAGAGAGAGAGAAGGAAGGAAAGAAGAAAGAAAGAAAGAAGAAGAAAGAAAGAAAGAAAGAAAGAAAGAAAGAAGAAGAAAGAAAGAAAGAAAGAAAGAAAGAAAGAAAGAAAGAAAGAAAGGAGAGACAGAGGGAGGGAGGGAGGAAGGAAGGAAGGAAGGAAGGAAGGAAGGAAGGAAGGAAGGAAGGAAGGAAGGAAGGAAGGAAGGAAGGAAGGGAGGATACTCTTAGCTGCTAAAGCTATATATAAAAAATGTAGGGTGATCAGGACTTTTTCTAAGGGTTCCAAAATCTGAGGCAGCATGCTTCTTCTTTGTGGTGAGCATATTACAGTGTCATCCTTTTCCACCGGCATGTTCCCCACTCATCACAGCCCCCAGGGTCTGTCCCATCCTCTGTATGCTAAATCTTACATTGGCATCTTTCTCCCAGGGTCTCCAATTGCCTCTGAAGGTTCAGACTCTGGCTGATCAGCCTGGTCTGGATGTCACCCCTCTTTTTTTTTCTTGTTTGCTCCAGATGAAAGAATTCCTATTTATATATGATTTAAGGTTACTTCTCATCTCTGCTCCTAGATTTTAAGTCTTTTAAAATTTAATCTGCCACTATTTACTTTATCACCGGCACATTCGCCACTAAAAATTATGTAATTCTAATCAAGTCACAACTTATCTGTGCTTCAATTTTCTCTTCTGTGAAATGGGGAGATTATCTTTCCCATTTCCTTTACGTGGATGTTGTGAAAATCGAATAAAAGGAAGCAATCAGTCACCTATCAATCATTAAGTTCCTGCTATGGCTGAGGATTAAAAGCAAGGAGAACAGAGTCCAGGTCTTCAGAAACTCAGTGTGGTGGGGAAGACAATACAGAAAGAATTATGTGCAAACAAGCTAAGTACAGGGTAACTTGGGGGCAGTCTCAGATGAAAGTTACTAAGATTAAGGAGGATGTGTAAAGGCTTTTGGTAGAGGCTTGGAGTTTATTCTCAAAGAGAACCAAGGACATCATAGGGTGACCCCTTGACTTGTGGGTGAATTGGATTTAAGTGAGGCAGAGCGGTGAAAAGTCATCAGCCTCACTCTATCCTTCAGAGTCATCGAAGTTCAATGTTGGGAATAATAATGATGACCCAGGATGGAGTGGGTGACCTTGACCTTTCTAAATAGCTGGCAATTTAAACAAGCCAGAGAAACTGAGAAGCATAAAGGAGTAAAGAGGTCCACTTATGGGGGACAGAATGTGAAGGCGACAGAGTCAAGAGATAGAGTACTACCTGCAAGGAATATCAAGGAGGTCAATGTCACTTAATTGTACAATATGTGGAGAGGGATAAGTTTTAAGAAAACTGGGAAAGTAGAAAGAAGCCAGGTCATTAAGGGATTGAAAAGCCTGAAAACAGAACGTTTTATATTTGATCCTAGAAGTAGTAGGGAGCTATAGGTGTTTACTAACTATAAAAGTGAGGTGAGGGAGTGTTACAAGATCATAGCTATACATTAATAAAATCAGTTTGACATTGGGTGGAGGATGGGCTGAAATAGAGGATGAGGTAGGGAGACAAACCAGAAAGCTATTGTAGTAGTAGCATCTTCACACGTTGGGCATTTCAGTTTCACTGGTAAAAGTCTCTGTCCCAAGTGATTTCTTGGGGCTAGGGGATACAGAAGGGGGAAGCGAGGCTCTTTTGTTCTGTAAATTCTGCAAGTTGGTTTCCAGGTGTGAGGTGATGAGAGCCTGAACCAAGGTGGTGGTCCTTTCAGAGGAGATAAGGGGATATGTAAAAGAGATATTATGAAGTAGAAATTGTAAGACTTAATAATAGATTAAATTTCAGGGGTGAGAGAATGAGGAGATAAAGACAACATCTGGGTTATGAACCTGGGTGACTGGGAAGGTGCTGGTACCCGGGGAAGTGACAGGGTACTTGGAAAGAAGGGAGAGATTTCAAACATGTATTTAAGAATGGGAGGAACCTCAGAGGCTACTAATAAGCCCAACCCCCAATTTTATTTTTTTAAGATTTTATTTTTTTAATTAACAAAATACATTTCTCTCTCTCCTATTCTTAGCTCCACTGAGGGGGGAAGGAGAAAGAAATATAAATCAAAACACAAATAACAAACATAAATAGTTAAACAAAATAAACTCACTCTTTGTCCATATCTAAAAAAAATCCCATTTTATACCTTGATCAAACCTCTTCTCTGACAGGACAGGACATAGTATACTTCATCATTGTCCCCCTTGGAATCATGCCAAACCCTTATTTTATAGCTGAGGAAAGGTGGAAACAGAGAGAAGAAATCTGACTTATGCAGGATCACATATCCACTGAGATGAAGCTGAATCAAAGATTTGCTAAGTTTAGCATTTTATATACTATGACCCCTCTCATACGTGTTCTCTGTATCTCTTTCTCTGTCTCTATCTGGCGTGTGTCTCTTTCTCTGTGTGTGTCTGTCTCTGTCTTTCTCTCTCTCTCTCTCTCTCTCTCTCTCTCACTCACTCACTCACATACACACACAAACACACGCGCGCACACACACACACACACACACACACACACACGTTCTAACAATTGAAATTCACAGTTAGGTAGCTTAGTAACTATAGCCCTGGACTTGGTCAGGAAGATCTAAGATGAAACTGTCTCAGATACTTTGACAATCAACACTAATCTTTGGCAAGTTCTTTAAACTATCCCCATCTGTTTCTTCATCTGTCAAATGCAGATTGCAATAGCATAGGGTTATTGTAAAGATCAGATGAGATCATGTATGCAAAGTGCTTTGTAAACCTCAAAACATTTTATAAATAGTAGCTAATTAGTATTATTATTGTAACCATAACAGAATGAGAGGCAGAATTTTCATTCTCAATATTACCGTGCCTAGTAAATATTTCAAATGAAAGTAGACATTTCATATCCCAGCAGATAGTGAGAAACCTACAAACTTTCTTGCTCATGTAACTCCAGCGCTTTCATGACTCATACACGAGTGGATGCGGCGCTCACTTTCTGTCACATTTCTTAGCACCACATAATTATAGCTATTACTTCACCTATTGCAGAGGAAATAAACTGAAGTGACTTTCTAGAATTAATTCCAAAGAGCAATGGAGTTACCCAAGCCTCAGAACACGTGTCAGGAAGATTAATGCTAGTGGATTATTTTTAGATGCCAACAGCAAGCGGATTGGAGATACCTCCCCATCTTGCTCAGGGGCATCAGAGGTTGTCAATTTCAAGTCATCGATGTTATTCTATAGACAAAAATGCCTAATTTCTTCCACCCTATCATTCTTCTCAAAAATCAATCTGTTCTGTGGGCTATAAACTGTGGTGATCCCATGGATCTCAAACCAGGAGTTGATAAAATGCCATGTTCTCCTGATTTCTAGTTATTAACCTCCAGAAATAACTAGTGCTTATGTATCTATGTTTATGATTAAGGAAAACTGGCCTATTTGCAGATAAGTTTCTTTATATATGAGTTGTCACATAACAATAACAAAAACAATATCTATGGGAGTAAGAACAATATGATATTTATGTAATGTTTCAGGTTTATAACATGTTTCTGTTTTTCCTTAAATTTTCCTATCACCCACTTTCTGTTGAGTTTGTCTCTGACAGTCCTTTCCGCCCAGGGTCTGGGCATGAAAGCTGATTCTGCCTTTTCTCACTCTAGGCAATTCACATTTCACTGCTATCAGTCTCTGCCCCAAGGGAGACAGTGGGGGAGAGGCGGGGAGATGAGGGTACAGAAAGGAGAACCAATCTCTTTGTCTCACACACTTGTTGGTATCTTGCCCCAATTTCCTCTCTTTCCTTTTCTCTGACTGATCAATGTTGTATCACAGAGGACTTTACAAAACCCTTTTATAATCATTATCTCATTTAAAAACTACAACAACCTTGGATGATAACCCAAATATTATTATCTTCACTTCACAGACAAAGAATTCAGTCACACAGAGAACAGAAAGAGTGTTGTACCTGGAATTAGAAAGACCCAAATTCAAATATGGTCTCAGATACTTACTAGTCTCTGACCCAAGACAAGTCACTTAACCTCTCTTGGCCTCAGTTTCCTTATTTACAAAGAGAGAATAATACTAGCACCTACTTCACAAAGTAATTATGAGAATTAAAAATCAGATAACATTTGTAAAGTGCTTTGCAAATTTTACAATGCTATATAAATACTAGCTATTATTGATGCATAGGTGGATTCAAAAAGGTGCTTTCAAGCCAATGAGATTAGTATTAAAGATCTTAATATGTCAGGCACTTTTGATTCACAGACAACAATACTGGCCTTCAATTACTTTTATTCTACTGGAGGAGGACTACATATACACAAGTACTTGACCTCAGGAAGCATTTATTAAAGACTTACTATTTGCAAGGCACTAGGCAGTTAGGATATTAAGAAAGGAAAGAGTGGAATGATATCTGTCTTCAAGGTCCTTGCATTTTATTGTATGATACATGTGCTGAGATAATATAAACTCTATATTATATAAAGGGGAGAGTTGTAAGAGATTTCTGTGGAGAAAGAAGTAACCAGATTTGGTAACTGATTGTATATATGAGATAAAAGAGAGTGACAAGGTAAAGATGACACTGGGGTTCCAGTCCTGGGTGGCTAGAAAAACATTATTGCCCTCCAAAGTGATTGATGTTTGGTGAATTTTGGGGGAAAGAGAATGATATGTTTTTTGATATGTTGATAGGTCTCTGGGACATCTAGTTTGCAATACCCATTAGACAGTTTGTGACTTGAAAATGGAACTCAGGAGAGAGCCTGAACTAGATATATAGACCTGGAAGTTAATCCTAAAGGGGGTAACATTCATTTCATTCATATCTCTGAATGAAAGAGAAGAGAGAGAAGAAAAAGCCCAAGGTAGAACTTTTGAGTCTATCCCAAATGAGCAGGAATGATATCAATACAGATGAACTATCTTTTAAAAAGCTCCACTGAGTCATTAGGTCCTCCTAACCAGTGCCAATAAAAGGATTGCGTGGCCGTTCCCAAAGTGTTCAAGCACAGAGCTCCAGTGGTCTGCAATCAGGAAGGACCCTTGTGCATATCCTGTTCATCGTTTATTTACGCTTGCATCGATTCTACGAAGCCAAGGACCAGTGAAGATGGTAGGCTGAAGCCACAAGTATGGGCTTCTGTGCTGTCGGGTTAGATCACCTGTTTTGTTCACTGAGCTACATTCATGTGATCCCTCACTTTGGCCCAAACGGCCAACATCAGGCAGTCTCATTGATTCTTCCTTGACCATGATCTTGTCCTTATGCTCTACTCACTCTTGAGGGCCCCTTGTAGCCAGGCTTCTATTCCACTATTCTATTGAAACTTCCCTTTGAAAGATCATTTGTTTTTGTTAGTCATTTCAGTCAGGTCCAACTTTTTGTGACCCCTGTTTGGAGTTTTCTTGGCAATGATACTAGAGTGTTTTACCATTTCTGTCTCCAGCTCATTTTAGATTAGGAAAACTGAGGCGAACGGGGTTAAGTGACTTCCCCAGGGTCATACAGCTAGTAAGTGCCTGAGGCTAGATTTAAACAGGTCTTCCTGCCTCCAGGCCCAGTTCTCTCTCTACTATGTCACCTAGCTGCCCTTGCAATGTCATAATCACCCCTTAACTGTCAATTTCAATTACTTTTTCCCCCAATCATTTTTTGACTTCTCTGTATCATTGAATATCACCCTCTTGTTTTAGATAGTTTCTATTCCTCTGTCTTCACAGATAACACTCTGTAGTTTACTTGATACTTTTCTAACTATTTCTTTTTAGTAGTCCTTTTTGTTTTTTTTAATTATCTTCTTCCAAATACTTTATGGTTCCCCTATGTTCTATCTCTTTGCCTTTCTAATTCCACAGTGGAAATACCCTAAACCTAGTGAAGTTACAAGCCCAGACTCCCCATTTCCATCCTCAAATACCATCCTCTTCCACATCACACCTTTCCCCACCATGCATTCAATAGATAACAGGTCAGCATAAGAAATAAAATGGGATTTTCTTAGGAGTTTTGCAGAAGCCGCAGATGAAATGTGAAGGCTAGTCAATGACACAGAAAAGGTTTAGAAATCAAGAAATGCAAAAAATATATGTATATCATTACATAATATCAACATATTTTATCTTTAAGTGTCATAATAATTTAACTTCTCTAATGTGAAGGGAGGGCCAAAAAATTTTATGTGGATTGTCTAAATGTAGCGGGCTTTTTACCCTAAACCCTTGTGATGGGAAAGAGAAAACTGTAATTCACTTTTCCATTTTCAGCAACTGCTTTAAAAACATCAAGTCATAATTTTAACTTTAGAATAGAAAATATTTTGGAAATAATATTACCAAATATCCTCACTTTACAGCTTAGAAAACTACGGCCAAGAGAGGACAATTGACTTTTTCAAGTCATGTTGCATATGGGTAAAGTTGGAACTCATACATTGCACATCTGATTTCTAGGCCAATGTGCTTTCCAGAGCACCATGCTGCCTCTCCATATATAAGTAATCTTTCTGACAACTAAGTTACAGCAATTGGTTCAGAAGTGATTCTGAGAGATGTGCTGGAAAAGATTTCTTTTTTGTAAACAGTAAGAATGAATTAATTTAGCAGCAACAGCTGTGCAACAAACCCATAAGGCCCAGAAAATCTCTACCTAAAAGATCATCAGACTTCACCAGAAACCATGCTGTTTAGAAACGATTTTGCTCATGAACTAGAGAGTTAGGGACTTCCTTTTTCCTTGTTCTAATTAGCACGGGAATTTACTTGGAAGCTGAAATCTTAGTTTCTTAACTATTATTACCCACCTGAAGTTGTAGTTCCTGTTTATCGCACCATAAGCCTCCCCATTGCAACCAATTGTAAAGTCCCAAAGAGAAGCTTCAACTTTTAAGTGAGGACAATGTAGCAGGAACAGATGTACCACTAAAAAAAAGCAATCATATTATCCTGAAAATGTCCTTAGCAATGAATAACAAGGGAAAGGAAATCAGAAGTGATCATCATATTTCAAAATATCTGTCTACTCTAGCAGTAGGACTGCATTTAAACAGGAAGATTTGCTTAAATTTCCACATACCATTCATAACACTTTAGAGTTGACACCTAATTTACTAAAGAAAGTGCAAAATCAGGGCAAGACTTTCTGAAGGATTCTTGGAGAAACTTTCTTCCTGCCTGTTTTCCCAGAGCTTTTCAGCCTTCACCTTTTGATGGGGTGTTTGTATTTACTCAGATTCCTTGAGTCAAAACACTCATTCCTTCCAAGAAGACATTTTTGATGCAAACTTGACTTTCTTTAAAAATTCTTGCAATCATGTGTTCTTATGGTTCCCAAGTTACAATGAGTTACATCACCAAGCTCCTAAGCAGTTTCTTATAATGTAATTATGTCTCTTTTCCCTTTCTCAAGAAGGAGAATGGATATGGAGAATAGAGGACAATTCCCAAAATGCTTGTGGACCCTTATGATTTGCTAGATTGGGTGATGTGGGCTATTTTTTTTCAGATATAATTGCAGATATGAAAATGAACTGGGACAAAGTAAAATGATTCAATTTAGTGAATCATGTCTTACAATATTTTGTATATTAAAAAACTAATATTTACTATAATCTCCTTTTGCTGCAGTTACTTCTGAAAAATTTAGCATTGTGTTCATCCTCAACTAGACCCTCACTGCAACTATGCAATCCTTTTACAACATCCTTGCTTCACTATCCTATTCACTGTTGTGACTCTCAGACCTTTTCATTGATCCACTAGGCTTGTATATTTCCTCCACACACATTTGCTCAGCTGAGAACTTTGTCTCATATTTTATTGCAAAAGTTAAAGTCATTCACCTAGTTCCCTCTTCTCCTCATCTTACATCACCCAGATGTCTTCTGTCACTATCTTCTCCTTCACCCCTGTCTCACATGAAAATGTTGCCCAACTCCTTGCAAAGGGAAAGCCTTCAACATGCACAACTAATCCCATCTCATCCTATCTTCTCTAGCAGATTGCCCCGCTCTCTCCTTCATATTCAGTTTCTCCCTGTCTACTGGCTGATTCTCCACAAACATCTTTTATATGCTCCTTCTTTAAAAAAAACTCTTTACTTGACTCATCCATCGCTGTTAGTTGTCATCCAGTGTCTCCACTTTATCACTCTTGTGGATAAAGTCTTAGAGAAAGCCATTTATAATAGGTTCCTCTATTTCATTTCTTTTTACTCTCTTCTTAACTATCTACAGTCTGGCTTCCAGCCTCATCATTCAATAAAAATTTCTCTCCAAAGTTACCAATTATCTCTTAATTATCAAATCAAATGGCTTTTTTCTATTTAATTCAACTCTCCTCACATTACAAAGATATGATAAAGAGAAAAAAATTTCCACACTATGTCCAAAAATGAAAATGCTTCAGGCTACATTTGGAATCCATCATCTCTCTGGAGGAGGTACCATTTCTTAGGAAGGAAGAAAGAAAGGAAGAAAAAAAGGAAGGAAGGAAGGAAGGAAGGAAGGAAGGAAGGAAGGAAGGAAGGAAGGAAGGAAGGAAGGAAGGAAGGAAGGAAGAAAGGAAGGAAAAAAGAAAAACATGAAGAAAGAAAAAAGAGAGAGAAAGAAAGGAAAAGGAAAAGATACCATGAGGTACCATGAGACCTTGGGAGTTATAAATAATCCTTATGCCTTGGAATTCCCAAATTTAAGTTGTCTGTCTTTATATTGTTATTGGTGTTGTATAAATTTTTCTGATGTGCTCACTTCACTTTGTATCAGTTAATGCAAGTCTTCCCAGGTTTTTCTGAAATCATCTCCTTCATTATTTCTATAACACAATAATATTCCATCATATTCATGTACCATAATTTGTTCAGTCATTCCTCAATACATGGGAACCCTTTTGATTTCCAATTAAAGCCCTTCTATAAATATTTCTGTACACATAGGTCTTTTTCCTTTTTATTTGACCTCTTTGGGGAGCAGACCTAGTAGTGGTATTTCTGAGTCAAAGGGAATGCACAGTCTAAATTGGGGAAAGGAGCATATCTCCAAAATTATTGCCAGAATACTAATGGACTTTTAAAAATCCTCATCTTTGGGGTCTTTTCTGTAGCCTTTGTCACTGCTGATCACCTTTGTCTCCTTAATAGACCTTTATATGTTTCATGAAACTATTCTACCCTGGTTCTCCTCCTACCTCTCTGACTGTTCTTTCCCAGGTTCCTTTACTAGATCTTCAATCAGGTAACACTAATCATGGGGATCCCGCAGGGCTCTTTGTTGAGCCCTCATTTCTTCTCCTATACTGGGATCCCTATCACCTCCAAGATTGAATATAAAATCTCCCGGCATTCACAGCCTTTAACAACCTGGTACCTTCCCATCTACTCAGACTTTTAATACCTCATAAATCTTCACATATTCTGATATAATGAAACTCCTTGCTGTTTCTCACACAAGACTTTCTATCTCCAGACACCAGACATTTTCACTGGTTATTCTCTATGCTTGGAATACTCTCCCTCTTCATATCTACCCCCTCTCTTCTCTACCTTTTTTCAAGTCCCACCTAAAATTTCATTTTCTAGAAGTCTTTCCTAATCTCCTTTAATTCAATTATCTTCTCTTTTTTATCTTTTTTATTTGGTATATACCTTGTTTGCACATAACCATTTTTCTATACTATCTCTCCCATTAGATTCTGACTACCTTGAAAACAAGGACTGTCACTTCCCTTTTTTTATCCCCAGTTTTTCACACAGTATTTGCCACATAGAAGGTGCTCAATTAATATTTTGATGGCATCTACAAAATTTTGACATTTGTTCAAATCTTCATCATGAAATCCTATGTCTGTTTCATTTCATACTAAGCATACCTTTAATGAATAGTTCTTTCTCCTAAGTCTACATTTGGATATAGCCTAGAGGTTTTTTAATAGAATTTAAATTAAACAAATTCCTAGGGACTTTCTGAAACTTGTTAATCTCTGTCTTTTAGCCTCATGTCTTGACATGGTGGGAGCTCATGATGAAGTGTTCCTTCTTTAATTGGGAGTTTATGAATTCTAGAACAATCTTGCTTCTCAGTATAACTTTATTAGATTTCACCATACCCACAACGGGGATAAGAGTTCTAGATCCACATGAAGTAAACACCTAGAACATTTTTGAGGGATGTATGTATTATAGTCTGATAAAGTTACCCAGATATTTCAGACTCTCTAGAACTTCTCTGACAACGGTTCTGGTATACCATTGAATCAAAAAGTAAGATTTTTTGGAGTAAATATTTTCCATACACACACACACGCACACACACACACACACACACACACACACATACACACATATGTTCCATCTGCAGGACTGTAAACGATGTGTTACTTTATTCAAGAAAAGCATTTTTTTTTCTCTTATCACTGGCTAGCAGCTATATTATTTTGTTTGTTTTGTTTTAAATGGTTTTGTCAATGGTATCGCAAAAAACCTATTCTATACTGCAAAAGAATCAGTAATAGTTCCTTTATATATCAAGTCCCTCTAAAGGTCTTTGCTTATTTTCTGAAGATTATTTAGGCTGTTTCCCAGCAATTATTTGTCAGTTCTTTGGGTCAACTTTTATTTTTGATTAAAATTTCTTTTGTGCTTTGGTGAACCTTATCCTGTTTCATTGTAGGTTTGACTAATCCTTAAAATGTTTGACTTCTTTACACTAAATGCTTTAATAGGGTTGATGATATAGATTTTCAAATTATACATGTAGAAGTGATAGTTAAGATATGAAAGTAAATGTAACTTTCAGTGACAATAAAAAGAGAAAAGAACCTTTATGAATACCTACATTTAGAGGGTATGCAAATAACTTCATATAGCAAAGGCAATTTTTAAAAGGGGAGGCTGTAAAAAATAGGGATTATGGAAGGATCAGGTCTGGAGTAAATGGATATGGGTTTAAATCCCATTTCTGAAACATTATCTCCAATAGTTATTGAAGTATGCTCCTTAAGAGTCACAAATTGGCCCATTTCCTTTGAATAAGAGGTATTTCTGAAAACCACAGAGAGCAAGGGAATGAATGTCCATGGCATGAGGTTTCAACACTCTGTTGAAAGGAAACTAAATAAAGGTGTGGAAGTCATCTGTTCAAGGTCAGAGGGTCTCAGCAAACCTACTCCTAATAAAAGCACAAGATCTTGAACATTACGGTCAAAAAATAAAATAATTTCAAAATTGTAGATTGTTCCAAATAATTCATGCATGTATTTCATGCTTATACTAATTAAGGATATTAAGTAAGGGAAATTTTTGGTTTATTTATTTGGTTTCCTTTTATTTACTGCCAGAATCACTCCCTCTGGTCTGGGTTAGTCACTTGCCATAAGGATGCCCAAATAAATATCCAGAAAATGAAACTAGGAGGCAGTTTCAAAGAGTAGCAGGTCACTGAAATGGATGACTTTGGGGTTAGAGGACCTAAGTTCAAATTCCAGCCTTTGTGCTTGTTACCTGTGTGACCACAAACATAATCACTTCATCCTTTTTCAGCCTCAGTTTACTTATCTGTAAAACTAGAGGATTATATTATGTTCATATATCTAGTATAGTAAGGGATTTTAGAAACTATCTGGTCCAAATCTCTCATTTTACCAATAAGTACACTGAGGTACAGGAATTTTAAGTGATTTCTGAAATCAGAAAGGTATCTAAGGTCTTCTCCAGCTTTAAATCTATAATCTCACCCAGCCACCTAGAAGAGGAATGTTAGCCTACAAATTTCTATTTCTTCTTAGGGTGTGTGTGTGTGTGTGTGTGTGTGTGTGTGTGTGTGTGTGTGTGTGTGTGTGAACTATGTCTATGGCTTCTTTCAGAACCCAAAATTTATCAAAGTAATTTCACATAGCACAGATTCATATTATTTAGTAAAAATAATTATGTGTGAAATTTTGCTCAGGTTTGCATTGCTTATGCTGTTCATACTAAGAGAATATTATCTCTTTGAGGATAGGGAATGATTTTGATTTATTCTTGAAATGAGGACCCTTTCCCTAATGCCAACATCCCTCACATATGAAGATTGCATTATTACATTCTTTTGAAATTTTATTTTTTTTAGCTACAAGAGTTTTTAGGAACACACAGACATACAAATATGTATGTGTACATATATATATGTATAATGTGTGTGTTTGCTTATATCTATGTTATTAAATATATATGCTTGTATACATATTAAATATGTATGCTTCTCATAAATCTCAGGATCATAAATCTTAGATACAGATCTAAAAAGAACTACATATGCCATATCATTCAGCTCCCTAATTTAATAAGGTGAGGACACAGAGATCTGAAGAGATTAAATGATTTTCCCCTCAGTCACATAAGCAGTAAGTTTCAGAAGTGGAATTTAAATTCATATCCTTTGACTCCAGAGAAGGTCCTTTCATAATTCCTACTTTACTGTCTCCCCTTTTTAAAATCTCCTTTGCTGATTTGAATTTATCTGCCTTCCCTCTAAATGTGAGTTTCACAAAGGTTCTTTTCTGTTTACTATCATTGAAAATCACATTTACTTTCATAGCTTTACCTATAGCTTCTACATGTATAATTTGAAAATCTTCATCAGCAGCCCTATTTGCTCCTCCTACCCTAGCCACACATCTCTCTATCCATTCCATTTTCTTTTCTTTCCCTCCTTCTCACCCTTCCTTACTTCCGTCTTTCATTTTCTACTTTTCCTTGGTATTAAGCCAGACCCTTTAGTTTCTCATTTAAAGCCCATTACAATATGGCACCAATTTATTTAGTCATTGTTTCAGTTCTGTCCAATTCTTTATCACCTCTGTTTTGGGGAAGGAGGGGTCTTGGTAAGGATACTGGAGTGGTTTACCTTTTTTTCTCCAACTTATTTTACAGATAAGGAAACTGAGGCAAACAGGGTTAGGTGGCTTTGCCAGGGTCACCCAGCTAGAAAGTATCTAAGACTGGATTTAAATGCAGATCTTCCTGACTCCTGGCCCAGAGCTATACCCCCTGTGCCAACTGGTAAGCCTGTACATCAACTTATCTTTCTAGGCTTATTTCCAAGTACTGCTTTAAACACTATTAAGGTACTGAAAATTAGGATAACTGTTCCAAATCCCAGTGTTGTTGAAAAAGAACATAACCACAATTAGGAGTCTGAGTCAGTATTCTCAGAGAGACTGAGTGGGGATAAGTAATAGTTTACAAACTTAATGAGAACCTCATACACCTATGTGAATTCAACCCTCAACACCTCAAATATTGCGATGGGAAATCAAGCAGAATTACATCCACATCGCCACCACTCTTATTGCAAGTTAATCTCATACAACTTTTTCCCCTTCACTGGTATCCATTTTTACTTGCTTCCCTTCTAAGGATATATTTAAGGAAGGAAAGCCAAAAGTGATATTTGCCATTGCCTAGCATAGTGACCATATTCGGAACCATAACCCAAAGAGCCCCATAGTCCATCATGAAATGAAAAGAAAACAAAAGACTACTTTCTGCTGGACTAGTCTTCTCACTACCATTCTCTTAAAGTGTGATGCAAAATGTCATCCACATCCAGAGAAAGAACATGGAGTTGGAAGGCAGAATCAAGCAAACAATTTTCTCTTTGGTTATGTATTATATTGTTTTGTTTTCTTTTTCTCATGGTTTCTCCCATTTGTTTTAATTCTTCTATGCAACATGACTATTGTGAAAATGTGTTTAATAAGAATGTTTGTATAGAGTCAATATAAGATTGCATGCTGTTTGGGAAGAGAGAAGGGAAAGAGGAGGAGGAAATTCAAAACTTATGGAAGTGATTGCTGAAAACTGAAAACACATAAAAATAAATATGGGAAAATATTTTTCTATGAGTACTTCACTTTTATTTTCCAAATTATTGAAGTTCCCTCCATTGACCTCTCTCCATTCCTCCAAATTCTATCGATCTTTACAAGATGTAAATGCAGTCCAACCTACCTTCATTATCTCGACCCATGTGCCTTCTTTCCTTCTCAATTATATTATAGTCTGTATTAAGTGGAAATGCATGAGAAAAACTGACTTTGGAGTTGGAGGACTTACATTCATTTCCCCTTTGCTACTTACTAATTCAGAATGATTAAATGGTCCATGATTATAAAATTACGTAATGTCAGATCTAGGATTTGAACCCAGGTATTTCCTGACTCCAGCTGTAATGTGCTCCCTACTACACTCTACTACTTCTACCAGCCAGTACTTCACAAGGAACAATTGATTTGAATACTTGAATTTGAACTCCACCCTTGACGCTTCCTATTAGAGTGACTTTGGTGAAAAGTTCACACAACATGTCCTCATTTTCCTCAACTGTAAAATGAGGGAATTGAAATCGATGACCTCTAACTTCCCTTCTGGTTTAAAAATCTATGATCTTATAATCCTGAGAATTGCCGGAGAGCAGAGAATGACTTCTCCTTTGCCTGGGTTGTTTGACTGCTCATGGAATTTGAATGAGATGAAAGTTAACAACTCTATTCTGAATGCTGTATAGGGAATACCAACAAGGCTGCCCTGCTTCTATGCCCTACAGTTACTTGGCACTGTGATCTTAACCATGTAAATGCTTTATGCACTTTTATACTTTGTCATCTGACCCACCACTATACCCATAGCACTTCTAAGATTTTCCATCTGTCCCACAGATGAACTTTCTTCTGGTGATCTCTCCTGTCATTTAAAGTGTGAGTTACCTAAAAGAAGAGACCGTCTACATTTTAAAATTTGTATTCTCATAATTTGGCAGAGTTGGAAAATAGTAAGAGCTCAATAAATCTTCATTAATATATACATTCAATTGCCCATGATATTTAGAAGAGTTTCTTTAACTTGGTAGGTGTCTGATCAATTCATTAATTGATTAACTTTATGAATTATGTATGTTTTATTGATATGTTTTGTTTTTACATCAATTTTGCAGGCTATCACCACTCAATGATGACTCTGTTGTAACAAAGCAAACGGATTAGGGAAAACTAACAATAGTCACCTCATATGAAAGTACATGCAACAGTGCACATTTATAGTACTCCTCCCACTTTTCTGTTATCTATATTTTTTTAATGAACAGAAATCTATTTTCTCTCCATTTTATTCAACTAACCTAAGTAGAGGGGGGAGCAGGATGAGATAGGAAATATAAAATAAATTGCTACATATATGATTAATCAAGCAAAACAAATTTCCTCATTGTCAATAGACAAAAACATACATGTCTCATTCTGTACCCTAAATCTACAATCTCTTTGTCAGGAGGTAAAGAATAGATTTCATCAGTTCTCTGGATTTAAGGATAGCCATCACATTGACTTTAGTATTTAGAGATTTCAAAGTTTGTTTGTCTTTACAATGTTAATGTTATCATTTAAGTTATTTCCCTGGATTGCTCATTTCATTCCACAGTCTATAAATATCTTCAAAATTATTTATTTTGATGATTTTAGTGTTTTATAATATATATCTTTTTTTTCTTTTGGTTCTGCTTACTTTCCTCTGCATCAGTTCATACAAATCTTTCCATGTCTTTTTTGAAATTATTTCATTTCATACATATAGTATTATTTAATTACATGTATTTAATACAACTTATTCAGCTATTCCTCCATTGATGTGTATCACTTTAGTTTCCATCTTTTTATGCATAAAAAACTTAGATAAATATTTCTGTACATATAGGACCTTTTCCTACTTTTTAGATCACTTTTTCTCTATAGATCTAGACGTAGTATTGCTGGGTCAAAGAGCAAGGATGAACAGTTTAATAATGCTTTGTGTATATTTCCAAATTTCTTTCCAGAATTGTTGCACACATTCATAAGTCCATTATTAGTGTCTGTTTTCTCACTTCCTCTCCAATATTTACCATTCTCTATGCTTTTTTATGGCCAAATTAATAAGTTCAAAGTAGATTCTCAAAGTTATTTTCATGTATGTTTCTATAATTAGTAGTTATCTGAATCACTCTTTTTCATATAGGTAAAGAGAGTCTGGTTTCTTCCTTTGAAAATTTTTTTGTTCATATTCTTAGACCATTTGACTTTGTTCTTACAAATTTGAATCAGGTCCTTGTGTTTCTTGGAAAAGAGACCTTTATCAGAGAAACTTCTTGCATTTTTTTCTCACTTTTTGTCCTTTAATCTTAATATTATTGGATTCATTTACATAAAATCTTTTAAAAAATTGCAATAAAAATAAGCCATTCTATCTTCTGTGATTCTTTTTATCCCTTATTTATTCATGAACTTTTCTTCAATCCACAGATCTGATTGATATTTTCCCCATGTTTCTTTAATTTGTTTAGAGCAGCTAAGGGGTGGTGCAGTGGATAAAGTACCAGTCATGGAGTCAGGAAGACTCATCTTCCTGAGTTCAGATCTGGCTTTGGACACTTACTAGCTGTGTGACTCAGGGTAAATCACTTAACTCTGTTTGCCTCAGTTTCCTCATCCATAAATTAAACTGGAGAAAGATATGATGAACCACTCCAGTATCTTTGCCAAGAAAACCCCAAATGGGGTCACAAAGAGACAGACATCTCCGAAACCACCAAACACCAATTAATTTATTTATAATGTGTATCTTCGTATCTAGGTCACATATTCACTTGGTGCTTTTCTTTTAATAAGGTAGGAGGCACTAGTCTAAATCTAATTTCTTCCATATTTCTGTTCAATTTTTCCAGCTTTGTCAAAGTGCTTGTCTCAGAATCTGGGGTCTCTGCATTTATCAAATGCAACAGAACTAGATGTACTTGTTTCTCTATATTGTGCAATTAATCTGTTTTACTGATCAATCTTTCTATTTTGAAATAAGTACCAAACTGTATTAAGAATTGTTGTTTTGGAAAAATTATAATCTAACTATGTACCTTTTACTCCTTGTTTTATTGGCATTATGTAGAAATGCTCAAAATTTGTGTGGATTTTTTTTTTATCTCCTACAAGTTTACTGAAGTAATTCCCATTTATTTTTAGTTGATTTTTTAGGGTTCTTTACATTTTTAATCTGATAAAATTTGGCACCAGATACCAGAAAATTATGTAAAGTCAGTCATTAAGTAATATATATGAAATAATTTTCCTAGCTTATAAACCCCATAGTGCAATGGAAACTTCAGTATATTGAGCTTTTGATACACAAAAGATTGAAAAGCTGAATTATATTTTGTTATCTTGATCTCATCTTGTTTCCATGATATTCAGAAAGGAACTGTCTTAGGGAGTGGTGGCTATATTGTTCTTCTTTATATTAACTATTCCACGCAAGTGGCTAAAATGTTGGGGGTTTTTTTGAAAAAAGATTAAAATATTAGGATGTAAGTTTATCATCTGTACATTCAGTGAAAGAATCTTCCAGTTACTTGCAAGAAAGAAAGGTTGAAAGGAATGATGTGTACTTTGTGCAGTTCCCATACTGTTCACATTTCTTCCTCTAGATCTCTATATTTTGATGGTTTTCCATTATAAGCATGGCAACATCTATGAAAGATATCATTCTTAAAAGTTCCTGGATTAATGATATATCTGGATGATTGGCAGCACCATTGTTGTCTGTGGTGATACTTAGTCTAGTTCTAGTCCAGTTTATTTTTTTAATTTTCAAGGATATTTTGAATTTGCTTTTAGGTGTAGGAATTTCACTATCTGCTTATGAAAAACTGAGATTTTAATGCATAGTTTTGACCACTCTCTTGGGTTTTGCAAGATATTTGGTAGATTTTAATATTTTGCAACTTGAAGTGATATGATACAGTTCCATTTCTTTATATGATATTCTTTAGTTAATAAATTGGGGTTATTAAAAGGGATTTTTTTTTGTAATTATTGGTGGCAATGATCTAATCTTGAATAGCAATCATAAAACCCTCCATTTTCTAAGCAAGTCTTTATGGCTCATCTTGATGGCTAGCAAAATAGGATCTTTTGCTGTTTTTGTTTTAATATAATTAAGTGCCTGTGATTGAATCTTGACTTTATCAATCAAGAGTCTTTACTAGGAGTTAATACAGAAAGGAGTCTCTTTAACTAGAAACGGTATATGTGTTTGTATTGCTAACTATTTAAATGTGATTAATGATCTTCCCCACCCATTAATGAGTATGCCCATTAAGGGGAGTTTGATTAGGGAAGATTTATGGGAAGGCCCATGCCTTTTGTTAATGAGGCACTGGTTCTCAAGGGTTGGGATGCCTTCTGTCTCTAAACAAGGTAAAAATACTCTGAGGGTGAAGTTTTACTTTCAGGTTTACTGGAAGTGTTTGCTTGGCCAAATGAGGACTCTGGAAAGCCACGAAGGAGCCCCCTGGCTTTGAAAACCCAGATGTTGGTACCTCCCTTTCAGGTACCTATGATCAGACAGTTGTACCTGTCAGTTGAATTGTGATGTATGTACTGATTATGATCAGACAGAGGAAGCCATGTCTGTTGATCTTTGATTTCTCAGTATTTTCTTTGAAGTTCAGGGTGCTGACTCCCCTGAACTAACTGAAATATATATGTACTTGGTTAAAGGAATGATATATGTGCTTGATTAAAGTGATTGTTAATCCCTCAAAAGTTGCCTTTCTTTTTATGAATGCAGATCTAAGAACCTATGAGATCAGGCCCCAATTTGTATGTCAGGATGCTTACTGCTACACTCATATATTTGATTGCTATAATTGATAGACCATGAATTTTTCCTCTTCTTCCTGGTTGCTAATGGTGATGAAGTATAGCAGCTGGTATGTGTAAGATTCAGGATTACAAAGCTCTTTACATACACTGTCTTCTGTGGTATTCGTGTCATCTTGTGAGGAAGGTATTATAGGTATCCTTCTCCTCACTTCCCAGATGAAGAATTACACAAAGAAAGATTCCAACCGAGCACCCACCACTTTCTGAACATGATGTTGGAAGAAAAATGCCTATCAAAAGCCAAGGAGAAGCAAATTAAAGTTGGCATTTTCTCGCCGTAAAAAGTATTTTGGTGCTAATTAGCATTCCTGCCACTAATGCAAGATAGATATGTCAACCTTGGGGAAAGTAGTCCTTTCTAAATATGAGAATCAGACTTAATAAAAAGAATATATCAACAGATAGAGCACAACAAAGTCAGAAGCAAAGCTCTGCATTGATTTAAAAAGAGCAAATGAGTCTAAACCAACCCAAGAGCTTTGTGGATGTTTGTGATGGAATTAGCAAGTACACAGTGGGAAGAAAGGAGTTTGCTGTAAATGACATTCAAATTAGAGTAAATCTTTTGATATGGGATTCATGACATTTGCACTTGCAAAACTCTTTCAAATAGCTTTAGATTTTTTTTAATTTGCTTCAACTGAAAATATCAGCCCTGGGACCAAAATATCTAGATGATGATAAATGGAACAATCTTGAATGATAGTAGGGTAATATAGGAATTCAGCATTATCTTTAGTAATATCAGTTTGCTGTGATATCTCAGAACGATAAGGTTTTCTTGCTGAATGGAACAGGCAATGTGGTATAGTGCAATCAGTGATGGATATATAGTATTAACAGGAATTAAAGGACTCGACTACTTGCCACCTATTTTTTCTTGGACAAATCACATAACAGGAGCCACTTCCTGAGTTGGGGTTATGAGTAGAGCAGATTTTCCTGTCCCCCAACTCTTCTGCCTTGCAATCATGAACAAATAGAATATAAAACATAGTGAATGGGCTGCATTTCTTTCCTGACCTTAGGTGAGTGAGTACCTGTGTTAAGGTGAATATGTTCAAGTTTGAAGGTGATCTTGTGAATTCTAGAGGTCCTGAGATCTTGGGTTACTCTGGATATAAAAGAAATGTTATCAATGGGGAGGAAGACTCAATAACCATCCCAGTACTCTGAGAGGATGTCTAAAAGCTAAAGGATCTACCTATGCCTGGACAATGCAGAGTTAAAAGGAAATATAAAATGTCTGATTAGCAAGTTCCTAAATCTCTTTATGTTCTCACAGTGTTTAGGGTTTCTTTTCATAGAAGATTGTAAAAGAAGATACGAGTTATTACTGATTTTAAGTTTTTCTTGGTGAGTTTTTGGTCAAATATGTGCCTGGATTACTGCATAGAGTTTGGTTGGTTTTGGTCGAATATTTTCTGTGTTTAGTATTTCTTTTGTGTGTAAAAACAAACCCTCTACTACATATTTGCTTCCTATTGTACATCAAATGGAATCACATAACAATTTTCTTTTCCACAAATACACCATACCCTTCTGCCACTGAGCTATTGTTCAGAATATCCCAGCTTCCTAGAAAAGCTTCACCTTCCATCTCTCTCTGCCTGTCAAAATTCTCCCTGTTTTCAAGCTTAAATGCTACTTCCCATGATCCATCAAATTAAAATTATTTCTCCTTCCTCTGAAATCTCACCACAGGCCACGACTACTTCTCTTATGGCATTTTCACACTCTGCCTTGAATTATAATTATGAGTGATGGTGTTTATCTCTCTCTGAATTGTCAGCTCCTGTAGGAAGTTTTCATTTTTGTGTCCCCCACAGGGCCCGTGAGCTCTTTCACTCTAATACTCAAGAAATGCGCATTGAGTCAATGATCCTTATAGATATTTCTCAGCTCTGTTTTCAGAAATGCTGTTTGGGGAATTGCTGATTCATTTCTGCACATTCCAACTCACCTTTTTTTCTCCTATTGCTTCAGACAGGCAAGGGTGATATGGTGACTTTATCACCAGAAATGTTTTGTAATGAATTCTGTATGCCCTAGGAGATTATTTTTCAGCATCTTTAGGCTGAGAATCTCTGCTATTGCCAGAATGGGAATAGGGGCACTGTTTATATATAAAGCCCCTCTTTGTTTCACCAGCAAGGAAATTTAATATATACTCATAATTAAGTCTAAACCAATTGATCTCAGGTTCCTTTTTGACTTCCAAAGGAAAATCTGCACTATATTAGGATATGATGCAATTAACACAATGATTTCCAAAATATGTTAGAGTCTCAATGAGATTTCTCTCTCTGAAGAAAGTTTGCACAAACAAATGACTTAAAGAATGTATCCAAAATAACAATAACACAACAAAGTGAATTGTCCAAAACTGTGATTATACAGTTAGACGAACCATCTACAATGTTGGTCTATCAGTACCAGCCAAGTATCTTGGACTTATATGGAGCAAAGATGATGAGCTAAACACAAAACTGAATGGACGGAAGACAGTGAACTGAAATGCCTTTGGGCACTTACCATGTACTTTGCATCACTAACTTCTCTTTTTGAAACAAAAGGTCATTTTATATAGCAATGTTATCTTTTGATTATCTTGCATAACTGTGACACAGGTGTGCTGGAACTAGCTCAAACTGTTTTTACCAGAATTGATTATTAAATTTTCAGTGCAAACACGTATCTCTCAGAAATCAGTAAAATCTTATAAATTAGGATGCATGTTATTGCTGCACTCAGTTCTCGACTTAATAAACTGATGGAAGAAATATTAACAATGAAAATTAAATTTTGTAGGAGTTCATATGTTTTTGGAGAACTGGTTGTTAAATATTTACCTGGTTGTGAAACAGGAAATTGCCCAGTGTTTGAAGAAATAGGTCAGTGTCATCCAAAGTTCAATTGAGCCTCGCTGTGAGGATGAACCATTATAATACTTGACCAATGAAGCACAGGATTGAAAAAATGACTTAAAGGATGGAGTCAAAAAATACAAGGCCAGAAAAGATGCCAATGACAGACTAAGAAGGAATGATAACTGATGGAAAGATTCCATGCTCTATTGGTGTCCAGACAATGTTAAAGGATTTAAAAGAAGGTCCAAGGTCATGATTCCCCATGAAGTATTTGCAGAAGAGTGTAGACATGAGTGAGATGGGATGATGGACATCTGCTTCACAGATCAGCTGTGATCTGCTTGTTTGGCAGTGGCACCCATAACAAAGTGCCTCCATCAAAGTATTAAAGTTCTTCAAATGTATATAAACATAAACATTAAAGTATCACAGGGTCCTCCAAAAGAATCAGTTATACTACAACTCAGAATGACATGAAGCCGACATAGAGGGATTTTCCTTTTTTCTGTGGGAGACTTGTTTTGGGGCAACATTACTATGTTAGGGGAAGGAGAAAGGCGAAAGACAATTGTTGGTAGTAATCCAGGTAAAGATAACAAATAGCTAGAACTGCTAAGCTCATTATACTCCCATTTTCTTTGGCAAGAACAATCATTGAAGAGAAAGATAGAAAAAAATTGTTTCTTGAAAGTTGAAAAAGGAAAGGACATTACTGCCCTTGGTGAGTTCAAGTCACCAACTCCAAATGAAATATGTCCCAGAGCAAGAAAATGATTGGCATATACAATTAATGAGCTGCTGTCTATAACCTTTGAAAGATTTTGTAGGATAATAGCAGTGCTAAATTACTTGTTAATAGAAAATTACATGTGTGTGTATTAATGTATGTGTGTATATACACATTCACACATATACATATATGTTTGTATACATACAGTTAGATGAGGCAGTAGCTAGAGTGCCAGACCTGAAGTCAGAAAGATCTGAGTTCAGATCAGATCTTAGACACTTACTAACTGTATAACGCTGGGCAAATCACTTAACCCTGTTTACCTCGGTTTCCTTGTCTACAAAAATGAACTGGAAAAGGAGATGTAAAATAACTCTAGTATCTGTCAAGAAAATCCTAAGTGGGGTCAGGAAGAGTCAGACACAACTGAAAAATGATCAAATAACAAGAGTCCTCGAGGTCAAATAACCTAATATTATCCAAGTAAATATTTTACATTATCTGTTTCTGCAAAAATATATAATGGTATATATTTATATGCATTTATATTTACATGTGAAATACATACCATACATATGTATATAGATCTACACATGCTTATATTTGCATGCATATGTATATAAAGATATGCATGTGTATATTATTGCATTATATTTTATGTTTTAATTTTTTGTGTGGGTAGAAGCATTTCAATTTTATGTAATCAAAATTCTCAATTTTATCTTCTACATTTGCCTCTACCCTTTGTTTGGTGAAGAATACATCTCCTTCCCATGGCTGTGAGAGTTATGTGATATACTTCTCTTCCAATTATTTTTAATGCTCTGATATTTAGTATATTAAAGTCACATGTTTATATTGAATTTGTCCTGTAAAATGGCATGATATTAGTCTGAGCCAAATTTCTGCCAGACTGCTTTCCAGCACAATTTTTTAAACATTTTATTTGTTTTGTTTTCCTATATAATTTACATTTTCTAGTTCATAAAACATGGAGATGTTGAGTTCCATCTGACTCACCTTCATCTAGTCAGGTCCACTGATCTACTTCTTAGTTCTTTTAATAAATAACAAATGGTTTTGAAGGCTAGTGCATGCTTTGGGTTGATAATATGTGCCTCTTTATCATTACCTTTTTAAAAATTAATTCTTTCTTATTCTAGATCATTTGCTTTTCCAGATGAATTTTGTAATTGTCTTTTTGGGCTCTTTAAAGTATCCTTTTAATAGTTTAATAAGTATAGCATTAAAACTGCAAATTCACTTTGGTAATATTGTCATTTTTTATTATATTGAGATAGCCCAGCGAGGAGCATTGAATGAAACTATTGTCTACAATTAACCAAAAAAAATTGATGCAAAAAACTTTAACAAGAATTTTAATAGATGTCACCATATAAAATACTCAAAAGCTCCAATCTACATGGAAGATAGTTTTAAATTACAGAAGAAATTAAATCATGTGTGAAGAGGATGAAAGTTATACAATTTTTATAGTTCTGTTTGCTAATAGAATTATAATAATGATGCTTTCAGTGAGACTATAGAGTATGAGGAAATAGATGTCTCTATATAAAAACATGTACTATATACATGCATATATACACACATATATAAATATATACATATGCATATAAACACATGTATGGATATATCTAGCTCTTTTTTCAAAGGTTCTGAACTCTATTTTGAACATTTGAAACATACAGAAACATTCTTCTCTCAAGGCAACTTGAAGTGTGAACACATTTCACTACCGATTTTCCCATCCTTAAACTTTGTGTTTATTTTTTAACTCAGAACTTTTCCCAATCCTCCAGAGGCTACCTTTTAATTATGTCATTACTTGTTCTGGGTTCCTTTGTATTATTTGTTTAAATGTTATTGTTTGGGCTTAGGAATTGATCTCCCTGGTTCAATTTGGAGCTGAGCTCTGGCTGGAGCTCTGAGGGAATTACTTGTGCTGTTGCCCTGAGGACATTCTTTGGAAATATTGTGTTGCACTTGATACAGACTCTCCTGATGAAACAGTTCGCAACAGAGAACAAATTAATTTTTTTTTTTGGTAATTATCACTGGCAGCATCAAATGCATTTTTTCTTTTCATATGTTTCTTTCTTTTCTTGTCTTTTTTTATTGAAGGGATAGAGGGTCTGAGAAGAGGGGAAAGGATGCTTTTTTTCTTCATGCAGAAAATGGCCTATAATTTATTTTTAAAGAATTCCTATGTTATCCTATTGGTCCTAATGAAAGCCGCTGCTATAGTTCACATTTGAGAATAGACTTTGGTTTAATTGTACCTCGTATGCCTCTGGCCCCCCAAAGAAACCCATGCTGGGTCAACCAATGATGTTGAAAAAAGATGCAATTACAAAGAAATTATCAATCCTTACTGTCCATGATAAACCAGATGTCATTCCTTTTCCCTCTGTTTTTTTAATGCCACCTGTTAAGATTAGTCACAAGTTAGATTACTTAAGAAGGAGAGAAGTTTTGTGCCCATAGATGTAACTATACAGATAGATAGATAGATAGATAGATAGATAGATAGATAGATAGATGGATGGATAGAAAAACAGACAGACAGATATAGATAAGAACACATGTATATACATACTATATGGAATACATATATACACATACACACCATATAGTTTACATGTAAAGACCTGTGTGGGTGTGTCATAGATTATGCACACATATACAAACATGGGTTTGAGATAACAATCATTGAAAGAGTGTTATATAGTGGGATTATTTGTAGGTTTATTGTAGACTAACTTACTTTGTGGTTGTGCATCTTGTCTAGCACCTAGAAGATTTTTTGGAGTACATAGGGACTATAGGAAAAAAATATAGCATTAGCACAACATTGTTAAGCATTCTACCCAACAATGAGGGCAGCAGAGGTGACATGAAATGGCCAATTTATCCAGCTCAGCCAAATATGGTGGTAGTCTATATGGAAAATTATCTATTCAATTCAAAAAGAGCTATTTTTCTCCAACTCACATATTCCATCTCCCCATGCATTATTAACTCTCTCTGCCAAGTGTTATTCTCTTTAAATTGCTACAAGGAAATCAAATGACCCTCTTTTTAAAAGGTATCAGATTGATGGAAGTCGTTAAGTATTCCAAATCTTAAACCCAACCACCTATGAAAACTGAAGGAACAAGTTTTGTTTCCCTACATTGTCTGGCAGGTTGTATGGCTGTATTTCACAAAGAAAAGAACCACCACTACACAAATAGAGGATAATGACAATAAAACAAGAGATTGCATCAGTGGAGTCAGAATCAGGCTCTTTCCATCCACTGAAATACTGTATTTTCTCTGAATATTTAACAGTGTTTTAGAGTGTCTGCAAAAGTTGTTTTTATACTACAAAACACCACGAAATACAATCCTAACTTTTTTTCTTTTTTCCCCAATTCATTTTATTTTCTAGTTAGCAATTGTTTTCTCTCCCATTCCCAAGTTAAAAGAAAATGTTTTGTAACTAATCCACATAGTTAAAGAAAAATAAATTCCGTCTTTGCCCACGTTCAAAGATGCACGTTTCATTTCACATCTTGAATTGACGAACTCCTTTTCAAGAGGTGGGTAGCACAGATCACCAACAGGCCTCTAGAATTATGTTTAGTCAAGGCATTGATCAGAGTTCTTAAATCTTTTAAAGTTCTCTGTCTTTAAGATGTCATTACTAAATATTATTGTGCTTTAAGAAATGAAAAGCAGAATGATCCCAGAAAAGTCTGAAAAGACTTATACCAGGAAAATGTTGTGCATAGTACAGTAATATCGTACAATGAAGAACTGTGAATCACTTTGTTTTTCTCAGCGATTCAATGATCCACAGGACTAAGGATGAAGCATATTCTCTGCCCCCAGGGAAAGAACTTATACTTTCTAACTACAGACTGAAGAACACTATTTTTCACTTTCTTTCATCCTTTGTTTTTCTTGAGTGTTCTTGTACAAAATATCTTTTATGGAATGTTTTAGATGGCTGCACATGTATCAACTATATCTTATTCCTTAATGTGTCAGGGAGGGGTGAAGAAAGGAAGGGCTAGAATTTGGGACTCACTTTAAAAAATGATAAAAATTGTTTTAACATGTAATTAGAGGAATAATACATGCGAGAAAGTCCCTTAACCCTATTTGCCTCAGTTTCTTTGTTTGTAAAATGAGCTGGAGAAGGAAATGACAAACCACTCCCATATTTTTGCCATGAAAACCCCAAATGGGGTCAGATACAACTGAAAAACAATTAAACAAAAAATTATACAATCTATTTCCCAAGTTCTGCTCACTTCAGTTTAAACCGATTCGGTTTAAATAGCTTTTCCCATGTTTCTTGGAACCCATCATCTTTGTCTTTTCTCATAGCACAATATTCCATTACATTCACATTGCAAATATACAAAGAGCTGCTATACCCTTGCTCACTCTTACATTGAAACCCTGCCCTTCATTTGTCAAGTGAAGAATGCAACAGTCCTATGACCCTGACTTCCAATAGGAAGCCCATAGAGCTGAAGTGATAAGGTCTTTGATCCAATTCAACGATGTTCAGAGGGTATTGACAGCATTTGTTGTACTTTATAAACACAGAAACAACTAAACTAAGAACATAATTAGTGAGAATAATTAGTTAAAATGGGAAATAAATAGAAAGCAAATAAGCTTCGCCTTGGCCCAGCTCCACCATGCTCTCCATCTGCTGTCCCTGATTAAATTTGCCTTAAAAATCTAATCTTGGGTTGTTTTCATGCTGTTTGTCCCAGGTAGAAAAACCAGTAGTTATGCATCTGGCTACACAGAGAAGAGCCTTGGTAGTCAGGATCACGGAAAGGTGTATATATACATGTAGATGATGAATTTTGACCTGTAGGAGACAGAAGAATTCAATGAGTACAAGCTTCTTGTTGCACAAATGAGCAAACTGTTACCCAAGGTCACATGAATAATGAGGTGTACATCCATTCAAAAAACTCATGTCCTTTGACTTCAAGGCCAGTGGTATTTCCACTGTATCATGAAAGACTCTGACTGATTCAACCTAAAGAAACAATTATTTTTCTTTTGCTTCCTAATTTGAGGTCCTGGTCTGGTCATTATTTCCCTCTACGCCATTCCACAGTCTGGGTGTCACTGAATAATGCAGAAGTGTACAATACACTTATGCTTTTATCTGCTCTGCATAATTCTCTTTTTATAGTGTTATTAATTTATTTTTTAGATTTCAACATTCATTTTCACAAAATTTTGAGTTCCAATTTTTCTCCCCATCTCTCCCCTCCCCCCACCCCATAACAATTTGCATTCTGATTACCCCTTCCCTCAATATGGCCTCCCTTCTACCATACCCCAACCTTCCCTTATCCTCATCTTTTCTCTTTTCTGGTAGGGCAAGATAAATTTCTATACCCTATTACCTGTATTTCTTATTTCCTAGGTATATGCAGCAATAATTCTCAACATTCATTTCTAATACTTTGAATTCCAATTTCTCTCCCTCCCTCCCCACCCATAGCCACTGAGAAGGCCAGTAATTCAATACAGGCTATATATGTGTCCTTTTGCAAAGAATTTCATAATAGTCATGTTACATAAAACTAAACATATAGACCTCCATCCTACCCTGTCCCCCCTTTTTCTCTATTCTTTCATTTGACCTTGTCCCTCCCCAAAAGTGTTTACTTCTAGTTACTCCCTTCTCCCATTTACTCTCCCTTCTATCATGCCCCTCACCCCACTTGCCCCCTTCTCCCCTACTTTACTGTACTGTAAGATAGATTTTCAAACCAAATTTAGTGAGCATGTTATTCCCTCCTTAAACCATATGTGAAGAGATTAAGCTTCACTTTTCCCTCTCATCTCCTCCCTTTTCTCCTCCATTGAAAAATATTTTTCTTGTCTCTCTTATGAGTGATAGTCTGCCCCATTCAATTTGTCCCTTTTTCCTCCCAATATTTTCCTCTCTTACCCCTTAATTTATTTTTATTTTTTTATGGATATCATCTCTTCCGATTTAACTCAACCTGTATGTGTGTGTGTGTGTGTGTGTGTGTGTGTGTGTGTGTGTGTGTGTAATCCCTCCACCTATCCAAATTCTGAAAAAAGTCTCAAGAATTGCAAATATTATCTGTCCTTGTGGGAAATGGTTCAACTTTAGAAAGTCCCTTATGATTTCTCTTTCCTGTTTACTTTTTTGTGCTTCTCTTCATTCTTGCATTTGAAAGTCAAATTTTCTAAACAGTTCTGGCCTTTTCATCCTGAATGCTTGAAAATCCTCTCTATCACTGAATGACCATTTTTTCCCTTGAAGTATTATACTCAGTTTTGTTGGGTAGGTGATTCTTTGTTTTAATCCCAGTTCCTCTGCCTTCTGGAATATCCTATTCCAAGCACTTTGATTCCTCAGTGTAGAAGCTGCCAGATTCTGTATTATCCTGATTATATTCCCACAACACTTGAATTGTTTCTTTCTAGCTGCTTGCAATATTTTCTCCTTGACCTGCGAACTCTGAAATTTGGCCACAATGTTCCTAGGAGTTTCTCTTTTGGGGTCTTTTTCAGGAGGTGATCAGTAGATTCTTTAAATATTTATTTTGCCCTCCAGTTCTAGAACATAAGGGCAGTTTTTCTTGATAATTTCATGAAAGATAATGTCCAGACTCTTTTTTTGATCATGGCTTTCAGGTAGTCTCATAATTTTTTAATTGTTTCTCCTGGATCTATTTTCCAGGTCAACTGTTTTTCCAATGAGATGTTTCACCTTCAGTTTTTTCAATCTTTTGGTTTTATTTTTTAACTGCTTGGTTTATGTCATAGTTATTAGCTTCTCTGAACTCCCCTCTCCTTTTTAAAGAACTATTTTGTTCATTGAACTTTTGAAGCTTCTTTTCCATTTGACTAATTCTGCTTTTTAAAGTCTCATTGGCTTTTTGGATCTCTTTTTCCAATTGGGTTAGCCTCTTTTTAAAGGTGTTATTTTCCTCAACATTTTTTTGATTCTCCTTTAGCAAGGTGCTGACTCACTTTGCAAGCTCTTCTATGTCCTGAGCCCATTTCACATTCATTTTGGAGGTACTGGAAGCAGAAGTCTTGACTTCGTCTGACAGTATGCATTGCTTTTCCTCATCTGAAAGGATGGAAGGAGATACCTGTTCACCAAGAAAGTAACCTTCTATGGTCTCACTTTCCCCCCTTTTTGGGTGTTTTCCCAGCCAGTCACTTGACCTCTTAAACCTTTGTCAAGAGGAGGTTTTTAGTGCTCCTCCTCCCCCTAGGACCATGATCAGGGTTGATTCATATCAGCTGCTCAATTCCCCCAGGGGCTTTAGCTAGGGGCAGAGCTGCCACTGAGGGCTGAGGTTCAGATCAGTTGCTCAGTTCTCCCAAAAGCTTTAAGCTGAGCTGCTTGGACAATGGACCCAGGCTGCTTCCATGGCAACTGTAGCCCCCTGCTACCTGCTACTGATGCTGCTGCAGCCTCTGCCACTGCCTGGGGCCAGTGTTGGGGAAACCCTGCTCCTCTCTTGAGAGGGAAAGCCCTCTCACAGTGACCTTTGATGCTTTCTTTGTTGCTTGTGGGTTGAGGGATCTCAAACTCTCCCTTATGGGGAGTCTGCCCCGGAGCCCTGTTCTGGTCTTCTTCCTCCCCCATGCCATACAACCAGGACTGGGCTCTTCTCTGCTCAGTGTCCCATTGGAATTAACTGATACTGATAAGGTCACCTAATTCCGACATACATACATACATATATATATATATAAAATAAGTATATATATATATATATATATGTATAGATGTGTGTGTATACATATGTGTGTGTGTGTATATATATATATATATATATATATATATATATATATATAGAGAGAGAGAGAGAGAGAGAGAGAGAGAGAGAGAAAGCTGACCTTAAAGATTTTAAGTTCAAAATCTTGATTCTAAGACTACACTGGTAATTTCATGGAGTCAAGAAGTAGAGAATACCCTCCACCAGCTGTTGATCAATTCTTACTCTCACAGATTTTCCTGAGACAATGAGGGTTTAAGAGACTTGCCTATGGTCGTAAATTCAAAGTATGTCAAAATTGAGACTTCAATATGGAGCTTTTTGACTCTGAGGCCTGCCATGTGTGCATGTGCACATGTATGTTTATGTATTTGTGTGTAAGCAAAAAGAAACAAAATGTCTAGACTTCTTACTTTATTAGTGAGGATAAGTCCCAGAGCATGGAAACTCCCTCTACATATAAATGCAGCTAAAAAAGACACATGCAAGGTTTACAAACATATATTTACAAGCATATGTATATATTTCTATATATGTATATGTGTGTATATGTATGTGTATGATTATACTAGCCTATCCTTAGAAAGATTTCCTCCTATCTTGCTCTCCATTTTAATGACCATTTTGAGAGAATTTTTTGGTTCCTTTGAGTGGGTAGTATTTTAGCTACTGATATACCATATAGCTAGGTGAGCTGAGCAAGCCTCCAGCAAAACTGAAAAAAGAAATTTGCTCTGATCACCCTCCCACAGAGGTATCCACTTTATCCCTTCTGGCACCACAGCTCTGCCCCTAATTGTAACAATGTCCCTTATTACAAGATCTGCCAGGGCAAGGCTCCTTGCAGACATCATCTCTGGTTCAAGATCTCACACTGTCTATAATAGAAAGGCACCTACTGTGGCAGCAGAGGGTTCTTTAATCACCTTCATCCCCATGTAACTGAAAATCTTAGCTATCAAACTCAATAATCCCATGTGTGGGAGAGGCTAAGGACATCCTAGAATAATAAAGTATTATTTAATGGTGTTGGTAAGGGAAGAAAAAACCATTAAGAGAAATACAAACCACGTCTGTCACTCTTCAAGAAGTAGCTGAGAGTGATGAGCAACTTAAGGAATCTGGCCATGAAGAGAAGAGTTGAGGTATGCTGGGTTTTAGAAGTCCACAGAGTGACCAGGCACAGATGAGTGAATGAATGAATGAATGAATGAATGAGAGTGAAAAAGTCCTCATTAAGTGCTTACTCTGTGTCAAGTAGCATCCTAACCACTGTATGCTTAGTATATGGTTTGCAAGGCAGGATTTCAATCTCTCCTGGTCTTTAAAAAGAAGCAAGATAAGCACAGAGATTTATGAAGACTTTAAGAAAATAGCATAACCTGGTCTTTGGTGATATTTATTTTTTCTGATCAAGCAAGAAAAAATGAAACAACAGACAGCCTTATGGAAGCAAAAACCAGTTTTCACTCACAAAAGGAAAGGAGAAGACTGAATAAAGGGAGTTTTAGACAAGATATATCACATAGAGGCAACATCAGCAAGAAAGAAACCAATTCAATGTGTATTAATAATATGTTTTATGTACAAGGCCTAGGGCATATTAAATGAAGAAACAGTCCCTATTTTCAAAGTGCCAATAACCATGATATTAAAAAAATTAGATATCCTTGGATTGCAAGTGAGAAGCAAACTTAGAGGGCATCTCATCTCATCCTCTTCATTTTATAGATGAAGAAACAGGTGTACAGATAAAGTGACTTGCCCAAGATCATGCATAAAGTAAGGAATAGGCATAAGATTTTAATTCAGTTACTCCATAAGTCCCCACTAAGTATCAGATGCCGTATTAAGTACTGGGGATATAAACATGAAGATGGAAGATAGTCCTGCCCTCAAGGAACTTATAATTCAATGAGGAAGACGATATAGCAAAGCAAAATGGAAACAATTGGGGGTAAAAGAAGATATGCAGGTGCAGCATAAAGAATTCCAAAGTGATGGAGTGTTATGAGAAATAAAGAGATGATTGACCTTCATGAAATGGAACTTTGGTAAACTCTTCATGCCCCCCTCAATTCAAAGAGGTTCCAGGGGTAGAGGGTACTGAGGAGGTTTCCTTTGACTTCAATTCCAGCACTTTTTCTACCATATTACTGTGGCCCATAAGCTATTGGGATTCAAGAGATATCTTTGAGTCAGCTCCTCCAAATATGTCCCTAATTGGCGTTACCATTATTCATGAAACTGCCACATCTCATGTTTGGATTAAGGTTGTTGAACAACATACAGCCTTTTTAATGTAAAGGCTGTGGTAAAATAGTAAATAGTAAACATTAGCAATTATCAGCTATTAACACCACATCTTGAGTTAGCTTATCTGTTGTGATCTGGAAGAGGGCAAAATGTTAAGAATGGGGAAGGAGACTAATAAGTTTTTAATAGAGGATATAATTAAGGAAAATACAGGTTATAGGATAAGTGGCAGTCAAGCGCTGCCTTGGTACACTGGGTATATACTTAGTATATACTGGCATATATACGTGTGTGCACATACACATACACACACACACACACACACACACACAAGGTAACTACTTCAAGAACAGTGAATCACAACCTTTACTATCTCAATAATCTTGTCTTCAGTCTAGCCTTACCTATATTCATTTTCTTTCTTGGGGATGGAGGATGAGAAAGTATCACATGGTTTCCCTTTTATCCATTAAGCTTGCCTCTATGTCATCTTTGTAATTATTCTATTAACACACTTAAATACTAATTCTACAAACATGAAGTTAGTATTGACATCACAACTAAATTAAAATGCTACAACAGTCAAATGTTACTGTAGCTGCATTATATTTCTTGGTAAAAATGGTTAGTCATTATCTTAAGTCTGTTACCAAAATCTCTCTTTCTTTTGAATTACAAAGAAACCACTAGTCAGATTCCAAAATCATGACCTACTTGGGGCAATTTATGATTTTAGCCTTTAGAAGGTTTTGACAAAGCAATGAATATGCCCTAATTATATTCCTCTGTGAAAATCTTACTCTTCTGCTTTACTGTGGAATTGTAGGTGACCCTGAGTCCTCCAAGTCCACACCATCAGAAAGCAGTAACTGTCAGGGCCTAGCAAGTTAGAAAAGCTTTGAATATGGGCCAGCACCAGAATAAGACTATTTTAAGAGGACCAGCCTGGCTAAGGTTGGAGAGATTCATCTAGCATGGTCTCATCTCACAGAGACATGTTATTAAGTCACTGTAGGGTTTATCATCTATCATGAAAAGGGGAAGATTGACACCCCCCAAATTAGATATGCTTGAAGTATTGATAGGGATTTTTTTTCTAATTGCCTAGAAGTTAGTCACTATATGGTCATATACTGTAAGTATTCAAGAATAGCCAACCTTGGGGCTAAGGGAGAACTTTGTTGCCATCCTTTAAGCAAAGGTGAAGAAAATTTTTTTCCTATTACAAAGGAGTTTGATATGTTGGTTAAATATGGGGAAGAAACATGGTATAATTTAAAGCATACCAGATTGGAGGTCAGAGGACATGGATTCAAACCTTGATTCTCCCACTTGTTGCTTAGGTAAGCTTAAGAAAACTGCTTAACCTCTGTGGGCCTCAGTTTCCTCAACTGTAAAATGAAATATTTGGACCAGAGGATGTAAGATATATTCTGGCTCTCAGCCTATTTATTATATTAAGATCTGTTAGTTTTGTATCCTCTGAAAAACAAAATGATATAGATTTAAATATCATTTCGACTCTCATCAGTGTAATACATAAAAAATATTGTTATTTGTAGGAGGGAGGGGAGGAACAACTGTTGGAGAACTTTGTCAGTGACATGAGTAAATTCTGGTTTATACCTTCATTCAGGTCTCCCACCTTTGCGGCAGATTTAAATACTATGACGATGCCGTCTGAGTGCATGTCAACTCAATATTTAATGCACTTTCCTCATTTGTAAAATGAGGGTGGTTGAACTATATGGCCTTTATGGTACCTTCTAACTCTAAATCCATGATTATATAATTCTGTAAATGGGATAAGTTCCTCTATGTTTAGAACCAGCTAAATTTTCTTATTATCTACCATTTCCATTTGTGCCAGCCATTATAATGCCATAGCTACAATATGCCATCTACTTTTACCACCTTACTTCATATTACAAACTTTCCATTCCAATCAATTACTAACTCTTCCCCATATGTGACATTCTATCACAAACTTCCATGTCTTTGCCGAGGTCTGGAATGTGCCATTTCCCCAAATTGCTAATTTCCTTCAAGGTAAAATCCAGGTGCATCTTCCTACATGAGATTTTTCCTGGTTCCCCCTAGTTAATGTCTTTCTACTTCATGAAATTGCTCCAACTCCCAATCCGGTATGCTTGTTCTTTAAAGACTTTCTATGCAATTATCTGTGTAAATGTTGCATCCACTCCAGTATGGCATAATGTTCTTGACAACTGGCACAGTCTCATTTATATTTTGTATACTTACCCCCTAATGCAGTGCTTTAAACCTAATGAGTACTTAACCAATGTGTGTGAACTGGACATGCCAGTGTCCAGTTCTCTTTTTTAATGGATATTATCAAATTTGGCAGACAGTTAAAAATATGAGAACATGTACAGCTGAATATATATATATATAAATACATATTATATATATATATATATTCATTTAGTCAGACAAGAAATGACCAAAAAAATAGAATGAAATAAGGAAGCATTGGGAATCTAAAGATCATAAAAGCATTGATTTAGAAATATAAGAATTCATAGAGGTCTTCTGTTCCAACTCCCAACCCAATCAATAATTATAATAGCCAATATTTTGGAAGGGCATCACCTGTCATACTGCTCTGTATCTTACCACTGGAACCAGATGGTTCCAGAGAACAAAGTGTGACTGGTGAAAACCCTGCCTCACTAAAATCCAATTCACACATAAGTCATGGCATCACCTTCCTGATGTCATGGCACTCTTCCGGAATGAAGCACAAGCAGCAACAATAGCCAACATTTACATAGAGCTTGAGGTTTGAAAAGCATTTTAAATATATTCTCACACTTAAATGAATCTTAAATTCTTTCTACAACCTTCTGAGCAAGAATTTTCTCAAAGATCTCCCTTCCTGGAGAACTCACTCCTCCCTAGAGGCAACTTACTCTATTTTTGAACTAGATGATTTCCAATATTGTTTCGATCTTTGATTCTGTGATGTTTGTATATCTACACATACACATCCATGCACACCCAGAGGCACACACATCCATTGTATATATTTGAATTGCCAATTAATTTATGGAATTATTAAATGGGGTAGTCAATTTGGTTCTTTGAATCCTCACGGTCATGGCAAGATCATGATGGCAGCAGGACGTAATGCTTCAATCACATTTTAGTTAATAAGACATAGGGGGTACAGAAGTAGTGGCAGAAAAAACACAGAGGAAAATGGTCTAGGGGGTGGAGGTACAAAAGTACACAGAATTGGGACAAGGATGGGGATGGGGATGGGGTAGCGGAAGAAGACAAAGAGTAAAAGGAAGAAAATGGGGAGAGGGAACTTTACGTATATAACCAGAGTTTGGAGTTGCCAACAATTGGCAGCATGGATCCAGATGGAGATGGAGGAGTGCTTGGCGAGGGGGACAGGAGTTTGGAGTCTCATTTTTATAGGGTTTTCTTGGAGGGCAAAGTAACTCTTATCTGTGCCACTTTGATGTTAGTACATTAGCATATCAATATCATCTCAAAGTTATCGGCAACATGTGGTGTTCTCCTGGTGTTTGTGTAGATGTCAGGAGTATATCTGAAACTTACAGAGAATGGCAGTTAGTAGGACCAAAAAAAAGCTCTAACACCAAGACCAAGTTGGCTTTGCTTGATTTCACGCATAGTCTCAGAATATGATTTTTTAAGTTAATTTATAATTTTAAGTTAATTAAGTTAATTTATAATTTGTAAGTAACCATTATGTTCCTTTGATCCATAAGATAGTCTATAAATGACTTCCAGGATTCCCTTTGCAATCTTACTTCCTGCTATTGTTACTTCATACTATTACTTACAAACTTTCTATACTTACTTGAAGAGGAGGATGGCCAGGGAGACCAGAAGACACAATTTCAACAGAGTATTTACATGTTATTTGGGGAGTAAAAAGACAGAAAGATTCAATGGGGCATCCAAGACATAAGTACATTCACATTCATGGATATACATACCTGCACACACACATGTGTATGTATATATGGTAATCCGTCATATAATACATGTGTATACATGTATAATATGTGTGTACATGTGCACATGCATGTTGATAATATAAACCTTTCTCTTTTGTATATGCAGGCTTATATATTTGTATTTACCCTTCAGAAGAAAAAGCCCTTTCAAAATCTGATATATGAAGAAATTAAAAATATTTACCTCAATGTAAACTAATATTTTGTTTTATTTTTAAATATATAACTCAATTCTCCCTTCCCCTTCTCTTTTACTGCTTCTTTCATGCTCTTCTTAAAATTGTCTGTACCTTTTCACAGGATCTTCTCCTCTCCCACAGGTTGAAAATGCAGAACATTCTCTTTTTTTTAATATTTTGAGTTCATTTAATGGAGTCTGGCTCTTCGTTTCATCCCTGGTAAGTTTCAGTATAATGATGCCTTCAGCCCTCGAAATACCCAGTATACTGTGGACACTCAATAAATATTAAATGAAGGTGATAATGACAGCCTGAGCTAGGCATTAAAAGATGCTATTACTCTTGACAGTTAGGTAATTCCTTCCTTACAGTGTATTTTTCCTCAGACAGCTATCACTTCCCAGCTTTCAGAGGCACAGATGCTATCCTAAATTAATTCTTGAGAGTGGCATGTTACAGCCTTATGACAACATATGTGTGTATAAGTATGATATTTGGCATGTGCACATGCCATGGAAAGACATGTCTATTTGGCAAAATTGTTTTAAAAACTGTTTCAGATTGCCACCCCAATTCTATCAGCTGTGCAGAAACGAGTCAGGGTGTATATGTTTGCATATTGTCAGAAGAAATTATCAATTAGGAAGGAAAGAAGGAAGGAAGGAAGGAAAGAGGTAAAAATAAAATAAATAAATAAAAACACCATAAAGATCTACAGATAGTTTAGTCAATTATTTCACAGACTTTTAAGATTGGTTTTGGCGACTTCTCAAAAATATTACCCAAGACAAAATAGAACATGAATAACTTGGATATCCATATTTGCTCCAGGGAGGGTTTCTGTTGGGAGAGAGGGGAATTAGAGGATAATAAAAATGCTAGGAAGAAAGAAAAGGGTACTAATTAAATAATTTAAAATACATGGAGTAACACAAGAAGATGAGAAGGAGCACAAACAAAAGATAATTTGGTTACTACCTCATTTGATTTAAAATATGCTTTAAAATACTGTATGTAACAGAAACCCATGGTTTTATAGATGAAAGTTTAACATAAGAGCTGGGAGCCAAAACATAAAAGTCTGAGGATCCTTTAAGATACGGGTAACGATAATGGGGTTGCCTTTCTGCCGTTGCCCATAAACTCTTCCAATTCCAATTGGTGGCTTCCTCCCAGAAACTCCATTTTGAAGTGCCCAGGTCAGCAATTCACAATTCTTTACTTCTCTCCTGACTCTACTCATGAGACTCAGGTATTCATTCATTCATTTACTCATTCATTCATTTCTCTCTATATTGGTTTTGTTTGATTATACCAAATAGACCATTTCCTAGCATCCATCTCCCTTGTAATAACCATGCTTGTCCTCCTGTGGCTTTCACAGCCTGAAGATTCCTCTGCTTTTGAGCCCCACCTAATTAGTAAATTTCACCCCGAAATTCTATTTTGAGGAAGCTATATTCATTCTTTCAGTTGTCTCTCGATTGTCTACCTTCTCCACCACTTCTCATTTATTGCCCTGCACTTTTCGTTTCCTGTTATGGGTTGTTTGAATGTAAACTCCTTGAGGGTAGACACTATCTTCCTAGAAGAGAATATAGAAGGGACACAGAAATATCGTCATGTCTCTAGCTTGCCAGCCACAATAAAGTAAAAACAAGTAAGCACAAGGATTTAAAAAGAAATCAGGTAACCTTGAACAATGTCTCAGGAGGTCTTTCTTCGTGGGGGTGGGGAATGGAAGGGTTTGAAGGAGATGGAATAGAATGTGATACACAGAAGATAGTCAAAAAGAATCATGTCTGAGAAATACATGTGAGGATCTTCCAACAGAAGTGGATTCCAGAAATTCTGAGGAATAAGCAGCCTAAGTAAGGATTGATAACGTAAGCGACTCCATAGAGACATCATGAGAGATATCATCCAGCAAGAATCAAATGAAGAAGAAATAAGTGGTTGTGACTAGCTGATGATTTGTAGCTGAAAGGTACTCAGGCAGTGATCTGGCACCTTGAAACAAACAATAGTGGTCCCCTTGGTTTTTCAGACCCATAAGCAGGACTGAACTCCTGAGAATGTCAAACCTGATGACAACTCGTTACTTCTGGTGTCTCTCATAGGGACAAGTAGAACTTATTTAGAAGTAATTTAGGAAAATCATTCTAAGGATTATGAGGTCCTTAGGGGCACAGGTGGTGTTTTCATCACTGCTTCTGATTAAAAGCAGGGACTTCAGAAAAAGAAATAGAGGTTTAGGAAGGGAACAGATGGTTGAGAACATGTTGTTTGAGAACAGGATGTGAGTAGATAGATCAGGATATAAAAGGGAGGAATGATGGGCTTTTGGCCAGTGAGGTGGTGCACTCATGATTTCTTCTGAGAACATATTTGGCTACAGTCTTATAAATTTAAGAGGGATAAAACAGATGAAGGACAGACAGAGAGAAAGTAACCCTACATATATCTACCAAACTGCATATCAGGGAAAGTAAAAGTGAAGAATGAAAAAGGGATAAATTTGTAATTTAATTAAAATAGGGATCCTCTGGATGAGGAAAATCCTTAGATCAGTGAAGATTGGCACCTGTCAATTTATAGTATTAGAGAGTTGTTTGAAGCAGAGGTATCAAACTCTCAGCTATAGGCATACTGGGTATTTGAGGAGGGGGAGAAAACAGATTAAAATTTAGTTGAGAAATGTTTTAAATGAATAAAAATATAATACAACGTGATGTTCATTTGTAGTTTTCCAAGTCACTTCGCAGGCCCCAGTGAGACACACACACACACACACACACACACACACACCAATACACACTTCTGTATGTTTGTGTGTATGGTATGTGAGTGTATGCGTATGTGTGTGTGGGTATGTGTGTGTGTGTGTGTGTGTGTGTGTGTGTGGTGGGGATGGGACTATTTCCTAGAATGATAATTACTATCTTGTATATAACGATTTAAAATTTGCAAAGCATTTTACAAATATGTTCTCATTTTATGCTCGCAAGTCTGTCAGGGAGGTGCTAATACCATCCCCATTTTTCAGATAGGAATAAAGATCCCAAAGGTTTAAATAACATTCCCAGGACCATCCAGTTAGTCATTGCCCAAGACCAAATTTGAAACTCAGTTATTCCTGCCTTCATTTCTCAATTGTGTCACCTCACCATCTTTATTCAAAAGAAACAGAATTTTTCCAAAAAAAAAGAGGAAATAATAGCATTACGTGTGAAAAATATGCAAAATGAATCATCAACTTTCATGTGGATAATGTTCCTCCAACAGGGTGTTATGTTTCTATGACCACCAAAACCAATAATCTTTTACTAAAGATCACTGAAAATACACTTTTTTGTTACATAATTCTTTACAACAACATTAATTCTGATAATATGCCTTTTTCCTAGCAAGGTAACATGAAATAACCCACAAAAATGCGGCACACAATATAAAATTGGTAACATGAAAAATATTTTCTTGTTAGTAACTCCTTAGACTTCTGTGACATTCCATGCTAACATCGCAATTAAAAAAACCAAACAAATATTGATTTCAAACAATACTCACTTTTCTTATCACATGAAATATACAGTATCATAAATACTGCACAGCATATAAAATCCTCAACGTTAAAACAATGTTAACCTGAATCTTACTTCCTGTTGTTTCATATGGAAACATGAGAGTTGTACAGTTGAACACACTAATGTTGAGAACTGCTTGTACTCATAAGGAAATCTGGGAAACAGTAGGAAAAAGTATGGTCAAAAGGATCTCAGGGTAAGAGACTCAGAATTGAGGCTATACTACAGATCATTTGGACAGAAGAAAAAGATAGATAAAGAGTTTGGGAAAGATCATCACAAGCCCAACCTGGAAGTATGCAGAACTAGGAAAAAGGGCATAGGAATTTAAGAAGGACAGATTCAGGTTGGATTTAAACTCCTAAAAATGGAGTTCTTCGAGAGTACAATGGGAAAGCTTCAGATATCACATTTGTCCACTCATTAGAAGTCTTTAAAGGGATAGTGGATCATGTCTCAATGAAGATGTGGCAGAAAAGATATTTGTTCAACTATATGTTAGATTAGGTAGACCCTGACAGGATGGTCTATGATTCTGCGAAATATATTTCTACCTCAGTAAAGGCAAGACATTTTTGTCTGTATTGGTCAAATTAAACTCTTGTCATTTCTGCTAAAATTCTTCTCTAATTACATAGCAATGCAAAGATTTTCAAATAGTGTGGTTAATTATGAAGCAATGAAAGAAATAGTAATGATTTTCCAGAACAATTAATAGGAGATGATTTGTTAAACTTTCATTTTTAGTAGCTAATTTCTTCTTTAATTATATATTGCTAATTTTGTGTTTATTACCATATTGAAAAATAATAAGAATAAAAATTTAAGAAGGGTGATTATGACTTATGTGATTTCTTATTTACATAGTTAATTTGCTGGGGCCTTGCATTTTAATTAACCCACCACCACTATCTCAATGAAATTATAATTTAGCTCAATGAATTGGAAAAGCTGTCAAATATTGCACTTAGTCATGCAGTTCTAAGTTTCATTGTCTATTTGGCAAGATTAGGGACTGTACAATGAAGACAATGGATTCAATCCATAAATTTGTCAGACATTTCTAGGGCTTTTCAGAGATTCTGCTGTGTTACCTTGTAACCTGGTATAAGAAAACAAACATTATCTTGAAGAACAGATTGTTGCCTTAAGAAAAAGTAAGTGCTATTGATGGTGGAGGTAACCTGCTAGGAGAAGGACATCCTAGTACTTGATGGAGGATGTTCATTTATCTGTATTCTGTCAGTAGGAGGAGGCGGGGGAGGGTATGCTAAGAAACATTTAGCAACCAGGTTTCCAAAGTTTATGACAAACTTTGTAGTTTAATCTGTATTTTTCATCACTTTCCTAAAACTAGACAATAGACAAAACACAAAGAAAAATTCTTTGTAGCATTTGCCAAATGCTCATGATGAAACTTGCCCGTATGAACTGGCTCCAGCACACTCCTGGCTAGGAGTGACTCTAGGGGTTCAGAAGGGAGAGGAGAAAGTAGGAAGTTATTACGACAGGGATTTTGATTCTCTGAGGGAGAAAAATAGGAGTTAAATCCAAGTGATTTACTGAAATTTTTGTCCAAGTAAAGAGAGGGATTGGGTTAGAGTTTAAATGTAAGGATAGATAGGAAAGGAGGTTTTGAGCAAGGAGAGAAGTCAGCAAAAGCTCCACCATTGTCAGTCAGCAAACATTGATTGAGCACTTACTACGTGCCATAAACTCTAGGTGAAAGTTGGGGAACATTTTTCTCTCATGATCCTACAAAAACACATGTTGGTTTTTCATACTGAAATGTTTCCTCTGGTTTCTAGGGTTTTTTGTTTATTTTCTTCTTAATTTAATGAAATAAAAAAAGCATTGCCCTAATATAGTATAATAAAAAAGATGATTGTACATGGAACTGCAGATCTTTTATGCACAGCTTGCTATTTCTTTTAAATGTATAATAAATTATCATGTATATTTCTTTTTCCCTTTTTTTCTCCTTCCCCACCCTAGATATGTCTACCATTAGACATAAGTAGGCACACAAACACACACACACAATTATTCTATACATAATTCTAATTATCAGCTTTTCTTTTCTCGAGATGTAGATAGCATCTTCCTTGATAGGTCCTTTCTAGTTGATTTAGGTATTTATATTAGTCAAAATGACTTATTTGCTCGAAGTCATTCTTAAAACAACATTCCTGTCACTGTATACAATGTTCTCTTTGTTGTGTTCACTCTTCATTATTTTGTACACCTTTCCATGTTTTTTCGAAGATCATTGAACTCATTATTGCTTATAGTACAGCAGTATTCCAACATAATCATATACCACAACTTGTTCGGCTATTCCCCAACTGATCGGCATCCCTGCAACTTCCAGTTCTTTACCACCACGATGAGAGCTACTATAAAAAACCTGGTTTTTTCCTGTCATTGTTGTTGCAGCCTTGGTTTATGCTATGTTTAAAAAGACTCTTATTTATACTCATAATTAATTACATGAACTCTTTGAGAATAAGATTTGTTGATGCATTTCTGGAATACTATCTACTTCCCCCATTCTTCCAATGAATCCTCCCTTGTAATAACAACAAAATAAATTAGTCAAAACCAATTGATACATTGATAGTTTCCAACAATATATACAATTAGTTCCATCTTTCTACCATGAGGAAAGAGGTCATTCTTGTTCTAGTTTGTTCTCTAGGACCAATCTCATGTGCTGTTGTTGCTGAAGCTGCTTCATAATTACTCAGAGTTAACCTTAGTTTTAGTAATTTTTTCATTGATTATTAGAGTTAGAGCATTTATGTTGAGTTTCCAGTTCTCTCTGTATCATTTCATAGAAACATCCACTTTTTCTCTGAATTCCTCAATTATATGAACTTTCAAAGTTAATTTCAGGCTAAATGTGACTCTGTCTTCATGAGTGCCAACTCAAGGACTCAATTAAACTAAATTCAGTCCCAAGGATAGGTGAGGGTGAGATTTTGTGATCCAAATTACACAAAAACTCCTCTTCACTTGCCAAACTGTGATGATTTGTATGCTCTAACAAAGCAACTCTGCATAATTTGGCCCCTGCACCATCTCACGTATCAACTGAATTTATTCAAAGCTAGTCCTCCCCTGTCTTGCCTATTTAGTCATAATAATGGGTGATAGAAATTATGTAGTGTTTTTTACACATTTAAATTATTATGTTGTTCAGGTATTAACTTCACTGCTTAGCAGAAAATATACCAATGTATTGTAATTACTGGTCTATTCATTCTCCTTGGAATGCCAATAAAAAAATGGTGCTGTATTTTAAGGGATAATCGGTTTTGCAATAAAATGATCTCATATATAGCCATTCTATGGTAGTGACTATTGACATAAACATTAGTATAAAGATAATTAATAGGAGCTGGGCACTTTACAACCATAGAGGGCAAATTTGATTCACTCTCCTTTCCCATGCAATTGCCCAATCTTTCATTTGTGATGAAAAATTTAGCCATGATGATTTAGACAACGATGCAATTTGGTTATTTTGTGGCATAGTTGGTCACTATTCAGGATAGCATCTAATGTAATTTGTTTCTTACTGTATTTATAAAACATTTCATCTGGGTCTTCTCTAGAAGACAGGAAGTGATGAGATATTAAAGGTGCAATAAGATATATGACTCCCTACTTATTGATAATCAAATTGGATTCTCTCTGTCTCTGTCTTTCTCTGTCTCTCTCTTTGTCTCTATCTCTATTTCTCTATCCAATACACCCAGCACTACCCCACTCCAATACTTGATTCATGCTGAACATCATGCCTATTCTGTCCTCTCTATGTAACACTACCTATTGAATCCCTACTCATCCTTTAGAATTCAATTCAGATATCTCCTTCTTAAAGAATTTTTCCCCATTCCTTATAGTGATTGAAAACCTTTTCCGCCTTGAACCACACACAGCAGTTTTTTTTATAGCTTTCTAATGCACTTTTCAAGTGCTTTCTAGATTCTGTAAATTCTTGCTCCAATCTTTCATTATGATATGAAGGTGACAGCACTAGGTTCTAGCAGGCTGCATTAGTGGAGTGAAAGCCCCAACAGGTTTTACTATACTAGTGAACCTTCAAGTATAATCCCCAAAAAAGTTTGACTTTTCTTTTTGGGGACTTGTTTAATATGTTGAAAGAAACTCATCTCCAGTAGGATTGGGCACAGATTCTTTGCCTCTAACAAACAATGAAACAAGAATACAAAATACTCCTTCATGATATACAACTCCTTTCTTCTTTCATGTGTAAGGTAGTTAGTAAGGTAGTATAGCAGATAGTGTGCTGGGTCTACAGTATTGGACCTTCATTCAAATCTGGCCTCATGGGGGCAAGGAGCCAAGAGGGCAGAGTGGAAGGACGGTCCTGTAGAAGATCACCCTGCATAGCCCATAAAATACCTGTAAAAATGACTCTAAACAAATTCTAGGGCAGGAGAAGCCACAAAATGATAGAGGGAAAGCTATTTCTAGCCCAAGGCAGCCTGAAAGGCTGACAGAAGAGGTCTATTGCATTGGGCTCAGAGCAGAGAACAGCCCAGGGCAGGAACAGGACCAGAGAAGGCTTCAGGGAGCCATCAGCAGCAATTCCCAGACTGCTCAACCCACAAATTCCAGAGATAGCCTTAAAGGTCAGTGAGAATGCTCTTTCACCTGAGCGAGAAGCAAGCAGGGTCCTCCACTAGTCATGGCCCCAGGTTGCAGCAGCAGTAGCATCCATTTTTTGGGCCCTCAACTTAAAGACCCTGGGGGAATTGAGAAGCTGATCTGGGTCTCAGCCCTGAGTGGCAGTCCTGGGGTGAGGAGGAACAGTGGTGTGGTGGAGCTGGTGGAGGCTCCAGAAAAGGAATTCTACTCACAGATTCTGGACAGAGGAGTGCTTGTGGTTACTCCCAGACCAGAGAGGAGGCCAGGATAGGAGTAAACTCCTCTCTCTTGATTGTGCCACCTTGGAAGAACTGAGGACTTAACAGGTTCCCAGAGTATAACCTGTCTTGACAAAAGACTTAAAAGTCAAGTAACTGGCTGGGAAAATGCCCAAAACAGAGGGAAAAAAGTAAGACTAGAGAAGGCTACTTTCTTGGTGAACAGGTATGGTCTTCCATCTTTTTGGATGAGGAGGAATAATGCATACCATCAGAGGAAAACCTAAAAGTCAAGGCTTGAGCATGCAACACCTAAAAAATAATATGCAATGGTGTCAGGCCATGGAAGAGCTCAAAAAGGATTTTGAAAATCAAGTAAGAGAGGTGGAGGAAAAATTAGGAAGAGAAATGAGAGCAAGGCAAGAAAATCATGAAAAGCAAGTCAACAGCTTGTTAAGGAGACCCAAAAAATGCTGAGGGAAATAATACCTTTTAAAATAGGCTAACTCAATTGGCAAAAGATGTCCAAAAAAAACAATGAGGAGAAGAATGCTTTAAAAATCAGAATTAACCAAATGGAAAAGGAGGTTCAAAAGCTCACTAAAGAAAATAGTTCTTTAAAAATTAGAATGGAACAGATGGAAGCTAATGACTTTATGAGAAACCAAGAAATTACAAACCAGAAAAAAAAGAATTAAAAAATGGAAGATAATGTGAAATATCTCATTGGAAAAACAACTGACCTGGAAAACTGATCCAGTAAAGACAACTTAAAAATTATGGGACTACCTGAAAGCCATGATCAAAAAAAAAGAGCCTAGACATTATCTTTCATGAAATTATCAAGGAAAACTGCCCTGATACTCTGGGGACAGAGGGTCAAATAAATATTGAAAGAATTCACTTATCACCTCCTGAAAGAGACCTAAAAAGAGAAATTCCTAGGAATATTATAGCCAAATCCAAGAGTTCCTAGGTCAAAGAGAAAATATTGCAAGCAGCTAGAAAGCAACAATTCAAGTACTGTGGAAATACAATCGGGATAACACAAGATCTAGCAGCTTCTGCATTAAGGGATCAAAGGACTTGGGATATGATATTCCAGAAGTCAAAGGAACAAGGATTAAAACCAAGAATCACCTACCCAGCAAAACTGAGTATAATACTTTAGAGGGAAAAATGGTCATTCAATGAAAAAGAGGACTTTCAAGTATTCTTGATGAAAAGACCAGAGTTGAATAGAAAGTTTAACTTTCAAGCACAAGAATCAAGAGAAGCATGAAAAAGTAAACAGCAAAGAGAAGTCATAAGGGACTTACTAATAGTTGAACTGTTTACATTCCTACATGGAAAGATATTTGTAACTCTTGAAGCTTTTCTCAGTATTTGTGTAGTTGGAAGGATTATACACACACACACACACACACACACACATATATATATATATATATATATATATATATATATATATATCAAGAGAGAGTATAGAGTGAATTGGATAGGAAAGGATGATATCTAAAAAAATAAAATTAAGGGGTGAGAGAGAAATATATTTGGAGGAGAAAGGGAGAAATGGAATGAGGCAAATTATCTCATAAAAGAGGAAAGAAAAAGCTTTTTCAATGAAGAGCAAAAGGGGGGAAGTGAGAGGGAAAAAGTGAAGCTTACTCTCATCACATTTGGCTTAAGGAGGGAATAACATACACATCAATTTGGCATGAAAATCTATTTTACACTACAGGAAAGTAGGGAAGAAGGGGGTAAGTGGGGTGGAGGTGATGATAGAAGGGAAGGCAAATGGGAGAAGTGTGGAATTAGAAGAAAACACTTTGGGAGAGGGACAAGGTCCAAAGGAAGAATAGAATAAATGGGGGGCAGGATAGGATAGAGGGAAATACAGTCTTACACATCATGACTATTATAGAAGTATTTTGCCAAACTACACATATATAGCTTATATTGAACCGCTTGCTTTGGGAATGGGTGGGAATGGGTGGGAAGAGAGGAAGAGGGAGAAGTTAGAACTTAAAATTTTAGGACAAATGTTGAGAATTGCCTTTACATGCAAGTGGAAAAGAAGAAATATAGGTAATGGAGTATAGAAATCTATCTTGCCCTACAATAAAAGAGAGAAAATGGAAATAAGGAAAGGGAGGGGTGTGATAGAAGGGAGGGCAAATTGGGGGAAGGGGTAATCAGAATGCACGACATTTTGGAGTGGGGGAGGGAAGAGATAGGGAGAAAATTTGGAACTCAAAATTTTTTGGAAATGAATGTCAAAAACTTAAAATAAATAAATTAATAAACATATAAAATACCAAATTTGGCCTCATATATTTACTTGATTAGTTCTGTGATCTTGGGCAAGCCAGTTAGGTACAATTTGAACTCAAGTTCCCTTGACTGTTAATATTAAACCATATTCTCTCTCTCTCTCTCTCTCTCTCTCTCTCTCTCTCTCTCTCTCTCTCTCTCTCTCTCTTTCTTTCTCTTCACACACACACACACACACACACACACACACTCTCGCAGAGTTGTAAATACCAAGTCAATCCAGTTACACAGGTAGGAAGGGATAGTGCTGGGTCTTAAATCTGACTTTTTAGGGCTATAAATTCAATGTCACTCCCTCCACCCCATCAGTCATGGTGTCTTCCCTCTCACTGAATGTGGGGAAATAGAAGGTCTTCTTCCTTTATTTCACCATCCTTGAATACATGCTAGGATCATCAAATAATTCCAGGTTTGAGAAGGAGCTTATCTTTAAGACAGGAGTCTCTATACAGGTTCCAGCTGCTTTTGGCTTAAAAGAAGCTGTTGAAATCATTAACTGTACCTGACATCACATGGCTTTTATGGTTCATGTAGAGAATTTTCCCCCATCGTTCTGAGATGGACAAATGTCCCTTCTCATGCCTGACTCCAAATCATTTCAGAAGATTGTATTCTAATACCTGAAGTCTGAGTAAGAGAAAATAAAGGTTCTAGGAAATGTTGGCATTCCCACAGACACCTTGCTGGTTTCCTGAGCTCTGCTATTCAGCCCTTCTCTTCTCCCTTGTCTGTCACTACTTTCCTTTGTTCCAGTCCTGAGTATTTAAAGGTCTCAAATATGCATCAATGGGAGCTCATTTAGTTACAGAAGGAAAAGCTGCGTATGTGCGAGGCATGGGTCCAAGCCCCAAAGTTAGGTTTGAAGAGCAGGGACGAGAGGTGGCCAGCCCTGGGATCTTTCTATTGTTTCTCGAAAGCAGCACATCTCCTAGAGATCACTGTGCAGTTCAAAAAAGGGAAGAGGTCAGGAAAGTCTATCCACCAGGGCGTGCTGGAGGGATAAACACTGCAGCTGCCTTTAGGAAGGAGATGGTACATCTAACAAGCATTCTTTCTGGGTCACTCAGTCTAAGAGTTCACGGAATGGGGCTGTCAGTACTGGATCTAAAAATATCGAGGCTCTGGGGCTTAGGACTCTCAAGAAAAGCTAAGATGGCTTGGTTTATAGAGCTTTTGGAGCTCAGACAGTGAGGGATGGGAGCTAGTTTATTCTCTTCTCCATTTCCAAATACCATGGGCCTCAATGTTGTCAAAAACAAAATTCTTTATCTAAGGCCAAAACTTTAGAGTTTCTCACTGCTCTCCAAGGATAAGTCTTTCGCCGTTTCTTATCTCTGTCCCTTCATACTGGCCAACCTTACTGCCTAGAATGTATCCCTTCCTTGCCTCCTTCTCAGAGGCCCTCTATTCAATTAAAATGCAAGTCCAGCTCCATCTTAATCCCCCTGCTTTAGTAATAAGTAGTGCCTTCTTCATCAGATGACCCTATATTTAATTACTTTGTATAAATTTGTATTTATCACAAAATTAATGAATACATTTATTTGTATTTATGAAGTTAATATTTATATGTAATATAAAATATTACATATTTGATATGTATTTCTGCTCCCTCATTAGAATGTGAACTCATTGTGTATAGGGAATGTTTCTTTTTTTTTCCTTTTCTTTTTGGTACTTTTATTTCCACTTCCAAGTACAGAATCTGGCATTATAGTAGGCTATATACAGACACTTGCTGTTAGGTGACACAGTCAGTGGACTACTAGGCCTGGTGTCAGGAAGATTCATCTTCCTGAGTTCAAATGTAGCTTTCAGACAACTACTGTGTGACCCTGGACAAGTCACTTAAAGCTGTTTGCCTACATTCTTCATCTATAAAATGAGCTGGAGAAAGAAATGGGAAACCACTCCAGTAATTTGCCAAGAAAACCCCAAAAGAAGTCACAAAGAGTCAGACATGACAAATGACTGACCCCCAACCACTGTATTTACAAATATTATCTCATTTAGCTCTCACAATAGCCCCAAGAGGTAGGTATTATGCATTATACCTATTTTTCAATAGGAGAAACTGAGGTGAACAAAACTTAAGTGCTTTGTTCAAGATCACACAGCTTGTGTATTTGGTCAAATATGACTGATTGATAAATAGAGATATAGCTGTGTTGGAGACAGTCAAACTTAGAGTCTGGAAGATTGAGCAGATCCAATTTCTACCTCTGAAAAGTAGTAGTGTGATTCTGGCCAAGTCATGACTTCTGTATGACTCAAGTACCTCTCTAGGATTTAGCTACTAACTCATAGAGGGTTTGTGATTTGTACTCATGGAAGAAAGGGAAGCAACAAACATTTATTAAGTACTTACCATCTTCAAGTCACTGTACTACACTGTACTACAAAGAGTATCTCATCTGATTCTCACTATGTTATGATTACTCTAATTTTACAGATGGGGAAATTGAGGCATATAGATGTCAAATAGACTTGTCCAGGGTCATGCATATCTGAGACCAGATGTGAACTCCTCTCTTCCCTACTCCAGAAACAGAACTCTAATCACTGAGCTACCTAGCTAGCCTCATTATTCTGTGGCTCTCTGGTAAGCTTTTCTAAGATATACTTGATGAAAGTTGTCTGTTCACACCAAGGCTATAACTTATTAACTTCCTGAGTGTTTCTGTGCTCTCTTCTTACCCCTCTGAGTACATTTTCTATGTCTTTTGTAGGCTCTTTACTCTCTTCTCATGTTCTAAATGTACATGTTTTCATAAGGTTTAACTTCTATGGGTCCAAGTTTCCTCAGTTGTAAAATACAGGAATTAGACAATATAACCTCCAAGATCCCTTCAAAGTCTAGGGCTGTAATGTTGGGAACTATCCTAGCTAAGGCATTCACTACCAGAAGATTGGTCATCAAATGATGATTTTTAGAACCACAGTTTTTGAAAGTGTTTCCCTAAAGCAGAATGGGTACAATAATCTGTATCAGCCGAAGGAGTCAAAAGAAATCAAAGATTTTTGAAAGATCTTACTATGCATTTTGTACACATTCACAATGAGATGAGATCAGACCTGCTTTAAAAAAATTCATTTGCTATACAGTAAAAGGTAGTTGGGTCTTGGACTTGGAACCAGGAAGATCTGAGATTCAGTTTTGGTTCAGACTCTTTCTTGCTGTGTGATGCAGGACAAGTCATTTAATCTCTGCCTGATTGAGTTTTCACATCTGTAAAATGGAGATAATAATAGCACCTACCTTAGTGGGTTGCTATGGAGATTAAACTAAATGAAATTAAATAAATGAAATCAAATGTGCTAATATGTAAAGCATTTCACAAACCGTAATGCACCAGATACATTTTAACAATTTTAACAGCAATAATATTTATTCCTATTATCAGTAGACATCTTATTTACTACTTTAGTGCAGTAACTCCCTACAAGATACAATATAAATAACATAGAAATAAAGATACAATTTCCTTGAGCTTATTTCTTTCTATTTGCTACAGCAGATGCCAATAGTCAGAACCATTTGAAAGTAAGAGGTAAAACCCAGAGGGAAATGCGCTACTATTTACATTCCTATGAGTCATGTGGGAAATTGCTCTGGTCTCTGTGGGAGTTTAAGGATCTGTTTTCTGTTGTAAAACAATTTATAATAAGAAAAAGAGAAAAAATGAAATGAGGAGGTACATTTTAATTCCTTTTCTTCATTGCAAAACATCTCATGAAACTTTTTGGGTCAAATTTGCTCATGTGGATGGATGGGCCACCGCTGGAAGACAAGATCTACTCAGTCTGTCATTTGGCATTACAGATGTGTGACTGAACATGCAGAAATGAACATCTGCATGCTCAGAGACTAGCTGTAAGGAAAATCATTTGCTTTTGATGTGACTTAACTCAGTTCTAAACCACATGACATTTTTAAACACATTATTTAGATCTGCATTAGAAACATGTCCCTTTAAACATAAAAAATAAATAAATAAAAAGAATCAAAAGAAAGGCCTAAATTTGCTCACTAATTAGACTGTCCCTCAGAATGAAGTATCATAGATTTGCTAATGAAATGAAACATATAGGAGATGTGGTCATATAAACCATCTGGCATGAAATTTTGGCAGATAATTAGCTAATTGAATACCTGTGACAACCAGTTAATTTTCATAATCAGCGGATAGTGGATTCAGGGTATTCACTCATTCAAACCTTTTCTTTAATATGTGTAAATGAACCTTCTGCCAGATGGGTCTGAAATCTGAATATTGTTCTTTCTAGAAAATGGACTTTGACTGTAAAGGCTAGACTTTTGTACGTGAACGTTTTGGTTGCTTGTTTTCCAAATGTAGTTATTTAGAGAGAACTCTTGGAGGATTCCTTGTTATGAGGTATATAAGTGGTATGGGAGACATTGATGGAATTTACCACAATGGGAAGAATGTCTTTTGTCCTTCTCAGTGTTTCTAGTCCCTGCTTGACACTTCCAAATTTTAAATCCATTTGCATGACCCAGAATATTGCTAGAGGGCACAGGTTGAAAGGAGGGAAAAGAAGGGAGTATGAACATTTATTTCTAGCCTTAAAAAGACTCAGAGGAACATGATAACCATATGAGGTGGCATGCTGCCTGCATCCTGACAAAAAAAAAAACAGTATTGAAAATTGGTAGGTTTAAATTAATATGTAAATTTAAAATTAAATGCTAAATTGCTATGCGGCTAGTGCTAAGCTATGTGCATGCTTCCCCCACTTCTTTTCCCTTTTGAATAACTGGAGAAAATAAGTTAGCCAACCCAAGAGATAAGAATCACTGTAATGGTATAGCAGCAAGCACCCTACACATCCAGGATGGCCTGCTAGTACAGGTTCTTAGATCTGCTTTTCTAGAAGGAAAGCAACTTTTCTTCTTCAATCACATATACCAACAGAGAAAATACAAGCACTTATGAGGGACCCTCAGTACAGAAATGGAGTACCTTGGATAAATTTTACAGGTGAAATTTACTATGAATGGCTAAAAACCAAAGAAATTATGTCATCCACCAATGTATACCTACAAAACTTCATCATATAAGTCTCTGGGTTCATATAATGAGGTATAAAGAAAATAAAGTGTCATACCAATACATCTTTAAAATGATCTTTTCTGTTGAAATAAGCTTTACAATGTGTTTAGTTAGTAGGAAATTCTGATAAATATACTAGGCAGACAAATATGTTTTCTGATTTCTAGCCAAGGTACTGTTACCTTTTCTTTCCCCTATTCTCTTTTTACATCTTCCTAATCAAAAGAAAAGTAACAAAAAATCATTTATAGTAAAATGTGAATAATATCACCATTCTTCAAGGAATTTGAAATTGTTTAAAGGATGTCTTTAACTATAACACAATTTTAGAGGTTACACCTTAAAAGGGACTTTAGATAATGTCACATAAAACAGCTTCATCTAATAGATGTGAAATGAGACTAACCACCAAAGCCAGTCCTTTATGAGCATGAGCATAATGGCACTAACATAATTCTCTATAGAGAAGAAGCTGGGAAGCCACTTTACATAAGGGTTGTAATGCTCTATAAAGGAAATGCCTTGGAGAGATTGAGAGAATGAGTAGAAATCTGCAGCTGGTTCGATAAGTTCATGATGAATAGGAGACTCTTGATTGACCAAATCTGTGGAGCAAAACACTGATAGAGTGGGGAGAAGGTAGGACAAAGGATCTTGGTTCAATAACATCAAGGGTGAAACGAGATTGCCTATTGTCACCACTGTTATTCAATATTGTACTAAATTGTTAGCTATAGCAATAAGAGAAGAAAAAGAAATTGAAGGAATTAGAATAGGCAATGAGGAAATAAATCTATTATGCTTTACAGACTGTATGCTGTTAAATTTAGAGAATCAGTTTAAAAAAAAGATGAAATAATTGACAACTTCAGCAAAATCATGGGATAAAAAATAAACCCATAGAAATCATCAATATTTCTATAAATTACCAGCAAAGACCAGCAGGAAGATAAAGAAGGAATTCTCTTTAAAAATAATTGCAGACGATATGAAATGCTTTGGAGTCTACCTGTGAAGACAAAGCCATAAACTAAATGAACATGATTACAAAACACTTTTCACACAAATAAAGTCAGATCTAAACAACTGGAGAAATGTTAATTCATTGTGGATAGGCCAGGCCAATAGAATAAAGATGACCGTTCTACGTAACTTTATTTGCTTATTCAGCGTCACACCAATGAAACTACTAAAAATTATTTTATAAAGCTAGAAAAATAATAACAAAATTCTGGAAGAACAAAGGTCAAGACTATCAAGGGAATCAATGGAAAAGGAAATATAAAGGAAAGTATGCTAGCAGTACTAGATCACAGACTTTATTATAAAGTGGTACTCGTTGAGACAATCTCATACTGGTTAAAAGACAGAGTGGTGGATCTGTAGAATAGATTAGGTAACAATGCACAGTAGTAAATGACCATAATAATCCAATGATTGATCAACCCAAAGTTCCAAAGTTCAGGGACAAGAATTCACTTTCTGACAAAAACTGCTAGGAAACTTGAGAACAGTTTGACAGAAACTAGGTATAGATGATATCTTATAATTAGATAATGTCAAAATGATTTAAGCATAGTGATATCATAAGCAAATTACAGGAGCATAGAATAGTTTACTCATCAGAACTAGAGAAAAAGAAAGAATTTACAACCAAGAGATAGAGAAGAGCATTACTAGGTGTAAAATGGATAATTTTGGTTACCTAAAATTAAAAAGGTTTTGTATAAATGAAACCAATGTGCTCAAGATTAGAAGAAAAGCAGGAAAATGAGGGGGGAAATTATGTTTCTCTGGTAAGATCTTCATTTCTGAAAATATAGAGAATTGAGTTAAATTTATAAGAATACAGGTCATTCCCCAAATGATAAATGATCAAAAAAATATGAACAGGGAGTTTTCTAAAGAAGAAATTAAAGCTATCTATAATCATATGAAAAAAGTACTCTAAACTCCTATTGATTAGAGAAATGCACATTAAAATAACTCTGTTGTACCATCAATGTGCCTATCAGATTGGATCACATGACATAAAAGGAAAATGATAAATGTTGTAGAAGGACATGGACAAATTGAGACACTAATGCATTGTTGGTGAAGTTGTTAACTGATACCACCATTCTGGAGAATAATCCAGAACTATGTGAAAAGCACTATCAAACTGTGTGTATCCTTTTATCTAACAATGCCTCTCCTAAGCCTATATCCCAAAGAAATCAAAAAAGAGGAGGGGATATTCATAACAGCTCTTTTTTATGGTGGCAAAGAATTGGAAATGTAGGGGATGTTCATCAATTGGGGAATGACGGAAGACGTTGTGGTATATTATTGGGATGGAATACTATTTATTGTGCTACAAAAAGAATTATGGTCAGGATGGTTTCAGAAAAATCTGGGAAGCCTTATATGAACTTATGCATAGTAAGATGAGCATAATCAGTACATTGAACACAGTAATAACAATACTGCATGATGATCAACTCTGAATGATTAGCTATTCTGATCAATAAAATTATCCAGGACAATTCCAAGGGACTTATGATGAAAAAATGCTATCCACTTCCAGAGAAGGAACTGATGATGTCTGAATGCAGTGAGAAGCATACTTTGATTACTTTATTTTTTTTACTGTGTTTTCTTTTGCGGCAAGGCTACCGTAGAAATGTTTTACATGACTACAGATGAATAAACTATATAGAACTGCTTTCCTTCTCAAGGAGGGGGAAAAGAAAAAATATGGAACTCAATTTTTAAAAATGTTCATGTGAGTTTCCATGTAATAGAGAAAAATAAAATTAAAATTAAATATGGAAAAATAAAAGGTCTTGGTCTACCTTGGCCCCTTTTCTCTTTATTTGATTTTCTCCCATTATTTGACTTTTTGCTTAATAGTGACAAAAGAAACCATGCTAATGAGAAAGCCCTCAGGCCCTCTCTCTCTGAGAATAATATGTAGCCCCTTGAATATGGCTCTTGGTCCTATCCTTATCATTTGTTCTTTTATTTTAGATGAAGAAAATTGGAGGATGTAACCTTGTGAGTTTTGAAAAATCAAGAGAGCAAGCCACCTGAGGTCCAAGAGTATTGTTGTTAAGCTTGTGCTGGTTTTTACAACCAACTCAGTGTGATGCCCCCCAACTATCCAGGAGTCACCTTCAGCACCAGCCCAGACGTATGTAAGACAAAGACTCATCTGGTAGGAATAGCAAATTTGGGCATGAACCTGGTGGAATTAATACTATATAGAAGTCACATTCAATCTGAAACCACTCTCTCTAAATACCTAGGAGGTTCTGTTACATTAACTGCTTAAATGGAATTGAGGTGCTAGTTACTGGAACCTAACAATATATGTGGGGAGGGCACTGAAATGGGAATTTGAGTTGATAATATTATTGAAAGATACTCCCAATTCCTTAAGGGGGCATCTAGAACTTTGAGGGAGAAATGTGGCAGCCTGGTTCTCGGATAGTGACCCCAGAGCAGACTCTCTAAATGAATGAAGATGCGGAGAATCAAATTCTTGTAGGGTCTTGCCAAAGGTTACCCAGATTAAGACTTTTGTGATTACTGTTTATGTTTGTCCATTCAGAGGGAAACTTCCCCTTGGGAAGGGAAGAAGAATATTGGACTGGTCTAGGCAGCCATAAAATTAGCCAAAAACTAATGATAAGTTGGCAAGTTATCACAATAATGAACAAATACCTATACTTAAATCTCAGTTATAGGCTAAGTGATCGCACTTCAAAAACAACTTCACTAAAGCAGTTTACACTCACCCTACAGACCATTTTAAACTCTGGAAATTAGCTTAATTTATTTTAGCTTAGAGCCAAAATAGTCAATGTTAATTGACAATGTAAAATGCCTCTATTACCAAAAATATCCCCAATTTGCTTCCATTTTCCCCAAACTTAGAGACTATGAAATGAGGGATGAGCCATAACAAATTTAAAACTGACCCTGAGGATGAGCTCCTAATGTCTTTCATCATTTGGCTTTTTTCTCCTTATTTAAAACTGTGTTCTAGTCTCTCGAGACTACTTGCTAGCCCCTGTATACATCTTTCACTTTTCACCTTACTGTTTTTAATTATAATATTCTTTACTCTCAGAATTATGACTTTTAATTATATCATTCAATACCCTGATTTCTGCCTACTAAATTCATGTCAATCCTTCAAGTCCGAAGTCAATGATTTCTCCTCCAAGAAACCTTCCTTGATTTTCTTCCCCTCCCAGGTCACCTTACTCAGAAATTCTTTGTTCCTTCTTGGATCTCAAAACATATTGTCTCCTTATTTCTTTGAATGTTGAGAGATGCTTTTTGGTAGAGTAGACAATTCCTCAGATGCAAATTTGAGTCTTGTCAGGTTCCAGTAAGGGGAGAAGGGAAAACACTCTAAGAGTAAATCCAAGAGGCTAAAGGAAAGGAGGGTATATTGTATTCAAGGTCATCTAGTCCAATCATTTTTCATATGAAAACAGTAGTGTCTTAAAAATTGAAATGACCTATGGTTCAGAATAAATGAATAGCCAATAGCATTCAAATACAAGTATTAAATTTTGTAACTGAGATGTTTTCACTGAGTAATTCTCCCACTAATAGGGGACACAGATCAGCTGTGAAATACCAAAACAAAGTTCTGAAGACAAATGTGAAAGACACTAAGCAGAAACTCTTTTGGTATATGTTACTCTAGTTTCAAAAAATAGAGAACTCAATCATGAATCATACAAGAAGCCCAGGATAAAAAACAAAGACTCAGGAAATAAAGTCCTCTTGAGTGACTTTCATGAAGGCACCAGGTAAAAGAGAAAAAAAAACTTTGGTTCACATGTCTGGGCTGCTGCAAGCTTGGTGTAGCTTCTCCTAGGGATACTTCCCTAGTATTTCACACACTGCTTCCTAACTGATATACAGGTTGGGCCATTCTAGTGGAGGTACATCAGAACTAAAAGCAGTTCTAAGGTGATTTAGTACCTGCCATAGTAGGGCCAAATAGAGTTTTAATGATTTTTTCAAGGAAAAGCAGAGAAATTACAAAATAACTAAATCTTTTTTTTTTTGGTGGGGAGAAATGGGGTACTGCATGGATCATTGAATGAATGTTGCATTTGTTAGGTGGCTCTTTTGGCATTATCAAGTGACATAAGTAATGAAAACAAAGCAACAGAATGAAACAGCTTATGAAGGACAACACAACCTCCAGACTTGCTTTTTCGTTTGATAGTATGTATCTCCATGATTTATCAGTCTGGCTCAAATGTATTTTGGACTGAATCACATACATTGAAAAGTGGTTTGGGATTTCCTAGTTATCCAATGACTTGGTATGGAATTATCATTCATATCAGTTTGAATCATTTCATATACAGAGAAGACTAATTTTAATTGTCAGGCATACAAGCAAGATTCTACACATAAGCCTACAAACTTGAATTTGATATAATCCACAATCAATTTTGTGATGATATAATTTTGGTCATCTAAAAGATATATCAAAGGCAGTACTCAGTGGAGAAAGAACAAACCTTGGGTTAAATAGAATAGTTAGGTTCAGTCACTAAAACATACTTCTGGTCTGAAAATAAAGAAACGAGAATGTCTCAGTTCCCGAGACTAAGTTATAGGTGATCTGCCTGTCTGTTAGGATGTAGCCTTCAAGTCTACTCTAAGAAGCTTGCAACTGCCTAGCTTCAGAAAGGAAACATTTTCTTCTGCTGTCTTCCCTGGAATTGTGTTTGGGCACAGCTTCCATATTATAAGGAAGGTTGTGAGATAGCAGGAATTCATTTGGCTTGTCCTTGTTTACCTGAAGTTCTTGGAAGGACAAAGTTTGGGTTCCATTCCTGAGATCTAGTAGTATTCTTCCCTAACTCTCTAGTTCTTGAACCACGATCATATCAAATGTGCAATTGTCCCTAAATTGCTGAAATTGCTGCATCATCTAGATGGCACAATTTAAGACTTAAGGTTAACAAAGGAGTTCCAATCCAATCTTAGTTACTTACTAGTTGGGTCATCTTTGGCAAATAAATCACTTGACCCTGGTTTCTCAGTTCTTTTATCTGTAAAACAACCTGGAGCTAATTTTTGCCATCTTTACCAAGAAAACCTCAAATGAGATCATGAAGAGTTGGACACAACTGAAATGACGGAATAAGAAAAACTAGATAGCACAGTCAGTAGAGTGCTGGACCTAAGATCAATAAAATAGGAGTTCAAATTCAGCTTTAGATAACTACTAGCTACGCAACCAGGGCAAATCATGCTCTTTGGTTACCTCCATTTCCTCATGGTAAAATGTTGCTAATAATAGAACCTACCTCCAAAGGTTGCTGTAAAGATCAAATGAAATAATATTTTTTAAAGGTCTTAGCGCAGTACCTGGTACACAGTAGACACTATAAAAACGTTAGCTAATTAGTACCATCATCATCATCCATCATCATCACCCAAAAAAAGGGCTGTGTGGCTCTGCTCCTCCATGATCCTACCACTAACCATATAAATTTCTAGCTAATGTGACACTTTCCCACCACCCCTCCCTCATATGTTGCTTCTCTCCTTAGAATACAAACTCCTTGAGAGCAGGGGTTGTGCTTGCTTTGCATTTGTATCTCTAGTGTTTTTCACAGTGCTGAGCACATAAAAAACATTTCACAAATGCTTTTTAAAATTTTTGATTCATTCACAAAGTCACACAAGGAGAAAATTGCAGAGTTGTAGTTTAAACTCATATTCCCTGACTGTAAATCCATCACTCTTTCCACCATATCATACTGCCTCTGCTTGTGGAACAAGGATTTGGCTCCTAGAGGCTGAGTCCCCCAAAACAAAGGACCTCTCCAGTACCTTGGGTGTCCTGGTACTCATGATCTAAGCTACAGTTGCTCAGTATCGATGATTATTTCATTTTCCTTTGAGTCACGCATAATGGTAAACCATTGAAAAAGTAACCTGAAAGAGACCAGAAAAAAAATTTATTTGTGATAGTCGACTCAAAAATTGGTGGAAAAAAGTATTCATTTGTTTGAAAAATTTAAGAAACCACAAATAGTCTTCTCTCTTGGCACATCCATAGTCAACCTTTGGTCATCTACTTTGTCATCTTTCCAGCTTCCTCCAACTCACATCTGGTGCTGACATTGCAATCATTTCACTGCTCATTGGCTTTTCCACCTGAAGGGAAGAGAAGTCAAGGGTGATGACACTCCAGATAGTTTGGTTCGTTGCTCACAGTTCTGCCAAAACATTTGATAGAAGAATGTAAAAATCTAAATAAAATTTATTATTTAATTTACAACTATGGAGTTAGAATGCTTTAACAGAAATAGGGTTGCCTAGGGTAAAGTCAACTTTTATTCTGATTGGGGTCCAGCTGAAAGAGGGATGATGGAAGATTCAGAGAATGATAAAATTTGACTGCTGTGTTTTCTTTGGGACTACAAGTTCACAGAATAATCAAGTCATAGATCATAGAATTAAGAATTAGAAAGGACATCAAGGGTCAATTAGTCCAACCCCCTTAATTTTATAGAGAAGAAAAATGAGACACAGAGTAGTTAAGTCAAGGCCACATTGCTTGTATGTACTTGAGGTAAGATTAGTGATTTAAACATATTCTGTGGAAAGAGTATAATTCAATGGGTTCTGGGATTTAGTCTCTCAAGGCACAATGTTTTACACAATCGGGTATTTTATTGCCCCATTACCTTAGGAGCTCCTTAAAGGAAGGCCCTCGGATTCATAGGCTCATATCAATGACAGCACTCAAAGAAGTTTAGAGAGCTTAATGCACTTTTCTCTTTTCATCTTCATATTGCCAGTGCCTAGCACAGAGCCATGCATGTATTTGAGCTCTAAGAATCATAGGATCATAGAACTGAGCTAGAATAGAAGTTCATATGTCATCTAGTTGAAATTCATCCTCTTACAGATGAAGGCAGGTAAGTGATTTTGCCCAAGTTCACACAAGTAAAATCAAATTGTGATTTAAATCCATGTCCTCTGATTCCCAAATTGATGCTCTCTCCATTGAACAATCTCTTCCCCCATTACTATACCTGACAGTGTCCTATACTCTTACTGCAATGATGCCAGCCAAAAAAATTTAATCAAAAATGATCCAGTCACTCCCAGAGCAGTAGCTCTCAGTGTGATTCACAGACTGCTGGGAGGCTTCAAGACCCCTTATGGATCTCCACAAGGTCAAAACTATTTTCATAAAAATTCTGAGATATTCTTTACTTCTTAAAATACTTGTCCATTTTCCAATTACATATCTGAGTAAGACTAGATTTTTTTATATAGTTCAACTAAAAACGACATATGGGACCAGGCTGAATACAGAAGCAGATATAAGAATCCAGCTGTCACCTATTGAGAAAGGCATTAAAGAAATTTGCAAAAAAAATATGTAAAACAATACTATTCTCATTAATTTTTTTTGTTCTGGAAAACTTGATTATTTTTATTAACTTGTCATTTTTGCTAACTTTAATGGATTTACTATAATTATTTTAGACTGAATTAATAAATATTTAAAAAACTAATCAGTAGTACAATAAATAATAACAGATATAACCCACACAAACAAAAGCTCATTGGAATCATCAGCAATTTTTTAAAGGTAAGGGGTTCCTCTGACTAAAAACATTGAGAGCTTCTTCCCTAAAGGAACTAAACAACTGCTATGATCACCCAGAATTCCTATGACACATTGTCTGAAGATGCCTGTCTTCACAATGTTTCTCCTGTGAATATTGAAATCCAGTGTTCAATTGTGCAGTCTGAACTGTGATTACTGCTAACCAAATCGCAGAAAAGCACTGTTCAGCAATATTTGGTATTAACAAGAAATAGAATTAATTGATTGAACCATTTTTTCCTTACTGAAAATAACTTGCCTATTGTGTTAATGCCCTCAAGAGATTATAGACTCAGGCATGAGGATCTAGACTTTAGAAAGTGAAATGTCTAGGGCAGCAGAATAAACCAATAGTGTTAAAGTTCAAGAAATACCACAGGGAACAGATTATGTCCCAAACACTCCAAGATCATTGGCAACAACCCAAGGAGCCTACACGCAGGAAGCAGGATAGCAGCCCCCGTGTTTCATATCTCTTTTTCATGTTCTGCACTTGCCTTATCTGAAGGACAAGAATATTTTCTATACAGAAGAAAGTTTACATTCAGAGCTGCTGAGTTTCCCAAAATAACAATTTTTCAGTGATGAATTTAAAAAGAAACTTTTCGGAGGAATCATAGGAAAGAACTTTCAAGGAATGTGAAATTGGAGGGCACACGACTTGACAGTATTCTTATTTTCTGCCTCACTAAGTCTTTTTTACCTGTGTATGTGGCAGACAGACAGAGGGAGACAAAAAGGAGACAGAGAGAAAGAGAGAGAGAGAGAGAGAGAGAGAGAGAGAGAGAGAGAGAGAGAGAGAGAGAGCACGTGTGTGCACTTTTCTCATCTTTATAGTTTGTACAGCTGAATGCTGATGCCCAGTCCCTCTTTTTAAGATAATCTGCTTGGGTACTCAATGCCAGTTGAAAAAGGAAGAAAATTGGCAGATGGAGTATTTTCCCCACTGGCATGAAAAGGGGCATTTACACACAGGTGAACTGGGCTCTGTGGACAATTTTTCTTGGGCACAGCAGAACCTGAACGGCTCACAGAAAGGAATTTTACCAGAGAATATTCAGTTCCAGAGTTGGAGACCTAAACTGATGTTTCTCTGATTCATTGAGGAGACCATGTTTTGCCATCTGCCACCTTGAATAAGAAGGTGGGTACTGACCTGGGACATCAGGAAACAAAATCCCAAATGGATGTTGCCTGGCTTTCTTTTCAGGAGCACAAAACAACATTTGGTAGGAAATAGTGATTCAGTACTCACAAGACCTACACTAAGAAATTATCCATAGTTATTCTTGCAATCCCAAATCTGTCCAGATCACTTCATCCTGGGTAATCACTTTTTATATTTACCACAGTCCTCAAAGTCAACTTGAATCTTTATTGCTGATTCATCACTCATTCATTCTGTTTTGGGAACTTACATTGGCACCAGTTGGAATTTCGGGGCAATATGCCTACTAATCAAGGGAAATTTGTCACTGGACCCAAAAAGGAAAATCCTGCACTGAAAGGAAGCGCATAATTCCATAAGGCAGTAGAGGTTTCTCTCTGCGACTATGCCGGACTCAGTCAGAAATGGCATCTGGAGTCTGTGGTTCTATTTGCTTAAGGTTCTGGTCTACACAAGAGCTAAAGAGCCAGATATTTGAGAAATCTATTCACAAAGGCTGGATTAAATTATTATCTCCAATTTACCATGTAGATATTTGATAGGTACGTAACTGTTTGCATCTTCTCTAATTCATTACAGTATAAGCTCCTTGAGAAGAGGGCCTATTTTTGCCTTCCTTTGTATCTCTAACACTTAGCACATAGTAGACACTTAAAAACACTTATTGACCTGTTGACTTGACTTGTATGTGAACAGTCCTGAGTCCAGAATTGTCCAGAATTAACTGAGAAAAGTACAGGTGTGAAGAGGGTAGGTCTCAAGTTGCGGAAAAAGAACTGCTGCCCTGCAAAACCTGGGCCTTCAGGCATTTCATAAGCACAGGTATAGAGATCAAAAAGGGAAGAACAGAAACCAGGAAGGTCATATAAATCAGTTACGCACCTCCCCAAAACTGGAAAATGACAACAAATAGACATCGAGCATACCAAGAAAAGCAAGCAGTGGTTAGATGAGTATTTATGCCACATTCTTGTTCTTGGGAGGAAGGTGCTAGAAGTCTGTAATACTCAGTAGTTGTTTTAAGAATCAATACCTTTGCTGAGGCCTTTCTGAACCCCTATTCAGGGAGTTAAATGTGTGCCACAGGAATATGCAAATAAAATTCCACTAGCTGGTCATTATTGTAGTGAATTGTGATACAAAATAAAACTATTTTCATGCTCCATAGTTTGGTCTCTTGCTGGAACAGCCTAAGGTCACAGGTTGGACATTTTTTGGAAAGAAAATCACTGCATATTGCTGTAGTTAGAAAGGATTAAGGGTTTCTTGTCTTGAGTCAGGTCTTGCTTCATATTCATGTTCTATGTTCTAAATACTGTATCTGCTTAGATTCAGAGTTATAATTTCTCCAAGCTTGAGAGAACCTCAAAGCTCCAAGTCCGACTCAAATCATGAATTCCTTCTATAGCATCTCTGACAAATGATCGCCTGACTTCCACTTTAAGAACTGGAGGAATGAAGAATTAATTCCCTCCAAGTGTACACCAATTTCATTTTAGGAAAGTTCTCATTATTAGAAAATTTTTCATTATGAATTGAAATCTATTTCACTTTCATTTTGACCCAACAGTAAGAATTCTATCCTTCAAAAAGGATAAGAATAAACTTATTGACTCTTCCAGATAATTCTTCACATTTGAAATCTGAAATTATGCTTTCTTCAATCATGTCCTCCCTCCTTCTGGCAAAATATTCTAGTTATTTTAACCACTTATGCTTTGGATACTCAAGGTCTTTCTCTTTCTAAAATGAGTGCCTAGAATCTATTACAGATATTAAAAGTTCTTTAAATGAAACACTATTTACTAAATCACTATGGAATTTTAACTGAAATCAGTTTTATTATTTACTTATCTTTTGTTCTACCATCAAGTGTATATATAAATACTCAACTCCTTCACTGTTCCAGTTGTTATTATCCTATGTTTGCCTGCTAATATTCAGAATATTTTCATTTGAAAAGATGCAAAGATGGTCAATGGAGCCATAGATGGAGACACCCTTTCTACTAATAATGTCAAGACTGATTTATTAACGATGGCAGAGTGGGAAGTGTGGAGGGGATTTGTGTTTCCTGACATTCTAGGTATGGTGAACATGTGAGACACTCTCACTATTTAGGGTGTTTCAGAGCTGAAGTTAAGTGCCCTAGGGCATGTCTCTAGTCTAGAGGCTACAGGAACAAGTCTGTTGAGAAGAATATGACAGAGAAACTGAATGAAGTACCTTATGAAAGAACAGTCTACTAGAGTGGAAATTTCTTATTTGCCTAAGCTATTTCTTTGATAATACACACTGTCCATCATAAGGGCCATTACATATTGTGATTATATATAGTGATTTGGTACCTTGACGGATCTCTGATGGAATCCATGTAGGTGATATGACTACCATACTAGTGGTGCAAACTAACTCTCTCTGTCTCTGTCTGTCTCTGTCTGTCTGTCTGTATCTCTCTCTCTCTCTCTCTCTCTCTCTCTCTCTCTCTCTCTCTCTCTCTCTCTCTCTCTCTCTCTCTCTCTCTCTCTCTCTTTCTTTCTGTTTTACCATTACATAGAACTCTAGGTATAGGGCCTTCTGCCCATGCCAAAAAACTTTTCTGTAACTCACTGTCTCAGAAACATTCCTGGGCCATAGAAATTAATTTGCCAATAATCACACAGCTGGTGACAAACGTGGTACTTGACTCCAGACTTCTCTGACATCAAAGTTTGCCCTATCTATTACATGATACTGCCTTTCCTTTCATACATATATTATCATGGATTTTGTCTTTACTTGGTGAACTAGAAGCCTTTGTGTCAGTCAAGTGTTCTTAGCCTGAAATCTATGAACTGAATACATATGTGTGTATACATATATACATACATGTATATATGTATATGTGTATATGTCATTTCATATTATGTTTTCTTTTTCATCTTATATATTTTATTTTATGCATTTAAAAGCATTATCCTCTGAAGGGATCCCATAGGCTGTAGATAAACAAAGGTGCCCCTGTCACAAAGAATAAGAAAATCTAGCTGTAGAAATATTGACATTTTGTGGATCCTGGTAGAGCACAAAAATCATTCCCTATCAGGCATTCTCCATTCTGGCTACATTAATGATCTTCTCTTCCTAGTCATATATCTTTAAGCCCCTTCATTTTTATAATTCTTATCTTTGACCTCCTTCACTTTTTATTACTGGAAGATATTATCAAATCAAAGTCATCAAGTGTCAAAATATATGTTGACTTCATTTTGACATTTTTAATTTTTAGATTGTTAATAGTATTTGTCCATCTCTGTCTTCAATGATTTATATAGATGCATAATTTCAGTTATTTTTATGGTGATCTTTTTGCAAGCACTCATGGCAATCACTGTAAATGTGAGATGTCAAAATGTTCTATGAAATATTGTTTTCTTACCTATCAATAGTCCCGCTCCTTTATTTGCCTTTCCAAAGAGAACTTGCGAGTCATCCATTCATTTCATTTATTTACAGTGAAAATGTCAAGGCAGACATGGTTCAATTCCTTCAGTTGTATGTCCACATTCTAATGAACAAAAATTTCATACCAATATCTTCATTAAAGTGTTGTCTAAAAACCATGTGATCATTAGCACCCTCTTCCCCCATCTCTGCCACTCACTGACAAAGTAGAAAGTGGTTTTGCAAAGTCATTTTGCTTTTGTTTCATGGGTTTCCTTTTGTTTCATGAGTTACCAAGAATTTATAACCACGTGACCAACTGCTGGTCATAAGCCTCTATTTCCTGAGCCAGTTTTTAGACTGCCAACACAGCCATTGAAAGAACCTCACACAAAATCTTTCCATGTGGTATAATGCAACAGTTTGTGCTCATCTATTGTCATAATGTTGAAGAACACAGGGTCACTTCCATATGATGACTGAGCACAAGAATATGCCTTTTGTGGAATCTTATTTAGGTTAGAATCATTAATGAATCCATTTTTTCTAATCAGTTAAGTTACTCTGCATTTTATTCATTTCAAACATTGAAGAAAAGAGGAAATTTTGATAAGGGAAAGGGAAGAAAACAAGCATTTATTAAGATCCTACTACATGCCAGAAACTGTGCTAAATGCCTTACAAAAATTATCTCCTTTGATTCCATAAAACAAAATCTATACCTTTGTAGAGTTTATAGTTTAGTATAAGCATGAGACATATAACTAATATATATATATGCATATATAATCATATATGATCAATATGCTGGGTATAGATTTATGAATAATACATATGGAAATGGAAATGCATAAAACTCATGAATAGAGCTCAAGAATGGAGAAAATTGGATGGATAATTATACACAAATCACTCTTTCACAAATGTTCTTAATCTGGGGTCCATGGACATCAAAGGGGTCTCTGGACAGATTTTATGGCTCCAGGAATGTGAATAGGGGAGAAGAACATTTTTACTTTTACTGTTCCTGGAACATAGTAAGCATTTAGCAAATTCTTATTGACCAACTGACTAAACTGCAATTGAAATTCAACCTTCACTTTAATTAATTGAAAAAAAAATATTGTTCTGAGAATGAGTCCATGATATAAAATACAGTTAAGATCCTCTGGTATATGGTTTCTGCAAAGATTTTGCCAATATTGTCATACACATTTTGCACTTGAATTATTTTGGGTGATGTAAAATTAAAGAAAACTACTTGCTGTTCCCTGGAAAGTCATGGGAAATTTGGCAAGTTTGTCACATGCCCTGAAGTCATTTAGGCAAGGTTCAAGACAAATCTGTCTGACCTGAGAGCAGAGACCCTGTGTCTCTACAAAATGCACACCCACAAAGATTAGCATGATCTCCTTAGAGAGCTCCACTTTCCTTGGTGTTGTAGGAACATTATCCTCTATGATTAATTTCTCTAGGTGGAAACTACAAAGAGACACACAAAACTTACACATGACTTTAAGGAAGGAGCAGACCCCAGTAACCACTGGGGGTTTAAAAGTTCACACTTTGACCTGTTCTCAACCTTTTATTTAAAATAAACTTCATCTTTTTTCTTTTCCTTTTTCCCTTTTTTACTTTTAAGAAGCTGTATCTTGCTTTGAATTATCAGGAAAATGAGATTGGTCATGGCAATCACTAGAATTCATGGAGTTATGACAATGTCTTTTGAAATGTATCAGTAACCACCTCTTGTCAGGCACAATTATCACAAGCTGACACAACTGATGGCTTATATCTCTCTTTACCTATGTTGCCACTTTTACCATTAACAGCTACTACCCTCAAGGTGTTATGTCTACCATGGTCTCTTTCATACTCTTTGTTATTGGCAAAATAAAAGTGTCTCAATCCCATCTCATTCCTTTGATTACAACACTGAAAACAAGAAACCAGCAACTGGGAAAAATCAATGTTCTTCACACTTAGAGATTTCTCAAGGAAATCAAGTGGGAATATAAGGGAATAGCTAAATTCCAGTGACTTTTTTCATAAAGAATCATATTAAGAACCCTATTATATGAATAGTATTATTTTCTTGTCCTCTCTGTTCTTCTATCCTCTTAATTCTTAGCTTTCAGCTTGAATGCTTCTCCCTAAGGTCACTGGGAAAAATCTCAGTGCCGTCAAACTCTACTTTCAGAGTTCTAATCCTAGTTCTGCTCATTACTTGCTGTGGTAACTCCAGGCATGTCACTATACCCTCTCTGGGCCTCAGATTCCTGACCTGTAAGACAGGAATAATTGCACTGACATGGCTTCCTAGAGCTTGGGTGAGGAATAGCTAATGATAATGATCATTAAGCATTTTCACCACCCTCAGATATTAATTAAGTGCCTATTGCAAGCTGAGCTCTGTAAGAGGTACTCAGGGAAAACAAGAAATGTCTCAAATATGTCCTCCATTCTCAAGTCCCTTATGTTATAATGGAAAAATAAAAAACATCTACAGAAAAATGTGAATTGTTAACAGCAAAGAATTAACAAAATAACCACTGTTAGAAGATAATTAGGAAATTGTGGAGTCAGACATGGTCTCAATTTCCCCACCTTTACCACAAGTGTACTTTCTTTTGTTGTTTTGTCTTGTTTCTTCATTCTTGTGGTTCCTCCCATTAGTTCTAACTCTTCTTTACATCATGACTAATGTGAAAATATATTTAATATGAATGCATAACCCATATCAAATTGCATGCCACCTTGTGGAGGGGGGAGAAGAGGGTGGGAAAAACTGAAAACTTGAAATCTTTTGAAAATGAATGTTGAAAAGACAGGTCTAAGTAAGAGGAAAAATATCAGTTGCTCATGCACAGGTCGAACCAATATAATAAAAATGATGATCCTACCTAAATTAATTTACTTAGTGCCATACAAAATAAACTACCACATAATTACTTCCTAGAGATGGAAAAAATAATATCAAAATTCATCTGGAAGAATAAAAGGTCCGGAATATCAAGGGGACTAATGAAAAGAAATGCTAGGAAAGGTGGTCTAGCACTACCAGATCTAAAACTGTATTATAAAGCAGCAATTATCAAAGCCACTTGGTACTGGCTAAGAAACAGAAGGGTAGACGAGTGGAATATCCAGGTACTCAAGACACAGTAGGCAATGAATATAGCAATCTACTGTCTGATAAACTCAAGGATCCCAGCTTCTGGGATAAGAACTCACTGTTCGACAAAAATTGCTGGGAAAACTGGATAACAGTCTGGCAGAAACTAGGCAGAGACGAATGCCTGACACCTTACACAAGAATAAATTACAAATGGGGACATGATCTAGGTATAAATACCTGGACAAATGATACTATGGACAAATTGGTAGAGTAAGGAACAGTGTATTTATCAGATTTATGAAGAAAGGAAAAATTTTTGACTAAAGATGAGATAGAAAGTATGATAAAGTGCAAGGTGGATAATTTTGATTACATTAAACTGAAAAGTTTTTGCACAAACAAACCCAATGCAACAAAGATTCAGAGGGATGCAGAAAACTGAGAAAGAATTTTTGCAGCAAGAATCTGTGATAAAGGCCTCATTTCTAGCATATATAGGGAACTGAGTCAAATGCACAAAAATACAAGTCATTCCCCAATTAATAAATGGTCAAAGGATATGAACAGGCAGTTTTCAGAGGAAGAAATTAAAACTATCTATAGTCATATGAAAAAATGCTTTAAATCAATATTGATTAGAGAGATCCTAATCAAAACAGCTCTGAGGTACCACATCACACCTATCAGATTGACAAACATGACAGAACAGGAAGATGATAAATGTTGGCGAAGATGTGGGAGAGTAGGAACACTAATTCATTGTTGATGGAACTGTGAGCTCATTCAGCTATTCTGGAGAACAATTTGGAACTATGCCCAAAGGGTTACAAAAATATGCATGTGCTTTGACCCAGCAATATCACTTCTAGGACTGTATCTCCAAGAGATCATAAAATGGGAAAGGGTCCCACATGTACAAAAATATTTATAGTAGCACTCTTTGTGGTGGCCAAAAACTGGAAATCAAGGGGTTGCCCATCAATTGGGGAATGACTGAATAAATTACGGTATATGAATATAATGAATACTATTGTGCTATAAGAAATGATGAACAGGAAGACTTCAGAGAGGCCTGGAAAGACTTATATGATCTGATGCTGAGCGAAAGGAGCAGAACCAGGAGAACTTTGTGCACAGCAATGACCACAGTGTGTGAGAATTTTTTCTGGTAGACTTGGAACTTCATTGCAATGCAAGGACTTAAAAAAATTCCCAATGGTCTTTTAAGGCAAAATGCCTCCCACATATAGAGAAAGAACTATGGAATTCGATCATAGAATGTAGCAGACCATTTTTTTGTGTGTATTATGTTTTGATTTGTTATATGATTTCTCCCATTCATTTTAATTCTTCTACACAGCATGACTATGGTGAAAATGTATTTAATAGGAATGTATGGGTAGAACTTAAATAAAATTGTATGCCATCTCTAGGAGGGAGGGAAGAAAGAGGAGGAAGGGAGGGGGCAAATTTTAAGTTATATGGTAGTGACTGTAGAACACTGAAAATAAAATTAATTTAAAAAAAAAAAGAAAGTGAATGTTGAAAACTAATAATTATTTTATTTAAAAGAAGAAAGTCAAGAGTTTATATAGCAAGAGACCTAGATAAGAGAACATCTTAAGGCATCCCATGTTTCTCTCATAGTACTTTAGCTCCTTTTTGGCTTCAAAAAATAAATAACCTCCTTATTGAGAATGTTCTCTCCATTAATGTTGATCATGACATATCCATGTCTTCTCAGACTGTACACCTGAACTTCAGAGAAAATTTGGAGAAATATCTCCTATCTAAAATATCCCCTGAATCATAGATTTAGAAATGGAAGGTGCCTAGGCAGTTCAATCTACTCATTTTACAGGTAGAGATATTGACAGGGTATTAAACCATGAAATGACTTACCTATAGTCACATATATAGAAAGTGCCAAAGTTAGAATATTTCATAGAAGGTCCATCTGTTGGGTGCCTTCCCCTGTCTTATATTTTATCAAGAGGAATTCACCACCTGGGCTTCCCAACTGTAATCTCTTGTCTTCACCAAGAGACCAGACCCCACCCTTGTTTTCCAAACATGCAATTCTCCAATGAAATGTGTGAGCCATCATTGGAAACATGTTGCAGCATATTTCTGCCCATCAAAGATCTCTCCTTTGTCCTTTGTGGATGACCACAACCTTAACAATTTTTTTAAAGGTGGAGGTACTCCATGTTGAACAATCAGGAAGCCTTTCCAGAAGAACAGATGTGACCAAAATATGGATTTGGGAGCCAGGGGGCAACTTGAAATGCTAAAAATTCTTCTAAACTCATGACACAATAGGTCCTAATCATTCTTAATTCTTGAACTCAATTGTACTTCCAAGTCTGATACAAATAATCCAATAGGTTCAGCAAATGTTTATCAAGCACTTACTACGTGCCTGTCACTGTGCTAGATTTGGAGATGGTTGGGAAACAAAATGAATGAGATGTGTTGTCCACCCTCATGTTGGTCAAAATCTTGTAGGGAACACTCAGATAACTATAGGATAGTGCAATGAATGCACCTATTGTTTTCTATAATTTCATGGATATCATTCTTTTCAACAATCACTCAGCATTTAAGTACTTCCTGTGTGCCAAATATGGAGGATAAAAATATTTAAATGAAAAAATAATACTCCCAAGGTTCCATCCTAACAAGAAAAAGAAAAAAATTATGAGTGTGTGTGTGTAATAAATACAAGGAAGTGGACAGGAAGCCCTTACCTTAGTAGCTAGGGTATCAGAAAAAGCTTCAAGATCATGAGCTGAGTCTTGGAAGGAAGAAAGAAATCCTAGGAGGCAACAGTGGATGGGGAGCGCATTCCAGACATGGAAGCTGAAGATAGAGTGTCTCGTGTAAGAAATATAGAGGTCATCTGTAAATATGACTCCGCCACCCTCAGACAGCCAACTCCTACAATGAAGAACAAGGAAGAGAATAACAGAAACCAAGTAGTTCAGTCAAATGGCACAGTGCCACAAAGGTGTGTGACAACACATTTAGCCATGGGATCAAAGAGTCTTAGTTCTAAGAATGGACCTTGGAGCCCATTTATTCCAGAACCTTCATTTTAAAAATCAAGACCCTGAGAACTAGGAGCATTAAGCAACCCAGCCAAGGTCAAGGGGGGGGGGTGGATTTCGGAGTCAAGACTTGAACCCAGGACTTCTGAATCCAGAATTACAAACCCTTCCATGGTTCTTCGCTGCTTTCTCTACCTCTAAGCTATCTTGGTTTTTCCAAGGCTATGCTGTGTTGTCGTTGTTCAGTAGTTTCATGACATCATTTCTGGTTTGCAAAGATACTGGATAGTTTGCCATTTCCTCTTCCAGCTCATTTTATAGACGAGAAAACTGAGGCAAACAGGACTAAGTGACCCACTGAGGGTCATAGAAGTAGTAACTGCCTTAGGCTGGATTTAAACTCTGGCCATCCTAGTGCCAGACCTGGTACTCTAGCCATTGCATTACAACCTCTGACAAGGTTTGCCAGGATAAAAAAGCTTAGATCACTAGCCTAATTGCATATATGTTACCCAATGATTCACTTCTCTAATTAAATGAGAAAAAACCCCAGAACTATGACCAGATTGCTGAGGACCAGGTAACATCTTTTTTTGGGGGGTGGGGGTGGGTTAAGGAGTTAAGGTTGAGGAGACCATAAGAAGTTGAGGAACAATAACTTTTAGAGTAAGATCCTTTTCTTCTTCTGTTTATACTAAGAAGTATAATGCCTCTGAATTATGTGATTAAGAAGGATCTTTCCCAACCCTTGTTGGGCCTGGGAAGATTTGTAGGAAGGTCCATCCCTTGTGTTAATGAGGCACTGGCTCCCAAGGGATGTACTGCCCTCTGACTCTAAAAAGTGTATAAAACTCTGAGGTATGACTTTACTTTGGGCCTTAGTTTTTGGAAGAAGGTCTGGGTGCCAGATGAGACTCTGGGAAGCCGCTAAGTAGCCCTCCAGCTTTGAAAACCCAGATGTTAATGCTTTCCTCTCTGCTAACTATAGTCAGACAACTGGACCTGTCTGTTGAATTGTGATGTATGTGTTTCTTACTGTTAGACGGTTTGGAATTGCTGTCTGCTGATTTTGATTTCTCTGTATTTTCTCTGAAGTTCAGGGTGCTGACTTTTTCCCCTGAACTAACTGAATGATGCATGTGCTTGATTAAAGTGATTGTTGACCTTTCAAAAGAACCTGTGACATAGCACACTCCCCCACCAATGTTACTGTTATGATCACATGCCAAGGTTTGGAAGAGTTGTCATCTGCATCACTAGAAGTAACATCTACACTCAATCAATAAACTGACTAAGTTAATTAACATTTAATGTTAATTAACAGTCGGTAAATTAACATTTAGTAAGTGCCTACTGAATGCTAAGAATTGTGTTAAACACTTTGAAATCATATTATTTTGGAGTATTTGTGGAGGTGATTAAAGATTAAAAGAGATGCAAAATTTTATAATACATCCATAGAGGGAAGGATTGCCCCTGGCTATGTGAGGTACCAGAGATTCTTTTATAGAAGTGATAGCAATGGAGATGGGCAGAATTGTGCCAGATAAAGGGGATAAATGATCATAGGATCATAGATTTAGAGCTGGAATGAAACTTGGAAGCTACCATTTCATTTTACAGGTGAGGAAACTGAGGCATAGAGGGAAGTCAGCTGCCTAACTAGAGGACACATAGCTAAGTAATAATCTAAGGTTTAATTTGAACCCAGGTCATCTTGACTTCAATTCAATGTCCTATTTACTAAACCAAAATATCTAGCTGCTATAAAACAGAGCTCAGAGCTGGCAAATTTAACTAACCCAGTATATTTCACCTGCATCAAGAGGCTAAAGATTGGTGAGGTGGAGGGTGATCAGGTTTTCTTCATCATATAACATATAATGTTTTAGAGCTAAACTTATGATAGCTTAATAGCATGAATTTCAATGGACTATGAAGCTGAGATTTCCCAGGGACAGAAAAAATGTACATACTCAAAGAAACATGTGCAAAGACTGGGGGCGGTGGTGGGTTTGCTAAACTAATTGAAATCCATGGAGCTTACTGGGATAGAGCCAACTCTGTGTAGAGTAAGCCAAGTCCAAACTTACAGAAAACATCTCCAAATGTCTTTACCTTATTTTCTCATGTGTGCTTGGAAAAGATCATGCAGTACTAAAGCAGCCAAAAAAGCCTGTTATCATACACACACACACACACACACACACATACACACACACACACACACACACACACACACACACACACACACTTAGTGAGGTGATATTACTGGCCATAAGTTTTTATATTTTTTTTATTTTAGAAATGAGGGAATTACAGTTGACAACTTTTGGACCCTCTGAAAAATTATGACTCTCTACTTTAGAATATGACAGCCATTTCCAGGAGTCACATGTCTCTAGCTAAACTTGATTTCACTGTTTCTCTTTCTCTCATAGCTTGAGAAACAACAGTGGCTTTCAAAAAAAGAATCTTTATCATTTAGATATCACTATTCCCCTTAATTAAATTTGTTTAAAAAGTCCCCAAAAGAAATCAAATGTTCTATAATCATAATAACCAATCTTGTCCCTAGAACACAAATAAAGAAATCCTCCTAAATTTAGTTAGAGAAGTAGAGCACTCAGGATACATGATACTGACAATGACATGACATTATCAAAGAAGACTCATGGTATGGGGTGGGGCAGTGTAGATGGGGAGTATGTATGCATATGTATGTATACATATAAGTGTGCATTATATGTGTATGTATAAATGTGTGTGTATGTGTGTGTGTGTGTGTATGGAAAAGACAAAAGTCTAAAAACAAAAGGTGCCAGGAAAATGTTAAATGTTTTCCTGAATTTCAAAAGTTCTAGGGGGAAGTCCCAGAATGCTTCCTAGAGATCTATGAAATGTATGCTTCTGGATTCTTCCATCTTAACAAATTTTTATTATTTCATGTATTTTATAAGCATTTAGGGACACTGTCCCTAAGAAATCTAAAAGTCAAATCAATAGACATCTATATTCTTCTCTATTGGATCGCTAAGTACTAATTTCTTAGCTTTGTTCCCCATTTACCCCCTCCATCCCAGTCAATGAAGTTGGAAAGGACCTTAGAGGTCTTCTACTTAATCTTTGTTATTTTTAAATGACAAAATTGAAGCCAAGAGGCATTATGAAACTTGTCCTATGTTACATGAATAGTAAGTGGCAGAGATGAGATTCCAACTTTCTTTCCTTTATGTCACAGGAAGTTCCTATGCCACACATGCTTCACTGCTGGGGAGAATAAAAGGCTGCTAAAAAGGTACACTCAAATCTCCTTAGTAGAAGGAGTCAAGAGCACTAACACTAACATAATGCCTGTCACATAGCAAGCGCTTAATAAAAGCTCTATCTAGCTACCTATCCATAGATCTGTCTGTATGTCTATCTACTATCTATCTATCGATCAGGGGCACTGGGGTGGCACAATAGATAAAGTGTCATGCTTAAAGTGAGGAAGATTCATCTTCCTGAGTTCAAACTTATATTTTTACTAGATATGTGACCTTTGGCAAGTTGTTTAACCCTATTTGTTTTTCCTCATCAGTAAAATGAACTTGAGATGGAAATGCAAAGTACTCCAGTACCTTTGCCAAGAAAATGCCAAATGGGGCCATGAAGAATCAGGCATGACTAAAATAACTCAACAGCAGAGTCAATCACCTATTCACCCATCCATGTATCTATCTTTGTTACTATTATCATCAAGTCATAAGTACTTCATTCTCCTCCTTTGGGGATGTGAGTGGAGAATGAATGAATTAAAATGTCCCTGGAGTTCAGAGCTTATATCTTAGTGGTCAATTAGATATTTGTGATTCCATCAGTCATTAGAACCACATTTTAATCAGGAGTCATATGAAAAACCAAACAAGCTATAGGGTTCAAGTATAAAGCCACTTTTCAACATTCAAACCCAGGATGACTGGCAGGGAGGAAGACGAGAGATGCATTAACTAATCTTTGGTCAATTCAGTTTGTCAAATATTTATGGCCAAAAGCCCCAGAAATAGGAAATGGTGTGGTATAAGGATAAAAGGGCTAAGATTCCAAGATCTGTAGTTCAAATTTGAGACTCCTGAGTAAGCAGCAGAGCATCTTTCCAATATCATACTTCATCTAGTTAGAAAACTGGGCTAAGTTCCCAAGCTCCTTTGAAACCCAGATTTTTTTTCAGAAGTAAGGTTTCTTTCTTTTTAACAAGGCACTCACTCTAGGATTGGCCCTTCTTGAGTAAGGGTGGAAAAACGGAGGAGGCAGATTCCAACTTCCTTTTCTTCAAAGAATCTCCTCCTGTGAGCAACCCAAAAAGTTTTCAAAATTTAAGTAAAAACTGTCAAACTAATTCCCAATCTTGTTACAAACTTTATAAACCTCTGCAATTTCCTCCTCATTTTCCAGGATGGTTATTTGTCATCTCACTCATCATTCAAGTTCGCCTGCAAGTCCCAAGCTGTATCTGGTGTTCTTTTTGTTGTTTTTTTTGTTTGTTTTTATTTTTTCTTTCCTTCGGATAGCCTCTGTGAGTAACATTCCAAAGGAAGGGCTTTATGACTTCTGACTATAAGACAGATTCTTTTTTGTCTTAGAGATTGTGTGATTACAAAGGACTTAGAATGACTGTCATTTATAGCCTAATAACTTTCCACATCGATTAGAAACACCTGGCAGATCTATTAGAGGTCTGCATGGGATTATTGCTCCAAAGCAGGTGTTTAACAGAATGAAGCAATAAGAGTGATTGCAATTAGGGATGCCATTGGGTATATTTGAAAACAGGCACATCTCTAGTGTCAATTAAAAAACACTGATCTAACCAAAAGTCCATTACAAATTGATCTCACAATGTTCAGGAAAACTAATTTGACGGGACTTGGTCACAAAATAAATGTCTTTTGTCTCTTATGAACATTCTCATAATCACTTTGGAGTTGAAAGTTCTTGAACAAAATCTGTAGATGTCCAGATGGTGCCTGGACAGAGTTTGTTTTAGGATAATAAATTGGAAGGTGAACAAATACAACTGAAAGGTGAACCAGAAGAATATATAATTAATGAGATGCTAAGACTTCCTGACCAGAGGAGAGGGGACAGAGAAGGCTTGACCCAACTTAAAGATAATATCCCAAAGACCAAGAAGAGAGAGATGGATGTAGGGGAAAGGAAGGAATGAGAAAAGTTGTTGCGACTCTATGGACTCCACATTCCCAGAGATCAGCACATCTGCTCTCAGAGGAGCTAGGAAGATTTCCTGTAGATAAGAAATGGGCTCCAGATGTGCTATCAGCCCACATAATTTTATATCCCAAAGGGAAAAAACAGTCTTATTAAATTATATCTTACATGTTGTCAAGAAGGTCTCCAAGATGCTTAATATCTAGAGGTTATAATAATGTTCTAAACACAAACCCTCTGGTTAATTGAATGTCTTCCTCTGACAGGGACTTCAACCTTTATATTGATTCACCTTACTTTGGGCTCAATCATGTGACATCACATAATCAGTCCCAGAAGGGAAGTCTGCTGTTTCTTTTCTAGGCCTTTTTCCCTGACATGCTTCCTTTTCCCTTATTACTTGCATTCAGTTTACCTTACCATTATGCTTTTTCCTTTGAAGAAATGCTTCTAGCTTCCACCAATAACTCATTACATAGATATGTTAGAACCTAGTTAAAATTTTAGCCCATTGTCTCAGTTGAGCAATGACATTTATTCTCATATAACAGGCAGTCATAGAATCACTGCAAGTCAGAATTGGAAAGAAAGCGGCAAGAATGAAAGCCAAACTTATTGCTTTCAATATGAAATTGAGATATGGTAATTTGGGGTGTAAAGGATAAATTAACTTTTCCAAGAACAAGTAGATGATGCTGATGCTGACAATGATGATAACTTTTAAGACATATAAACAACATATAGGTAGGCATATATAATACATGGATTATATCAATCATAGTATATATGCATATATTATAGTATACTATATGTAATATACTATGATATACACTGCTTATACTGCACATGTATGTATTATATAGGTATTATATGCATATATGTTTTATATGTGTATATATGTATGCATATATAGTATATACACATGTATATATGATGATCTAGGGATATGAACCAATAATTATAAAAAAAGAATTGCAAGCTATCAACAGCCATATGAAAGAATGTTCCAGATCAATAATAATGAGTGAAATACATTTCAAAACAACTCTGAAGTTTCACCAAATAGGCTGTAAATTAGCCAAGATAACAAAATATGGGAAAAGTCAATGTTGGAAGGAGGAGAGGGAAGATAGTCACACTAGTGCACTGTTGGTGGAACTGCAAATCAGTCTGATCATTTTGGAAAACCACATAGAATTATGCAAATAAGTGACTAACACAGCCATACTCTTAGAACCACAGATTTCACTACTGCAATTATGTCCTAAGGAGCTCATTAATAAGAAGGAAATCCCCATATACAGGAAAATATTCATAGCAGTTCTTTTGAGGAGGTACCAAAGAATTGGAAAAAAACGTAGAAATTTATTGATTGTAAAATGGTCAAAAATAGGCATATTTAAATAATGGGATATTATTCTTCTAGAAGAAATAGCAAATATAATAAATGCAAAGAAAAAGAAAAATATTTAGAGGATCCAATGCAGAACAAAGTAAGCAAAACCAGAAAAACAAAATATACGATAGCAGCAATTTAAACCGACTTAACAAACACAAAGCAATCATGAGAGAATATGAAAAAGTAAAAGTGTGGCCTTAAAGAAGAGATATGAGAAAACACTCCTAGCCTATCCTGCTGTAGGGCAGGTAGGGCCACTTCTGAGGAGATGGCAGACCTTTTCAAATTTTTTCAATGTAGCAATTGGTTGTACTTATTTTTTTTTCTTTTTTTAAAGACCTTTTTAAATGGATTGGTTTAGGGGGAACAAATGGATATTAAATGAAATTCTGGCAACATGAGAAACAAAAGATATCAATGAAATTTATTTTTAAAGTAAAAAAGTAAATATTTAAATAGTACCTTAAGGTCTACAAAATGCTTTATATAATTTTATGTCATTGTTACCTCTATTTTAGGGCAGCTAGATGGTGCAGTGGGTAGACCACTAGGGTTGAAATCAAGAACTTCATGAGTTCAAACCTAATCTCAGACACTTATTAGTTGTGTGACCTTAGACAACTCATTTAACCCATTTACTTCAATTTCGTCATCTGTAAAATGCGTTGGAGAAGGAAATGATACACCACTTCAATTTCTCTGTCAAGAAAACCCAAAATGGGACACAAAGGGTCAGGAACAATTAAAATACCTCTATTTCATAGATAAGGGAAGTGATCCTGAAAAAGAGTTGTGCCTTCCCAGGATCAGAGCTCTGAGGCAGGATTCAAACTCATATCTTCCCAACTTCAAAGCTGGCAAGCTAAAAGTATTATTAGACTATTATTAGGTGTAGATCACAACACTGGGCTAAGCACTGGAGAGATAAAAAGGAAATATGAGAAATTCAAAGAGATCACATTTTAATGGGGGAGCACACTTGCTTGATGTAGTTGCATCTTATGAAAAGATGCAGTGACAGTCAGGGTTCAGTAGCAAGATAGATAATAATGCATCTCCTTTAGATCCCCATTGGTGAAGTCAAATTAGTTTCCAATGTTGACCCATTTGCCACTTAGAGATGAGAAAACTAACGAGTAAATTCTAGAATGTACTGTTATAATTCAAAGAATTTCTTATTCTGTAGTGACTCTAGATAGGCTGCCTGTTACTATACTCTACTGGTTGAAACCTAACATTGATTGAGGCTTGTGTCAGAAACAAAAGTAGTACAATGGACCCAAGTTACTTTAGATTTTTTCTGCTCTGGGCATCCATCCAGAGGTTTTGCAATATTTCTCTGCTGGACAAACCATTAGGTTGAACCTTGAAGATCTCTAAAAGGAAGTATTAAGGTAATAAAAATAGAAGAGCAACATTTATTATATGTTTTACAATCATTATTATATGCTATAAAAATGCATGAATAAATTGTGGTATATGATTGTGATGGAATACTACTGTGTTATAAGAAATGATGAGAAGGGGGGGCGGAGTCAAGATGGCGGAGTAGAAAGATGCACGTTTACGAGCTCTGAACCCCACAGCCCATAGAATTAATGTAAAAAGAGATCCCCATAAGTTCTGGATCACTGAAAGGTGTGCAGAAATGAAGTGGAAGAGATTTCTGTTCCAGAGAGCCCTGGAGAGCTGTCCCCAGGATCCGTTGCGCCCCAGAAAGCGGACCCCACCCCAGTGCTGCCCTGGCCACGGCCCCAGAGAAGCTGATCTGAGCAGGCTTCAGGGAAGGAAGCTCCGGCAGCCGGGAAAGGCTCTCTGCCCACAGACTCTACAGGTCAGTGAGAGAGACGGCTGGGCTGGAGGAGGGGAGCGGAGTGTCTCCGTGACTCGGGCCCCCTCGGGAGGAAGCGGCAGCAGCAGAGGTGGGAGTGGAGGAGGCAGAGGCAGGAGCAGCAGCTGCAGCAGCGGCCTGGGACTCCCCCAGCAGCAGGCAGGATCTTCATACTGAAAGTCTCTGCATAAACAACCTGAGGGAGCTGAGCCTGGACGACGGCCCTGCCCCACCCCGCTCCATTACTGAAGGTCTCTGCATAAAGCCCCTGAGGGAGCTGAGTCTGGGAGGTGGCCCTGCCCCCACCCCAGCACCAGAACTAAAGCTCACATTGATTAGCAGCTGTGCGCGGCGCGGAAAGCCCATTTGAATCTCAGACCCCAAGCACTAGCTGGGCGGATCTAGGCAGGGGTGGACAGAATCTCAGAAGTCAAGTAACTGGCTGGGAAAATGCCTAGAAAAGGGGAGAAAACTAAGACTATAGAGAGTTTTTTCGAACAGATGCAAATGATCCCGACTTTCGGATCTGATGAGGAGGAGGACATATTCTTGCCACCATGGAAAGATGTGGAGGGCGGGGCCTCAGAACCCCAGACATCCCAGGGGGATGTCAGGTGGGCTCAGGACTTGGAAGAGCTCAAAAAGGATTTTGAAAAGCAAGTTAGACAGGTGGAGGAAAAACTGGGAAGAGAAATGAGAGAGATGCAAGAAAAGTATGAAAAACGGGTCAATACCTTGGTTAAGGAGACCCCAAAAAAATGCTGAAGAAAATAACACCTTGAAGAATAGGCTCACTCAATTGGCAAAAGAGGTTCAAAAAGCCAATGAGGAGAAGAATGCTTTCAAAAGCAGAATTAGCCAAATGGAAAAAGAGGTTCAAAAGCTCACTGAATTTAATAGTTCTCTCAAAATTAGAATGGAACAGATGGAGTCTAATGACTTTATGAGAAACCAAGAAATCGCCAAACAAAACCAAAAGAATGAAAAAATGGAAGAGAATATGAAATATCTCATGGGAAAAACAACTGACCTGGAAAATAGATCCAGGAGAGACAATTTAAAAATTATGGGACTACCTGAAAGTCATGATTAAAAAAAGAGCCTAGATATCATCTTCCATGAAATTATCGAGGAAAACTGTCCTGACATTCTACAACCAGAGGGCAAAATAAGTATTGAAAGAATCCATCGATCACCACCTGAAAGAGATCCAAAAAGAGAAACTCCTAGGAACATTGTGGCCAAATTCCAGAACTCCCAGCTCAAGGAGAAAATCTTACAAGCAGCTAGAAAGAACCAATTCCAGTATTGTGGGAATAAAATCGGGATAACTCAAGATCTAGCAGCTTCTACATTAAGGGATCGAAGGGCATGGAATAGGATATTCCAGAAGGCAAAGGAACTAGGACTCAAACCAAGAATCACCTACCCAGATAAACTGAGTATAATACTTCAAGGGAAAATATGGTCTTTCAATGAAACAGAGGACTTTCAATCATTCTTGATGAAAAGACCAGAGGTGAAAAGAAAATTTGACTTTCAAACACAAGAATGGGAAGAAGCATGAAAAAGTAAACAGCAAAGAGAAGTCTTAAGGGACTTACCAGAAGTGAACTGTTTACATTCCTACATGGAAAGACAATATTTGTAACTCTTAAAACTTTTCAGTATCTGGCTATTTGTTGGGACCACACACACACATGTACACGTATGCACACACACACAGAGACAGAGAGCACAGAGTGAACTGAATAGGATGGGAACATATCTTAAAAGAAATTAAGGTAAATGGTGAGAGAGAAATGTAGTGGGAGGAAAGAGGGTGAAATGGAATGGGGTAATTATATGTCATTTAAGAGGCATGTAGGAGACTTTTTAGTGGAGGGAAAAAGGAGAGATGAGGAAAAAAAAACAAGAAATTTACTCTCATCACATTTCACTAAAGGAAAGAATAAAATGCACACTCATTTTGGTATGAAAACCTATCTTACAGTATAGGAAAGTGGGGGAGAAGGAGATAAGCAAGGGGGGGATGATGGAAGGGAGGGCAAAGGGAGGAGGGAGCAATTTGAAGTCAACACTTGGGGAGGAACAGGATCAAAAGACAGAAGAGAAACAATGAGGGGCAGGGTAGGAGGGATGGTAATCCAGTTAGTCTTACACAACACGACTATCAGGGAAGTCATTTGCAAAATTACACAGATATGGCCTATATTGAATTGCCTGCCTTCCCAAAGGGAATGGGTGGGGAGGGAGGGATGGGGAGAATTTGGAACTCAAAGTTTTAGGAACAACTGTTTAGTATTGTTGTTGCTACTAGGAAAGAAGACATACAGTTAATGAGGAATAGAAAGTCATCTGGCCCTACAGGAGAAAAGAGAAAATGGAGACAAGAGAAGGGAGGGATGACAGAAGAGAGGGCAGATTGGAGATAGGGAAAATTAGATTGCTTAGGGTATTGGGGTGGGGGGAGGGGATAAAAGGGGAGAAAATTTGGAACCCCAAAATTTGTGAAAATGAATGTAAAAAGTTAAATAAATAGATAGATAGATAGATAGATAGATAGATAGATAGATAGATAGATAGGAAGAAAAAAAAAGAAATGATGAGCAGGAGGCAGCCCAGTGGACAGAGCATCAGGCCTGAAGTCAGGAGGACCAGAGTTCAGATCTGACCTCAATACTTATTAGCTGTGTGAGATAAAGTCACTTAACCTCAATTGCCTCAAAAAAAGCAAAAAAAAAAGAAAAAAGAAAAAAGAAAGAAATGATAAGCAGGTTCATTTTAGAAAAACACAGGAAGATAATGTAACGAAGAATGGAAATGAGTGGACCTGAGAACACTGAATTACAGTAATAGTAATATTGTTCAATGAGCAACTGTGGCCTTGTAGGTCCTTGGGTACAGCCTTTTGACTGAGTCTAAATTTTACAGAACAAATCCTTTTATTAAGGAGATTTTTTTTCTATGAAGTTTTGATTCAGTCAAAGGGCCACACTCCAGGACCTAGAGGGTCATATATGTAGCAGATTCCCCACTTTGGACTAAGTTACTCTGAGTTATATGAATATTCAAATCAACTACAAAGGACCTATGAAGGAAGCTTTCCCTAGAGCAGGGTTAGGAAGAAAGGAGGAAAACAACTTGGAATTCAAAATGTAATGATAAATAAAATAAAGATTAAAAAAATTCAGAAGCTATAGTAGACCTGCATTCTACAATGAACATTTCCCACTTATCTGCTGCTTATCATGCCATGAGAAGACCTAGCCCAAAGATAGGTCTTTCATGCTCTCATCTATCCCACTTGGTATGGCAACTTCAGTAAAATCTGCTGCTCTTCATGTTCCTACCTAGTTTCCTCTTCAATGTGCCTCTCAGCATAAATCTATCAGTGTTTCCTAGATTTCTGTATTTTTCGTCCAAAGTAAATGACTCCTAATATCCATCACCTAACTTGATGAAATCTCCAGGTGCCAACATGGGATCATGAGATCTGGATCCACAACAGATGAGAAAATTGAAGCTGTGAGAAGAGATCACTTGCTTAAAGTCACCCAAATATTAATAAAGGAGATATATTTAAACCCAACTGATAAATGATGATCCCTTACTCTTGTTGCCATTTTACAACTTCCTCTGCAAGCACTACTATACATTCAAAAGAGGATCTAAAAATCTCTCCTACCTCAGCATATGGTTCTGATAGAAACTTCTTCTTACAAAGGCTTATTATCTCAGTTACAATGTGGTGCTAATGATATCAAGATCATGGGTCTATGCCAAGGTCATAAGTTTGCTTCCCATACAGACGTTATGTTTCCTCTACATCTAGATGGTATAGTAGACAGAGTTGGACTTGGAGTCAGGAAGAATTGGCTGAGAGACTTACTAGCTGTATCACCCTGGAAAAGCAACTTAACCACTCTATGCTTCTGTTTACTCATCTGTAAAATAAGGAAATTGTTCGTGATCTCTACCACACTTTCCAGCTCTTTATCTATATGATTCATGTAATGATTAAACTAGATGACTTTTAAGACTCCAAGAGTCTAGGTTTCTAACAATTTCTTGCTAAGCTCTTTAAAATAGGTGACAGTATGCTGCTCAGGCCAGGTATGCTTCCTTTTCAGGGTCTTCTCCCTGATTCTAACTCTACAACCTTTGAATACACTGGCTTCACCAAGGAGTAAAACTGATGTGCCCACCAAAATGTGTGACTCTTCTCTGGAGTTCACTTCTGTCTTGAGCGGCAGGAGAAGAAGCATTTCTGAATCTCTGCTCAGCCTCAGCACCATCTTAGTGACCCTCCAATTCCCTTTGGATATCCTAGTCTCACAGGAAAACACCCCAGCTGTTCAGGAGTTAGAAAGACAGTCCAATTGTTGTATAATTCATTTACAACAGGCACTTGGAGCATGCAGACAAATTACCTAGGACTAAAAATACCCTCGGGAGACACCAGGAAGCTGGATGCTAAGCACATTTTCCAGTTCCCAAGTCCTTAGAGTCTTCTTCTCAACTCTGCTTGACATGAGCACCTGGTAGGTCAGTCTTGACAATGCTTGATATAATTGCTATGGCTCCATTTAGTTAAAAAATAAAAACAAAATTGAAGTCCTGGATTTTTCTAGAGAATAACAAATAAATCTTGTGCACACAAAAAAATAAGGGAGTAGAGCAGGGGAGGGGACAGTCAAGGAAAGAATGAGATAAAGAGGAAAGAAATAGAGAAATGAAGATGAAAAAAAGAATACATTTTGACTACATGATAGCAACTTACTTTTGTATAACCCTTCAAAGCTTCCATGAAACATTTATACATTACCATATAGCCAGGTAGCTGTTAGTGCCATCTTACAGAAGAGAAAACAAAATTTGAGATGTTAATTGGTTTCTATAAAGTCACATAGACATAAGCAACAGAGGTAGTGGTACAAAATCACACTGTTACCCATGGCCTCATGACCTTAAATGGAGAAGATCCGATTGGGAAAAGTCATAGAATTAACTGGTGTCTAAGAAACAAGAATAATCCGGCTCTAGGAGTAGGAAAGTCATCTCATGAGATAACACTTCAGGAATTTGGGAGATGAAACTGAAACTGAGTCTAAAGATTTAGAATACAAAGCATTCTTTGCTGGTAAAGATCTCTTCAAAGATGCATTAAGTGCATCTTGAGCCAGTGAATTTTAATAATAGCCAATTGTATGTTTTAGATGATTCTGTTCCTACCCAGTTAAACTGTTTCTCCAAGTTATGCCAAAATAATCATTCCCATTTCCTTTTCTTTCTTTCTCTCTATTTTTAAAATGTCTTTTGTTTTTACATAACAATTCTCCATATCACCTTACTATATATCCTCCCTTATAAAAAAGAAAACAAAAAATCCAGAACTAAACAAAATTGAACAATATGTCTACATGATCATGTCTAGCAAAGTGTGCATGCACCATTCTTTGACCATAATTCCCTATTTTGCAACAGAGAAATTCTCCTGAAACCAGTGGATCTGGATGTTCTTTTCTTATAGTCATCACAATTAATCAGTTTAGCTGCTGAACTTTGCTTTCACTCACATTACTGTAGTCACCATATTTATTTTTCTCTTAGATATGCTTACTTGACTCTGCTTCTGCTCTTGGAAATTTCCCTGTGATTTTCTGAATTGCTTGTGTTTGTGATTTCTTTATTTTTAATTTAATTTTGATTTTTTAACTTTTAAAATTTTTTTTAGTTTTCAACATTCACATCCACATGATTTTGAGTTTCAGATTTTCTCCCCATTTTTCCCCTCTACCTACCACAAGATATTGTGTATTCCAATTACCCCTTTCCCTAATCTGTCCTCATTTCTATCATACCTCTCCCTTCTCTCATCCCCTTCTCCTATATTTTCTTGTAGGACAATATAGAATTCTATACCCCATTGTCTGTATGTCTTATTTCCCAGTTGCATGTAAAAATTTTTTTGACATTCGTTTTTTTTTTTAAACTTTGAGTTCCAGCATCTCTTCCTTTCTCTCTCTCCCATCTCCACTAAGAAGACAAGCAATTCAATATAGGTCGTACATTTGTACTCAGGCAAAACATTTTCATAACAGTCATGAAGTGAAAGACTAACTATATTTCCCTCCATCCTATCCTGCCCCTGGTTTATTCTATTCTCTCTTTTGACCCTACCTCTCTTCAAAAGAATTTGCTTCTAATTACCCCTTCCTTCCATTTGCCCTGCTTTCTATAACCACCATCTCTCACCTATCCCCTTTCCTCCTATTTTCCTGTAGCATAGGATAGATTTTCATACCAAACTGAGTGTGCATGTTATTCCCTCCTTAAGTCAAATTTGATGACAGTAAGGTTCACTCTTTCACTCTCACCTCCACTCTCTTCCCCTTCTTTGAAAAGCCTTTTCTTGCCGCTTTAAAGTGAAAAATAACTTACCGCACTCTATTTCTCTCTTTCTTCTCCCAATATATTCCTCTTTTACTCCTTAATTTTATTTTTTAGATATCATTCTTTTATATTCAACCACCTTGTGTCCTCTGTCTACTTGTATATAATCCTTTCAATTACCTTAAAATTGAGAAAAGTCTCAAGAGTTGCAAATATTATCTTTCCATATAGGAATGTAAACAGTTCACCTTTAGTAAGTCCTCTTTCCTATTTACTTTTTCATGCTTCTCATAATTCTTGTGTTTGAAAGTCAAATTTTCTATTTAGTTTTAGTCTTTTCATCAAGAATGCTTGAAAGTCCTCTATTTCATTGAATGACCATTTTTTTTTTCCTGAACTATTAGACTCAGTTTTGCTCATAGGTGATTCTTGGTTTTAATCCTTGCTCCTTTGACCTCTGGAATATCATATTCCAAGCCCTCCAATTTCTTAATGTAGAAGCTGCTAGATCTTGTGTTATCTTGATTGTGTTTTCACAATACTCAAATTGTTTCTTTTTAGATGCTTTTGGAATATTTTCCTAGGAGTTTTCCTTTTGGGATTTCTTTCAGGAGGCAATCAATGGGTTCTTTAAATATCTATTTTATCCTCTGGTTCTAGAATATCAGGACAATTTTCCTTGATAATTCCTTGAAAGATGATGTCTAGGCTCTTTTTTGAATCATGGCTTTCAAGTAGTCCAATAATCTTTAAATTGTCTCTCCTGGATCCATTTTCCAGTTCAATTGTTTTTCCAATGAGATATTTCACATTGACTGCTATTTTTTTCATTCCTGTGTTTTTTTTCATAAAGGGATTAGTTTCCATATGCTCCATTCTAATCTTCAAGGAATTATTTTCTTCAGTGAGCTTTGGGATCTCCTTTTCCATCTGGCCAACTCTGCTTTTTAAGGCATTGGCTTTGTGGATCTCTTTTGCCATTTGGGCTAGTCTATTTTCAATGTGTTATTTTTTCAGCTTTTTTGGGTCCCTTCAGCAAGCAGTTGACTCGTTTTTCATGATTTTATTGCATCAATCTCATTTCTCTTCCCAATTTTTGCTCTACTTATCTTACTTGATTTTCAAAATCTTTTTTGAGCTCTTCCATGGCCTGAAACCAATTCATATTTTTCTTGGAGGCTTTAGATGGAGGAGCTTTGACTTTGTTGTCTTCTGTTTGTAAATGTTAGTCTTCATTGTCACCAAAGTAAGATTCTACAGTCTGATTCTTTTTTTTCCTTTTTTCTCGTTTCCCCAGCCATTTACTTGACTTTTTAGCTCTTTATCAAGATAGTTCTCTGCTTCCAGTGGAGTGGGGGGTGTACTGTCAGCTGCTCTATCCTCCCACAATCTGTGGTCACAGAGCTGCAGAAATAATCACTGCAGCTGCCCCTGCTGCCATTGCTGCTGAGCCTGTTTTACCCCCTCCACCATCCTGAAACTGGACCCAGACCACTTTACTCTCTCACATAGGTCAAACAGGTGTTTTTCACTGACCATCTAATTGGTTCTCTGTGTTTTAGGGTCGTGAATTCTGGAAGCTGCCACAGGTGCCACAGATTCAGTTCCCTTGAAGTCTACTCATGTCCCATCTGTGCCAGGGTGGCCCATGCTGAATTGTGCTCTGCTCCAGCCTGGCACAATAGATGCTTCCTGTAGACCTTTCAGGCTCTCTTGGGCTGGACATTTGCTTCACTCAGTCATTCTGTGGATTCTGAAGCTCCAGAATTTGTTAAGGGTCATTTTTTACCAGTATTTGATTGGGTTTGGGGGGACAGTGCTAGTAAGTCTCTCCTACTTTGCCATGCTGACTCTACCACCCCCATAAAAAGGTTTTTGTTTGTGATTTCTTATGGGGCAATAGTATCTCATTATATTTGTATACCACAATTTATTCATCAAAATTCCAATTTATGGGTAAATACTTTGTTTCTATTATTTTTAAATCTCAAAAAGTGTTGCTATAAATATTTTGATGAATATAGGTTTTTATTTTTTTCATTTGACTTCCTTCTGGTATCTAGAAATGGAACTTGAAGATCAAGGGATATAAGTAGTTTAATGACTGTGTACACAATTCCAAATTCATATTGACAATAGCCCACTTTCATAGTTCCAGTAACATAGTAGTGTGTCTCTTTTTCCACAGCATTTCCAACATGGACTCTTTCCATAATTTATCATCTTCATCAATTTATTGATTAAAAGTGAAATCTCAAGGTTATTTCTTTGTAATTTGGAGTATTTTATCATATCATTGTTGATAGTACTGAGAATGCCTCGTGTAATTGCTGTGGCTCCATTTGTAGCTTCTATTCATATATTTTGTCGATATATCTCCTAGGAACAATTCCTATCTTACACATGGGAGAATCAAGAAACAAGAGAAATTAATGACCTGGTCTTAGTCACATTGCAAGGCAATAGCAACATGAAGATCAGAATTTAGAAATTCCAGATGTTGAATTTTGTGTTCAACTGGATTTATTCCATGTGATTATTTTTTTTCTATTTCTAAAAATATTCACCGAGTGCATCTGCTTTATATTCTGAAACTCTTCCATCAAGAAAGATCCTTAAACACATGCAATCTATGAATTATGTGAGGGGAAAAGATTAGAAGACATTGCACCATAATCCATCAAGCTATAATTTCTTTCCTTCTGTTTCTAATATCCTGAATGACCCACAAGGTTCTAAATTCATTGATTCAGTCAGAGCAATACCAGGCAGGGACAATCCATTTAAATATATTCAGCACACTTAAAACAAATTGGATACAATCCAATTTTAAATTGCATCATGACAGTCAAGCCCTATCTAAACTCAGACAGTGATTTCTGGCTTTCATTCAAGTGCTACACAGATGTTATATTTTAATTGAATAAGTAAAAAGAATCTGTTTGGATTTCTGAATTTTTATTTTGTATATGCATTTTGATATGTGGCATTTACCAAAACACTCAGTGTTGAATGCTGTTTCCATAATCTTATTTTCTAGGTGGAAATGCTTTGTCCTCAATGCCCTTGATTTTCTTTCCAGAGAAACAGATAATAGAAAAAATAATAGTCACTTCATGTCTTTAGGACATGAAGGATCAAGGGACATATTTCTGGTTCTATTTTTCTTCCACTGTGTCTTTTAGATCGATCCAGTTACTGAGGCCATGATCTCATTCACATGTTCCTGGTTAAATCCTTTTACAATGTTTCTCAAAGTAGAGATACTAAGAAATAACAATGGCATGGTGAAAACCGGAGCTACACAATTCCAAGACCCTATTAAAGGCTGTAAAGACAAATGATTTAATATGACTCCATCTCTATCCCTGATCCTTTTAATCCAAGCTCTAATTGGATGTCCCTTCCAAGTCACTGGGAATAGTAAGCCATTAGATCCTTAAAGATCTAAAGCAATGGATCTTCATTCCCATAGATTCCTCATTTTTGCAGTTTTCTCAGAGTCCCTCACTGATTGATTTATGTTTATCTGTTTTGGCCCTAGCTACTAGGTTAATCTTTATTTCCATTGTTCTGTCATTTGTGCCAAGCTTTGCTAACCTGACTGGCTGTGCATCTATCTTGAACTCTGGTATCCATAGCTAATATCAAATACTCCCTCTATTTCATTTACTTAACTTGTGTTTCCTTAATATCCTGACTTATTTGATTGGATCTCATGCTACATGGCATGTTTTCAAACTGTCCCCTGCCTCTTTTTCCTTAGAAAAAAAATGATGTGCTAGTTCTAAGGAAGATGACAGTAGTCTTTAAATAGTATTGGTTAAAACCTATCTAAGATCATACAACTTCTGTGTTTTGTTCTGGTCTTTCCTTGTATCTGTAGTACTTATCTAGTGATTGGCGTAGCGTAATAAATGTACATTGACTGACTGGGAGTCAATCTATCCTGGAGCTCTTTTGTGGTTGTTGACTAATTTCAGTTATGTCTGACTGTTTGTGCTCCATTTGGAGTTTTCTTGGCAAAGATATTGGAGTGGTTTGCCTTTTCCTTTTCTAGCTCATTTTACAGATGAAGAAACTGAGGCAAACGGGATTAAGTGACTGGCCCAGGTTCACATAGATAATAGGTGTCTGAGGCCACATTGGAACTTAGGAAGATGCCAATTGGGAAGGCTGAATACCAGCTAATATATATGGAGTAGATAGCTTGGAAAGTCTGGTGTTGAGAAACAGATCAGATCATGGAACTTTAAAAATTGCATTAAATACTGTAGATTGTCAATCCTTGCTGTTTATAAGAAGCAAAATTTAAAACCAGATATAAAGAACTACAATCATGAGGACAGAATCTAGCACTTCTTTCTATTATCCTCCATTAATGTTTAATTGAACTTTGACTCTATGTTTGAGAGTGGTTAGAATAAATCATCCTGAATCTTCCAATGTACATCTCCCAATGTCTACTTCCAGGCTCTCCTTCCCTAGTAACAGAAATTTAGAAGTAAATGCAATTCATGTAATTCAGACAAGCAGGCCTAAATTGAGCAAGTCCATCATTTTATTGTCACTTATAATGCCATTTTCTGGGCAAGGACCTGGAGCAACATGATGTGTGTTCGTCCTTCGTTGCCAAATAAGACCATGCCATCAGAGAAATGATGACATAACTTGCACTTGACTTTGTTTTTTTTTTTTTTTTTTTTTTTTTTTTTTTTTTAAATTTTATTTTTTTTAATGTTTTACAATCATTTCCTTAAAGTTAAGATTTTATTCCCCCCACCCTTCCCTCAATATCCCCCTCCCTCCCCATGACAGCATACAATTCTGTTTAGGTTCTACATATACTTTCCTATTGAGCACATTTTCACTATATTCATGCTATGTAGTCGAACTAAAATAAATGGAAGAAATCATATAACAAATCAACACATATTACACTGAAACCCATCCACACACAAACATGATCTGCTACATTCTGCAAGTGGCTTCCACATTTCTTTCTCTGAGTGTGGAAGGCGTTTTGCCTTTGAAGACCGACATTAGGATTTTTTTTTTTTTTTCCTCAGTAAGTTCTTGTGTTATTACAAAGTTCCAAGTCTACCAGAAGAAACTCTCGCACACTGTGGTCGTTGCTGTGCACAAAGTTCTCCTGGTTCTGCTCCTTTCGCTCAGCATCAGATCATATAAGTCCTTCCAGGCCTCCCTGAAGTCTTCTTGTTCCTCATTTCTTATGGCGCAATAGTACTCCATTACATTCATATACCATAATTTATTCAGCCATTCCCCAATTGATGGGCATCCCCTTGACTTCCAGTTTTTGGCTACCACAAAGAGTGCTGCTATAAATATTTTTGTACACGTGGGACCCTTTCCCGTTTTTATAATCTCTTGGGGATACAATCCTAGTAGTGATATTTCTGGGTCAAAGGGTATGCACATTTTTGTAGCCCTTTGGGCATAGTTCCAAACCGTTCTCCAGAAGGGTTGGATGATCTCACAGCTCCACCAACAATGAATTAGTGTTCCAACTCTCCCACATCCTCTCCAGCATTTATCATTTTCTTGTTCTGTCATGTTTGCCAATCTTACAGGTGTGATGTGGTACCTCAGAGTTGTTTTGATTTGCATCTCTCTAATCAATAGTGATTTAGAGCACTTTTTCATATGATTATAGATATTTTTGATTTCTTCCCCTGAAAATTGCTTGTTCATATCCTTTGACCATTTATCAATTGGGGAATGACTTGGATGTTTATATATTTGAGTCAGTTCTCTATATATTCTAGAAATGAGGCCTTTATCCCCGAGCTTAGCCGTAAAAATTTTTTCCCAATTTACTAGATCCCTCCGAATTTTGGTTGCATTGGGTTTGGTTGTGCAAAAACTTTTCAGTTTAAAGTAATCAAAATTATCCATCTTGCATTTCATAATGCTTTCTATCGTTTCTTTAGAAAAAAATTCTTCCCCTCTCCATAAATCTGATAAATACACTATACCTTGCTTCTCCAGTTTATTCATGGTATCAATCTTTATACCTAAATCATGTACCCATTTGGACTTTATTCTTGTGTACGGTGTCAGGCATGGGTCTATGCCTAATTTCCGCCACACAGTTAACCAGTTTTCCCAGCAATTTTTGTCGAACAATGAGTTCTTATCCCAGAAGCTGGGATCTTTGGGTTTGTCAAACAGGAGGTTGCTATATTCCTTGCCAACTGTGTCTTGAGTGCCAAGCCTATTCCATTTGTCTACCCCTCTGTTTCTTAGCCAATACCAAGTGGTTTTGATAATTGCTGCTTTATAATACAATTTGAGGTCTGGTAACGCTAGGCCACCTTCCCAAGCATTTCTTTTCATTAGTCCCTTTGATATTCTGGACCTTTTGTTTTTCCAAATGAATTTTGATATTATTTTATCCAGCTCTAGAAAATAATTATCTGATAGTTTAATTGGTATGGCACTAAATAAGTAGATTAATTTAGGTAGAATTGTCATTTTTATTATATTAGCTCGGCCTACCCTTGACTTTGTTTTGAGTGGGGGAGGGCTGTGCAGGTCACCAGCCTCACTTCTCCTCCAGAGCCATCTGAATTCAGTGATCAGATATTCATCAGGATGACTGGAGATGACACAGGATGAGGCAATTGGGGTTAAGTGATTTGCCCGAGGTCACATAGCTAATGAGTATCAAGTGTCTGAAAGATTTGAACTCAGGTCCTCCTGATTCCCACGCTGGTGCTCTATCCACTGCACCACCTAGATGCCCCAGGAGCAACATGAACCATAGACCATAGACCTGAATGAATCCAAATATACATGAGAATCGCTACTCAACAGGATAGCAATACAAGGAGGAAAAAAAATGTAGAACTGAATACCAAAAGCATCAAAGTTCCAATGTTCCTCTTAACTTCAACCAGTCCCTCTGTACATTATCCTCACCATCACATGTACCAAGACTTACCTGAACTGATGCAAAGTGAAATGAACAGAAGCAGAAGAACCTTGTATACAGTAAGAGCAATATTGTGCAACAATCAATTCTGAAAGCTATTCTCAGCAATACAGTAATCTAAAACATTTCCAAAGAACTTAGAATGAAAAAATGCTATCAACTTCTAGAGAGATATGATATCTGAATGAAGATTGAAGCATACTTTTTTATACATTTTTTCCTTTTTTTGAGCGGTGGGTCTGTGTTTTCTTAAAAAATCTCACATGGAAATATGTTTTGCATGACTGTGTTGTATAACCTATATAAAATTGTTTCTCTTCTCAATGAGAAGGCAGGGTAGGGGAAGAAGGGGGGAAACTTGGAGCTCAAAATTTAAAAGAAATGTTAAAATTTATTTTTACATTTAACGGGGGGAAAATAAAATGTTAAATATATTTTAAATCACATATGCCCTAGCTTTATTTGGAACACATCACTCCCTTTTCCACCACTTGATTCCCTTAAAAACCTTAGTCTAAATGCTAATGTCAATGGTCTCCCTTCAAATCAAAGTTTATACTAACATATAAATGACTAGTAATAACTTAAAGCTACCATTTCCAGGAACATTTGTACTTTCATGTGGTTAAAAACAGTGTATTTAAGAATGAATTTTATAGTGGTGGAAACTAAAATCATCAAGCAATGGATAGAACAGGTAAATTTAGGGGAGATGTCACTTCCTAGTTTCAGATTATAAGGGTTATAGCCCACATTGTTTATTTCTATGTATAAGGCCAACCCTGACCAATCTCCAATGTTGGAAGGAGTAGCAATCATCAATATCTCCCTCCCACTCAGTTCTGAAACTCTCCCTTTCCTGGATGTGCCTTAAGAGCAGGAGGAAGGGAGAAAAGAGGTAACCAGAATATCTGGGAAAGTGCAGAGTAGGTAAGAGGTTCTGTGACTCTGCCCTCCTGGCTTGGCTTCTGACTCACCAGACCTTAACACCATCCCTCAGCTTTTATCATACCCTGGAATCTTGCCCAGGACCTGGGGCCTCCTCACCCTGGAGGGTGTCCTACATAGTCCCTATAGTCTTCTCACCCTGTACCATCCCTTCATGATAATCCTCCTTCTTCCATTGGTCAGGTGCTCCTAGGGCCTCCATTTGGGGTAGGGACCTAGACTAGTCAGCTTTCATTACCTACCTGGATCTGTTTCTGACTTTCTGGACTTGGATAGAAATACCCCTCTAGAATTCTCCTCCAGGCTGTACTTCTGACATCCATTCCACAGGACTTTCTCTGCGGTGCTACAGAAATCTCTTTAACTTTGAAGCTCTCCCCACCCAGGGATATCTTCTCACTTTGGAATCATCATCTGGCCTTGTAGCTTGTCCTTCTGATTGACTACTTCTTCCTCAAACCTACCATTTAAGGAGGAATCCCAGGCCAGTCTTCATCCCTTTCCAAGCTGTACTGATGACTGATCTCCTTAAGACTTTATATTGTCTCAGTGCCTCCACTCCCCTTTTATGTGCAGCCTTCTCCCATTAGAAAGCTCTCTCCTTGAATCTGGGGACTGCTTTTCTTTTAGCTTGTATTTGTTTCCCAAGAATGTCTGATGTGGAATAAGCACTTAATCAATATTTGTTGCCTTTCTCATTTTCTTGCCTCATATTAATATTGCTATGAGTTCTGGTGAATGTTCAAGGTTTTTCCCTGAATCATATTCTTCAAACATTGCAATGAGTCTGGGGAAGTCATCTAGTCCAGTAGTCTCAAACTCAAATAGAAACAGATCCTTATTGTCACATTTTGACTTAGAAAACAACAAGTTAACATTATCTACATTGTATTATGTTTTTATTTTGTCAATCGGGTTCAGGTTACATTCAGGATTATTGTGTGCTGCATGTGGAATGGACCATGAGTTTGACTCTTCTGATCTGTTCCATCCTCAGGCTGTGACAAGGTCACATCTAAATCATTGCTAGACAAATGAAATTCTGGTCTGACTAGAACGTAAACTCTTTTAGGTCAAGATCACAGGATAATGAAACTAGACTTGGAAGGGTACTTAGAGGACAAATCCAATAGCTTAATTTTAATGGTTAAGTTTAACTGGCTTACCCATATTCACATAGGTATTAGGCATCGAAAGCAAGATTTAAACACAGGTGCTCTGAATCCAGAAACTATGACCCTTTCACTATACCATGCTGCCTACTAAAATGTTTCTTTTTGTCTTTGTTTCTCCATATGCCTTCTCACATTTTTTGATCTAACCAGTGACTTCATTGCTCTATGAAAGAAATGTCTTCTATTATTCAGTATAGCAACTCCTAAGAATTTTAGAAAGGTATCTGCATCTTTGAAAGATGAAATCCCTGACCTAAGGTCACATAGTCAGTATGAGTGAGAGTTAGGATCTGAACCTACATCACCTACTGAGCTCAATTCTAAACTCGTGCTCTCTATCCATTAGGCCAGGTTGCCTCACCACACAAGACAACAGAGCTATACCCATAATATGTGCCCAATCAATATTTGTGGTACTCAATAGAAGTGTTTAATCAATAAAATTTCTCTAAAATGATGGCCAATGTCCTTTTTTTGATGCTTTAATTCCTATTTCTCTTTAAAATGGTCAGGGGCAGCTAGGTAGTGCAGTGGATAGAACACTAGCCCTGGAGTCAGGAGAATGTGAGTTCTCAGACAGAAGAACCTCAGACCCTGGGAAAGTTACTTAATCCCAATTGCCTCCTCTTCCCCTACCATAAAAAAAAAGGTAAAATCAAAAAGTACATACCAAAGACTCTGTATCAGAGCTTCCCACCACACCGTCTCCTGAATATGATCAGGTAGTCACTAGGTAGGTCTTCTTTTCCATCACTTAAGTCTTTGGTCTGAATTTTCCCATCTGTAACTCCAATGAAAATGACATAATAGATGCCTTTATTCTATGGGACATTTGCACAGGCATATGATTGACCCAGGGGTCTTCCACACAAGTGGAGCTATTATGGTGATTCTCCAAATGGATTGTCAGTAAAATTGCCATTGTATGAAACCCATAGGGAACATTAGAGTGACAATGCTTTGACAGCAGCCACTTTTCAAACTTGAATATTTCAGCAATTAAAATCACAAACATAATCACAGCAACAAAAGCCCTGTCTTCAATTTCACTTTCTTTTATTTTTTTTTAATGATGTTTGAGGGGTGGGTTGTTTGGAATTTTTTTTGCTTTGCATTTAAATGGAATGAAACCTTCAATGTGTTTTAAGATTCTCTATGGAACAGAATTGGATAATGTAATTAATCAGTATTTTCAGTCCCGTAATTATACTTTGTCCAAGTAAATCATTTTATACATCAGTTTGCATTCATTTGATTAAATATTTCAAAATAAGCAGTTATCACAGAGATGGCTCTATGGCACTTTTAAAAAATAGTTGGTGTTTGTCTATGATGATTAGGAAAGTAGTACAACATTCTACCCTCCCCCCCCATTCCCAGCTTCAAGAAAATTCCTGGTACCTGATTCACTTTACTGTTTTGCAACATGATGCACCAAAAGAACCATATGAGAGATTCAGGCCAAATTCTCATCAAGAAAAAACTGCAGGGATTTGAGGTTGTTCCAGCCTGATTTGAGATAAAATGACTGAGCCATAAATCCTGGACAAATAGACTCTAAAGAGACCAGCAACTGATTCTTTCAATGGCATTGGCTTGCGGTGTTCAAATGACATTCAACAGTCAGACACTAGAGAAGACCCACTGGGCACTTAGAGATTATTTCAGAGGGCATTGTCCATTCACAAACAATCTGGAATCCACTATAAGAGATGAATAGGATAAACAGTTGGAGATAGAACGGATAGGTTCCTATCCCAGTACCTGGCACATAGTAGGTGCTTAAAAAGCATGTGGATGAATTGATAGGGTAGATCAATGAATCAATAAGCATTTATTAAATTCCCTATATTTCAAGTACTATACTAGGCTCTGGCTGTGGAAAGACAAAAGGAATTTATAGTCTATATGGGGGAGTTCTATGTGCATATATAAATATATACAAAATAATTAAAAGGGGACATGATGGGGGTAGCTCAGATATAGTGTGACTTGCCTCAGGTCATAGAGCTAGGACGTATCAGAGGCAGGATTCATAATCATTTTTGCCCAAATATGAATCCTCCATTCTGTCTACTCCCCCAAACATCTCCATCGAAAACAGTATTATTATAATATTTTTACAATCATTTTAATTATAAGATAACTTATAAATTATAATTAGTTATTATAAACATGCCTTTAAAAGACCTCTCTGTCACTAAAAGAAATTGAGAAATGTTTTTAATGGTATGCTTTCAAATTCCCTTAGAAATCAGAAAGACACTCTGGTTGACTGACTTTTGACACATTTATATATATATATATATATATATATATACACATATATACACACACATGCATATATTCACATATATGTGTATATACACATGTATACTTATGTGTATGTGTGTCTGTATAAGTGTATGTACATATACACATGCATGTGTATGTATAGTGAAGGTCCTCATTGCCTCATCCACCATCTTGGACTATCGCAATAACATACCAGTTGGTCTCCTTACTTTGTCTCTCCTTATTACAGTCCATCCTCTGCTCAGGTGGCAAAATGGCCTTGCTTAATAAAGCATAGATCAGACCATGTTGCTTTGCTATTAAATCAATGCCAGTGGTTCCCTATTCCCTCCAAGATGAAATATAAATTATTCTGTTTGGCATCCAAAGGTCATCACAGTCTGCCCTCCTCCAGTTCCAGGCTTCTCACTGCTGACTTCTTGCCCCCATATTGTGGGATCAGTGACATTGCCTCCTCACTGTTCCTTGCATAAGACACTGCATGACCTGGCTGTTCCCTTGCCTGGTACTCTCCCTCTTCTCAGCTCTGCTGCCTGGCTTTCTTGGCTTCCTTCAAGTCACAGAAAACAATTCCACTGGCAGATGAAGACTTTACTCTTTCCCTTTCCCTTTCTTCTATTGATCACCTCCAATGTATCCTGTCTCTATCTTCTTTTACATAATTGTTTTCATGTTCTCTGTCCCATTAGAATGTGAGGTCCTATAGTGCAGGAACTGGTCTCCGCCTTTCTTTGTATCCCCAGTGCTTAGGGAGTCCCTGGCATGTTGTCATTCAGTCATTTCTGACTCACTGTGATCCCATTTGGAGTTTCTTGATAAAAATCTGGCGTGGTTTGACATTTCTTTCTCCAGCTCATTTTTTTCGGATGAGAAAACTGAGACAGATTTAAGCAACTTGCCTAGAGTCACATAGCTAGTAAGCATTCGAACTCACAGACATGAGTCTTCCTGACTCCAGGGTTGTCATTTTATCCACTGTGCCACCTACGTGCCCCACTTGTCGCATAGTAGGTTCTGAAAAATGCTTATTGACTTGATGTGTTGCTGGATGTGTTGGCTTCCCTGAGCAAGTTTCTATATTTCATTCCTTCCTCTCAGTTCTTTACAGGCACAGTAATTTCAAGTTACCATCAAGTGGGAATCACTAGTTATGGGCTTAGATAAAAGCTTATATTTGTTCCTAATTTTGTTCAAAGCTACCAGATTAAAAAAGCATTTAATTTTGAGAATCTTTTACAAGTACTAGTGTTGGAGTAAAAGGCCATTTCAAGTTTATGAGCTGCCTTAACTCAGCATTAATTGTACAGCTTCTAACCTGGGAGCCTACAGCATAAAATGCAGAAAATTCAGAGATAATTGGTTCCTTAGGTCCCAGAGACTCACTTCTATATGTATTTTTTAATATATCTCTGTTCCTATTGTGTTATGGGGAAATGGGTATCCCATATGTATATATGTATGGACAGTACTCTTCAATCTGATTTTCAGGTAAATAATAGCACTGGTCAAAATGCTAAAATGCCTCATTTACTAGAATGGGATGAGCGTGAGAGTTGAAATTATCTGAATTTCAGCTCTTCCACAATTTTCCTTCTTGTGTTTTAGCTTGTTTTATTTTTCCCAGAAGTTCCCCAAAGTACCCTCGTTGCTACATCAGTAGGAATTAGGGAGGCCATTATGACAGATTATTTTCATGCCCTCCATACATACCATCTTTGTTCCAGGGACCCCAACCCCAGGACTGGGGGATGAAGGAGGAATCAGAGAAAAAAGCCTTTAATACCCCTCTAGCCAAGTTACTGCTGCTCTTCTGCTGAAGACACATCTCATTTGAAAAAATAGAGAGAATGCATCAAAGTCAAAAGGTGGTTCTTGGTGTAGGCTGAGAGGGTAAGGGATGAAAGCAACTAGGTGGCACAGTAGAGACAGTGTTAGAATTAGAGCCAAGAAGGCCTGAGTTCAAATTTTGCCTAAAATATTTTCATAAGCTCAGTGCGCTCAAGTTATTTAGCCTCTGTAAGCCTCAGTATTCTCATCTGCAAAATGATTATAATGACATCTACCTTCCGGGGTGGTATATCTGTCTATCTCTCTCTTTCTCTCTTCTTTCTCTCTGTCCCTGACTCTCTCTCTCCCTATACACATATGGATACATGTGTGGATTTAGGAATATATGTATATGCATTGTATATATGTGTATGTATATATATATATACATGTATCCACATATGTGCATATGCACACACATCCATATATACTATATTCACATAAATACAAACACATATATGTTATAGCATATACACTATACATACTTATATTTACTTATTGTGTGTGTGTGTGTATGATATTCAACCAATATTGAAGCACCGTAAAACTATCGGGGTTTGGGTTTGTTTTCTTCAAATGGAATCACAGTTTTTACACAAATATGATTCTCTAGAAACTGTCCAACAAATGCAGAATGCAACAGATCTCTCACGCCCTTAGTGGTGGACATCATTTTAATGTAAACCAGCTGATGATCTCATTAGTTTTCTTGGCCACCATATCCCACTGTTGACTTGTATCACTGTATTCCTATCGTTGACTCATATTCTTCCTTGTTCTGATGACTGTTTTGCATTGGTTATGCTTCTCAAAAAAAAAAGTACTGAGCCTCAGATGACCTTTGGTCATTTGCATTTTTCTGAGTTGGCCTTTTTAAAACAGTTTCTGCTGGAACTGCTCTGATCACATGTAGAATCTCTTCTTTATTCCTTCTTGGAAATGGTATTGACTTGAGCATTTCCTCCCATTAGAATTGACTGCACCCAGATAAGGGATTCTGAAATGACTGATATATGTGTGTGTATGTGTGTATATATATATATATATATATATATGTATATATATATATACACACACATATATGTACATATATACGAGTAAATATGTTTATGATATGTGTGCATATATGTGTATGTGTATATGCATACACGTGTAGATATTTTGTTTGCTTATCTCTACTGTTATATTATGAGCTCCCTGAGGACCAAGATCTCCCCTTGACTCTTTGTTGAATCCCTGGTATCTGGCACATAGTAGGCACTTAATATTTATTGATTAACTTTGTTGTTGCCTAACATACACAAAGCTAATGTTTCTGTGGATTTTTGTGCATGCAGCATTCATTGGGATCTGTCATATCTAGTGCATTTTTCCTCTTTTGCTCTAGCACATAGGGAGACAAACTATCCTCATAATAGTGTTGGTATTGGAAACTCCCCAGTGAAGAAGTACTCTCTACCAATGCAGGTCAGCAAAACTCTAATGCCTTTCTGCACATCCGTATGGACAACCGGAATATAGACTGCCAATCAAGGTTTCTCCAATTCTCAGTGAAGCACTATTATTATGCAGAGAACTGTGTGGCTCTCAATATCTACCTGAACAGTGTTCATAAAGGACCATTGGTATTTATATGTGCCAGACAAGAGCCAGCAGGAGAGAAAACTAGACAAAAATCAGAAAGGAAAAAAAAAACACAGAAGGTATTTGTGAATCACAAACTTCACTGGTGGGAATGTGGCTGCTGGCAGATCACCCCAAGGGTTACATTCAAAACATCCCTTGCTTATAATACCAGTAAATAATTTAGAAAGACTAGGAAATGTAACATATCAAAGCCAGAAGTCACAAGCAGTCAGCTACAAAACTCAGGAAAGGAAAAATGTACAAAAGTTGAATGCAGATAATAGGAAAGCAGGAATGGGGAGGGGGGATAACATCAAAGGAAAAGAAAGTTATAGAAGCCACTTAATCTTAACTTCCCTAGGCACTTATTCTTACATTAGAGTTATATTTTAGAGTGTAAGTTCTTTGAGGACAGGTATCATAGGTTCCTTGTACCTTAAAAAGATACTGTGGGTTAATAAATACTTGTTGAATTAATTGGAACAATCCACTCCTTCTGATTACATCACCAGGTCCCACAGGGCAGGATCTGTATTTCAGTTCAATTTTTGTGCTCAGTGACTAGCAAATAAGAATCCCTTAACAAAACTCCATTGCTGAGGCAATTGGGGGATAAAATGTACTGTAGAAATATCCTTCAGGCTATGTATTTAGTATATGGATTCAGTGGAATAAGGAAGGGAAATAAGTAAATAGCCTATCTGCCTATCTCAACTGAAGGAGAAAAATTATCAGAAGATATTTTGTCCTCTAGGCTGTTTACTTTTACATCATTTATTTATTTTTTCGTTTGTTCCGCACTGGGTTTGCTTAAAATGTTTGTGAATTTCATAGAGGTAAAGTGCTGCTATAACAGACTTGACGGGCTTAGAACAAAATAAACAGCTTGCAGACAGTGGGCATTGTAGGGAAAATAAACATCAGAAGAAACAAGTCTGAAGTCTCATATGTTATTCTAGTCTGAGATAATCTTTCATCTTCGTTCAAGGACAAATCTATGAACAGAAGTCAGTGAAGAAGAACTATGTAGATCTTCCATAGGTCATTCAGAATCTTTTTTTTATAATTTGGCAACTAGATTTTTCTTTTATTTAAAAATCAGTTTGATGGGAATATTATACATGTTGCAATCACCATCTTTAGTTTTCCTTCTGAAATGTGGTGGGATTACAAATGATGGATATAAATGGAGGATGCTTTGAGGAATCCATGGTCCTTCTCTCCATTAATGCAGATCACAAAATTTCCATGACTTCTCATCCTGGGTAATTCTTGTCTAAATTTTTGTTTTTATTCTTGGTAGCACATATAGAGGGCTGTTCCTAGAATCAAGCTCACCAACCTATAGTTTGATTATTTGTATGTATAATATATGTGTTTATGTATATATATGTGTAGATTTATGTGTGTATGTGCATGCATGTATGTATATGTATCTATGTAGGTGTATTTGTGTGTGTATAGACAGACAGAGACAGAGATGGGAAGGGAGAGAAACAGAGACAGAGACAGAGAGAGACAGTGAGAAGCAGCATTTGTTTGCCTGTTTGTTTTGGAGGCAATCAGGGTTAAATGTCTTGTGAATGTCTGAGGCTGGATTTGAAGTGAGGTTGTCCAGCCTCCAGGGCTGGTGATCTGTCCACAGTGCTAATAGTTGCCCCTAGCATTTATTTTTCCTTGATTTTGTGGTACCTCACCTATTTTCCATACTCTCAGATATGGTTGATGATGGCTCAACAATGACATCTGCCAGCCCTTTCTCTACACAAAGATGAGGTTTTTCAGGGCCAAATGAATAAGATTCCCAAAGGTAACTTTCTTACTATATCCTTTATTTGTCTTGGATATCAAATCCTCTTTGTCCATTTTGAGAGCCAATGTTATTCTCCTTTGCAGAAGTCAGAAACAGACAAACAAACAAAAAGGATTGAGCCACTCTGCCGTGTCATTCCATTGTTGTCTGAGAAACATGGTGTCGGATCTATGGAAGCTTGCAGGTAAAGAACAGCAAAAATTCAAGCTGGCCACTTCCCTGTGACACCTGATCATTGCCCCCCAAATTCCAGATGGTACCAATAAATAGTAATTATTAGCACAGCAAGAAAAATATTTGACCTTTATTAGGATTTTGAAACTTATTCAGGTTTCCACATCTACTTTTCAGGCACCGTAGCTAAAGACATCCCTGGGAGTTGATTGACCTATTGGTCTTTCAGTCTTAGAGTACAGGGCTGGGCATAGAGAGAGGATTCAGGGGCTATGTGCAAGATCTCCTAGATACATAAATAGGGACAATGGAAGAAAGTGGAATCGATGGGTTCTGGGCTGCAGCACACGGTATGGAGGTAAGGTTTTGGAGGTGGGAAGAAAATACTTAGGAATATGACAGCATAGCCATAATCAAGTGAGAATGTGTCAGTTCCATTACTTGGAGAATCCAGAAGAAACTGAAGGGGTCAGCTAAGAGCTGAACAATCCATGTTATCTCACAGACTTGCTTTTTGACTACAACTCCTGAAAGGCTTTGCACAAGTTCAGAGATGTAGGGTAATGTAAGAGATCATGAAAACAAAGAGATCATGCGCTAACTGTGCAGTCAGGATGACCTGGGTTCAGGTTTTGCCTCAGATGTAAGCCACTTAAACTCTCAGTGAAGTTCTCCCAGGAAACTCTCTAAGACTCCATATGCAGGGTAGGCACCCAGTCCCCATCACTGAAGGATATTTCTAAAGTAGGAGGTCCTTACATTGATGAAATCATTGGTCTGGACAAAATAAACAGACAAAACAAGCAATAACAAAGCATGTAATTTCCAGGATTCTTCTAAGGATCAGATGAGATAACGCATACAAAATACTTTGAAAACTTTAAACCACTATAAAATGAGTTCTTCTGAGGTACCTTAAAGTATCCATGTTGTACCCTATCAGTCTATTACAGAAATCCTAAATAATAAACTGGCATGTAGAATCCCCACCTGGGAATCCCAAATCATTTATAAAACCTTATTATTAGCATATGGCATTATATTTTTAACATTAAAATAAATAAAATCTATAGTTATTCCAAGAACCTTGTCTAGTTCAGCAGCCTGCAAAGTGTGCGGTGGACCTGATCACACTTGAGACCCCTAATTTCTTTTCTTTCTGCCTCCCTCCTTCCCTTCCTTCTTTCCTTTTTCCTTTATTCTTTCTTTCCTTCCTATCTTCAGTAAATTCCTATTAAGAATATACTTTATAAAAGACAAAAAGATGCAAATCTGAACCATAAAATTCTCATAGAGCTTCCATTTTATTAAGGAAGACAAGTTCCTGATGAAAACAATTACTTTCTTCTTTCTCAAATCTGCTAAAAGTTTAAAATTTCTAATTTTTCTCTAAGAATACTGGCCTTGACTACCCCTACCCATAAATAAAAACATCTAGGAGAGTGTCAAGGTCCTTGATCTACTTCTGAATTACTGATTCCTTATAATTCTAAAACATTTTGGAAATTTAATCTAAAGAAGTAAATCTCTCTTGTCCTTTCCAAGATTCCTAGGACACATAGCTATGGCAATCCTATTATAGACATCTATTTTTCAATATCTGCTTGGGGCAGGTACCTGTTATTTACCCATTACTCTACCTCTATGATTATCTATAACTTCTTTTGCCTTATTCTTCTAAAACTCCATCCACTAGTCACTTCTGGATCCAAAATATTGTTTTAATCACTCAAATCTTAAGGTTGTTGCTAAGTAAAAAATTTGATGAAATTATAGAAAATGTGTCTAAATAAACCAATGCCATTACTTGTGGCCCAAGTAAACTATATTATCCCTTTTCAATACCTCTGGGTATGGAAACTTACAAGTGTCAGTCATTGAGTCTTGAAGAACCATTAATATTTGAAATGTTACCTGTCCATTACCACAGGAATGACCATGTTTAGTACACTCAAGAAACCATGACTGCTAACCACAAAACTGGCTTGAGCCAGGAAGTCTAATATCCCCTGGAAATATAATTCACTGAGGGTCTGGGAAGAAGAAAATGGAATTTCTGTTGAGTCTACTAGTTCCCAGCACTGTGGTAAATGCTTTTTACAAATATTATCCTATTTCACTTTCACAACAAGTCTGTGGTATAGGTGCCATTATTATCCAATTTAAACACTGGGAAAGCTGAGGCAAACAGGTTAAATGACTTGTTCAGGGTCACACAGCTGATAAGTGTCTGAGGCTGGATTTGAGGATGACTCAGGTCATCCTTACTTCAGGCCCCAAACTCTATCCACTGTGCTACTGACTGTCTTCATCTCCCACTCAGGCATTAGTAGAAGCAAGGAGATCTTCCAATGATGTAATCATATAGCTACATTAGTACACAATACCAAACTCCTCAGGAAGGGAGAAATCCTGAAAATTCCAAAATGACCAGCAGGATGCTTAACGGCCCACAATCACATTAGCCTCATGGTCCTTTCTCTCTCAAACACTTAAATCATAATGAGTATATTTGTATTTATTTTGTGAATGCCTCCCGGATCAGAAATTCCAATATGTCTTCCAAAGCGTATGAGTCCTTCAGCCCCATAGTTTTCTGGAAGCTATAATTTCTTCAGAAAATACTTGACTACCCATGTTATCAAAGTGCCAAGTGCCAGGCATGCAAAACAAGGGAAATGGACAGACTTTTGAGGTAAAAAACCAAATGGCTAAGAATGAAAGAGATGGGTAAAATTAAACATAGTATTTAAGAAAAGCAATCTGAATTTGAAAACATACACATTATACATATATATATATATGTGTATGTATGTATGTATGCACACATATACCTGAATGCTAGTGCAGTTGTTCTAAATACTCCACCCCCTCCTTAATATTCCACATTAAATTAGGCAGCTAGCTGACATAGTGGATAGAATGCAGGGTCTCAAGATAAGGAGATATAAGTTCAAATATGACCCCAGTCACTTATTAGCTATGTGACTCTGAGTAAGTCATTTAACCTTTTATCTACCCCAGTTTCCTCAATTGAAATACAGGGATCATAATAGCACCTGCTACCCTGGGTTGTTGTAATGATTAAATGACATAGAGTTCTTAGCACAGTGCCTGGCACATAATAGATACTATATATAGGTAACTGTCTATTATACATCTATGGGATAGATAGATAGATAGATAGATAGATAGATAGATAGATGGATGGATGGATGGATGGATGGATGGATGGATGGATGGATGCTAGGTGGTGTTGTTATTGCTGTTAAGGATAGTCTCACTGATAACACAAATTCCACCAAACTGATTGGACTGACACAATTCTAAGCAAACCTGGACTCATCTACTTCTAGATTTCTGACACTATCTTTGCCTCACCAAGAATATCAGGTTGCCACCAATATGGCTAAAAATGTATGTCATTTTATTTGGGGATGAGGCGGTTGAGGCTAGTTTAATTGAGTTGGATAGTTCTGAACTGCAGTAGTACTAAATGCAATCAAAGTCCAACATCGATATGGAGAATCTCCATCAGCTGTGGGTCAATAGGGAGACCTAGGAGAGAGAGAGAGAGAGAGAGAGAGAGAGAGAGAGAGAGAGAGAGAGAGAGAGAGAGAGAGAGAGAGAGAGAGAGAGAAGAAGAAGAACAACAAGAAGAAGAAGAAGAAGAAGAAGAAGAAGAAGAAGAAGAAGAAGAAGAGAAGAGAAGAGAAGAGAAGAGAAGAGAAGAGAAGAGAAGAGAAGAATAGAGAAAGGAGGGAAGGGAGGAAAAAAGGAAAGAACTATGTCTTCATTTTCCAGCAGCTACAAATAGAAAATAGTTAATGATAACTTACATACGCTAAGCATCTAAGGAATTACCTAACTGTGGTATGTGGATATCTTTAAATAACACTTTAATGCATGTATGTTTGCAGGGTTTGAGCTGAATGAAGCAGGACAGCTGAAAATAACTTCTAATTAAAAGAAACAGGAAAGCATGAGAACAAGACCAAAACTTTTCTGCTACTACCAAAGCTTTCAGTTTCTGTTATTTCACTGGAATGGGTGCTCCCTCCAACCATGAAGGTCTCAACCTTCTTTCATACAATAGTTTTCATAAGCTGCTATAGAAATATATATATATATATATGTCTCAATATATATCATCCTGTAGCCAATCTGGGGATAAGCCTTTCCTTACTTAGCTAGGCAGGATTTAGGAAACCAAGATGTAGAGATGGTCATCAAACCCTACTCTGAAGACATTTTCAGTGTGTTTGGAACTGCCAAAGTTTGTGCTCTCATTAGCAAAGCCTTTGTGAATACAGGTTAATCTCATACCACAATGAAGTGTCATTGGCTAGTTTTTGTTAAAATAGAGATAGTAACAACCATTGAACATCCTGATAGCATTTTCTTCTGTATTGTAAGTACTTTTCTTAATGTTTGTGCCATGATAGAAAGATGGTGCTAACAGTACAAAGCAGGAAGTATTCTGTTGAAATAATGAGCACATTTCAAGGAATATCTTAGGGCTCAAATGGGACTTTAGAGATGATCCAGATCACTATGTGTATCTACTGATGAGGAAACCAGGGCCAGAGAGCTGCGGTGATCTGTCCAAGGTTCCAAAATGAGTGTCAGACTAAGGCATAGAACTTAGGTCTCCTAATTCCCAGATCGTGGTGATCCTCTCCGCTTTTCTATTAAAAACCACAATATCAACAAATCAAAATAATTTCCTTGCTGTAAACAAAGGAATGAAATCACTTTTTAAGGGAAGAAATAATCTTTAAGGAGAGGTTTTCTTGATAGGTGGTAACACCTGCTCCTCATTTCTGGTATTTCCCTTGTGTCTCCTCATTCTTTGAGCAATGGCAAGGTCACAACCATAGAGCTTCTTTGTTTACATTCAACCTTGGTCTTCACACTGAATCATAAAGGTGATCACATGGACCCAAAAAAATACTAAGCTTTGACGTCAGAGGCCACTAATCTGAAATGTTGGCATTGAGAAGGACCCATGGTTTTGCTATGGCTATAATGTCTCTATGACTTGTAGTGCAGGGATTTGAGCACATTTGGAAAACTGGCTGAATGCCACAGAATTGGAGAGAGCATAACTGACACAATGTAAGTAACTATGTCCTATTGTATTTGGAAAAAAGGTAGAAGAAATGAATATTTGATCTGGAGAGAGAGACAGGGGGAGAGAGACAGAGAGACAGACAGACAGACAGATAGACAGAGACAAACAGAGACAGAGGGACAGGGGACAGAGACACAGAGAGAGACAGAGACAAAGAGAGACACAGAGAGAGATACAAAAATGATTGCTTGATTTCTTACACACAATTGTTTTTCCTATCATACAGACATGGTACAAAGAAGTTATATTATTCAAAGCAATCTAACTAGATGAAGATTTATGAAGCACCCACTGTATGCCAGGCACCATGCTCTTCCAGGAAATGGGGAAACAAAGACAAAGAAATAAATAAAATATCCCTCATATCCCTTGCCATCAAGGATGTTTGAGAAGGGGAGAGAGAGAGAGAGAGAGAGAGAGAGAGAGAGAGAGAGAGAGAGAGAGAGAGAGAGAGAGAGAGAGAGATTTGGTAGCAATGACATATAAAGCAGATAAGAAAATGCAAAATAAACACCAAGTAATTTTGGCAGGTATGGAGGAACACAAACAACTGAGGGAATCTGGAGACCTTTTATAGCAGGTGACATATGGGCTAAGCCTTAAAAGAAACCAGGGGATTCATGAGATGTGTAATGATGAAGTGAATTTCAGGTATGGGGGAAAGCCTGACAAAGACATTAGAGGGATTAGGATTTAGGATAGTCTAGGTAAACTGATTTGTGACTGACTTTGGCAACTACTAAAAAAAGCTAAATTGCTTCCTTCTCAAGAATCTCCCTTTGGTAGTTGAGTGGGAAAGATGTTCTACTATGTGTTTTCCACCATATTCCTTCCAAAATTGTCAAGATAAAAAAAGATGCAAAGCAATGTCTTTGCCTAAAACAGAGAGACATTTAAATTATCTGGAATTTCCTCTATGAAGTAAATAAATTTATTTTGAGTCTTCATGGGACTAATTATCTACCAATCGCTCACAGGCCAAGTTACAATTTACTCTTCAATGAAAACTAGAGATTGTTATTATAACTTTGAAAGAGCACATACCTCATCTTCATTTATTTTTCTAGTAGTTAATTTTCTATAATTTCCAGTAATATAAAACCTTAGAACACTTAAGCAGAGGTGTATATTCATTTCAGAGAAATCAAATACATCATTCCCAACCTATTACACGTTGGTCTCTCTTCCCTTCTCCACACTTGTAAGGTAGGATGAGAAACTGTCACAACATGCAAGGGGAAGATGAGGGTGGAAATCAAGGAAACAAAAATGACTAATGTGAGAGAAGTCATGTAGAACATAGATGGCCAGACACAGACATCATCTTGGTCATTTGCCCACAATTACATTTGGGAAACACCAACATCAGACAAAGAGATACAGGATACTGGAACTGGAGCGCTCGTGCATTTCATTGTGGTCTTCAAATCTGAACTGATCATGCTGAATGCTCACTGGTTTAGAGGGCAGAACAGCAGGAACATCTGGAGCCAGTGAAGACTCAGATTGTCAAGATAACTGGGAGCCAACATGAAGATGATTCCAGGAAAGACTTCAGTGCCCAGGAAGTTTGGGCAGGAGATTAAGGGATAACCATGATCCTCTAGGAATGGAAGAAGGATCAAATCTAATCAACTAAACTGTGTTTCTTGAAATCCTGGATTAAGAACATGCCAATAGACTCCTTTTGGGCTGCTTAGGTCTATTTCTATAGTTACAAGTAGTTGACCATGTTGTTGTGACTTACACCATTTTGCAAAGTTCATTTGATTCGAGTCCATTAAAATACAGCAGAGAAGGAAGAGGGTAGAATTTTCTTTTAGGTGAGAGGTCCATGAACCATAAGAATCCAACTGGCTAAACATGCACACATAGGAACAAAATGAGTTCTGCTATCCACCAAAATGGGAGAGGTAGGGGTTTGAAGTAGTCAACTCTGGAAGAATCAGGGAGTGCTTGGAGGTTACTCTAAAGCTCAGTCTGTATTAAGTGGAGCACATAAATCCCAGGATAAGTAAGGGAACACAGAGCTCTAGGCTTTCCTCAAAGAATATGACCACATGCTTAGCCAGCAGCACATGGAAGTTAAACCAAGTAAGGAGGAAGTATTATACTCTGCCCTACTCTCCAGTAGGGTTGAGTCATGAAACCTACTGGAAAGAAAATAAATGAAATTGCTTATCTAATCCCAGGCAAAGTTAGAAATCCATGATTTAATGCATGCAGGGGTTACCTATATGAAACCACAGACAGCCAAACCACCTACAGAACACCACCATAGTAACAGGAAAATGATATTCATGGACTCCTCAGTCCATTGAACTCAGTCAAGCCAAGCCAAAAACTGAACCACTGTGGAGCAGAGCACATTCACACTGAATCAGTGTCACCAAGCAGTTTCTAGTGCCATCAGAGAACTATTTCCTCTTAATGCCAATGACAAAGTAAGGAAGGAAATAAGCATTTGTTAGGTGCCTATTACATGTCAGGAAATGTGCTAAGCTGTATACAATGTTACCTCAGTTATTCTTACAACCACCTTGAGAGGCAGTTGCTATAATGATCCCCATGTTGAGGAAACTGAGGCAGATGGACATTAAATGACTTGTGCAGAGCCACAAAACTAGTCAGTGTTTGAGGTCAGATTTGAACTCAGGACTTCCTGACTCCAGGCTCAGCATTCCACCCACTATAGTAATAAAAATTTACTGTAGGTTCTTTTAGAATTCACTTAACCAATACCCAGTGGTCCTTAGCCTTGTATAGGCTCAGCCTCTCCTGAAGGAGAATATGAAATCAATTTCCTCCTTCCATGAATAATCAGCCTTTAGAAAAAGGGAAACATGAATCCAATTCTGACACACTTTATTCTATTTAATCAAGGAAAGACTATTCCAAGCAAAAAACTCAAATGTGTGATTTCTCTGTAAGATGCATTTTGGTCTTGGAGACAAATAGGAAATTCTATCTGTAGTCATACCATAAATAAAGATTGTTAAACCCTCTTTATCCTCTGACTAGTATTAGTAATATTATTATTATTACTACAAAAAAAAGAATGAGTAATTTTTCCCTTCTGCTCCTAGTCTAAAAATTTCTATAGAAAGTTTTTTTTTTCCTAGGTTGGCTCATAAGACCAAAATTAAAGCATTAAGATTCTAATGTATTCTGGATGTCTATACTCAGAAGGAAGGAAGAAAATATTTTTAAAGTTAAGTACAAAATATTCAGATGAAGGTCTGAGTCATTCACGACTATGAAGTAAAAGCTTGGAAGAGGAAGAAAAGAAATTAGATTTGAAAGATAGTAATAGGATATTATTATTTACTTCTTAACATACCGACAGTTGTAGTATCTTTTATAGAGAGCCTCTCGCTAGCCCTTCCCTGTTAATTCTTGTGTCTTCTTTCCATTACTATTTCCCATTCATCTTATATCTAGTTTGCATGCACATATGCACGCACAAACACACAGATATAGATCTATTTACATATTTATATGTATGTATGTCTGAGGGATGGCCAGGTGATACAGTGGATACTGTCAGACCAGGAGTCAGAAAGATTCATCTTCCTGAGGTCAAAACTGTTTTCAGACACTTATTATCTGGGTAAGTCCCTTAACACTCTTTGTCTGTTTCCTCATCCGCAAAATGAACTAGAGAAGGAAATAGCAAACCAATTCATTAACTCTGCCAAGAAAATCCCAAATGAGGTCACAAAGAATTAGATACAACTGAAAACGACTGAACAGCAACATTTTTCTGCATTTTGTCTCTTCCATTAGACTGTAAGATCTTTGAGGGTGGGGACTGTCTTTTGACCTTTTTTTATCCTTACTGCTTAGCACAGTGCCTGGCACATAATAGGTATTTAATAAATGTTCATTGATTGATTGATAGATATTAAAAAGTTTCTCCTACTAAAGTGAATCACAGTATCTGAGACCTCAATAGATTAACTTCATTAATTGCTATTTCTAAGAAATAAGAAAATAATTTTTAATTTCATTTTAATTCATTTTGATAACATAG